>JAWWNJ010000007.1:3000000-3309884 GCA_037176885.1 Favolaschia claudopus
ACTACTCTTACTGCCGCCTATGAAGTCACAATGGCGAGAATAAATGCACAAGCAGAAGGCTTTCAAAAGTTGGCCCAAAAAACCTTGATGTGGATTTCAAATGCTTTACGACCCTTATCAGTGGCAGAGCTTTGCCAAGTACTGGCTGTAGAACCTGGAGACACGAGTTTGATTCCTGATAAAGTGCCTCATATTGAAACCATCCTGGCTGCATGTGCTGGACTAGTCACTGTTGATATAGAGCTTGCAGTTGTTCGGGTTGTTCATTATACAGCTCAAGATTGGTTGGAAAGCCAGTTTCCTTATGCACACAAAGAAATTGCTTTGACAAGCTTCCAGTACTTGAAATTTCCTGAGTTTGATATTTTGCGACAATTGGACAAAGAAAAATACTCATTTGCAGTATATGCTCAATATTGCATTGAGCACACAAGAATGACAAACTCTGAAATGGGGCTGATTAGTCAGGTAGAACGGTTTGCAAGTAAGGCATGCTTGTGGAGAAGGTTGTGGATGTCTTTGAGATGGTCTGCACGTATACCTTTCTGGCGGTCTGCATTGTGGCCCGAAGCTAAAGAGGACTATTGCACACTGATTTTGGCAGCAGCTGGAAATCTACGAACTATGACACAACATTTGGTGACAGAGGGACAGTTTGAGACAAGACATTACAAATGTGCATTATCTCTGGCTGCATATGCAGGACATTCTGAGATAGTGAAATTGCTGCTCAATTTGGATGTTATAGATGCAGGGTGGGGAATGTCCCCAGCAGTTGAAGGAAGGCAAACTGAAATAGTCAAGATGCTGCTTGCCGCTGGGGCAGACTATGACACTGCACTGCAGGCCACAGCTTACATGGAACCTGGGCCCATGGTGAAGGTGCTGCTTGACGATGGGGCAGACATGGACATTGTTGAGGGCAACTATGGGACTGCACTCCAGGCTGCTGCCCACTTTGAAAGTGAGCCTATTGTCAAGGTGCTGCTTGATGTTGGGGCAGACGTGAACATTGTCGGTGGCTACTATGGCACTGCGCTCCAGGCTGCAGCTTGCATGGAATCTGAGCCCATTGTCAAAATCCTGCTTGATGCAGGGACAGACGTGAACATAGTTGGTGGCAACTATGGCACTGCACTCCAGGCTGCCGCTTATGTGGGATCTGAGCCTACTGTCAAGATGCTGCTTGATGCAGGGGCAGAGGTGAACATAGTTGGTGGCAACTATGGCACTGCACTCCAGGCTGCCGCTTATAGAGGATCTGAGCCTACTGTCAAGATGCTGCTTGATTCTGGGGCAGACGTAAACATAGTTGGAGGCAACTGTGGCACTGCACTCCAGGCTGCTGCCCGCTTTGGATATGAGCCCATTGTCAAAATCCTGCTTGATGCAGGGACAGACGTGAACATAGTTGGTGGCAACTATGGCACTGCACTCCAAGCTGCCGCTTGTATGGGATCTGAGCCTCCTGTCAAGATGCTGCTTGATGCAGGGGCAGACGTGAACATAGTTGGTGGCGTATATGGGACCGCACTCTATGCTGCTGGGAACTCTGAGCCCATTCTCAAGATCCTGCTTGACGCTGGGGCAGACATGAACATAGTTGATGAAAGATATGGAACTGTGCTCCAGGCTTCTGCCTTCTTCGGACGTGAGCCCATTGTCAAGATGCTGCTCGACGCAGGGGCAGACATGAACATTGTCAGTGGCTACTATGGCACTGCACTCCATGCTGCATCCCGTTTCGGACGTGAGCCCATTGTCAAGATGCTGCTTGATGCTGGGGCAGACGTAAACTTTGTTGGTGGCCAGTATGGAACTGCTCTGCAGGCTGCAGCTTACAGTGAATCTGAGCCCATGGTCAAGATGCTGCTTGACGCTGGGGCAGACGTGAACTTTGTTGGTGGCGAATGTGGGACCACACTTCATGCCGCAGTTTACAGAGAATCTGAGCCCATTGTCAAGATGCTGCTTGAGGCTGGGGTAGACATGAACATTGTTGGTGGCGAGTATGGAACTGCACTCCAGGCTGCAGCTTACAAGGGATCTGAGCCCATTCTCAAGGTGCTGCTGAATGCTGGGGCAGACTTTAACATTGTTGGTGGCAAATATGGAACTGCACTCCAGGCCGCAGCTTATGGGAAATCTGAGCCCATTGTCAAGACACTGGTTGATACTGGAGCAGACATAAACATTGTTGGTGGCTATTATTGCACTGCGCTCCAGGCCGCAGCTTATAAGGGATCTGAGCCCATTCTCAAGATGTTGCTGGATGCTGGGGCAGACATGAACATTGTTGGGGGCAACTGTGGCACTGCGCTTCAGGCTGCAGCCTGCTTTGGATTTGATCCCATCAATGTCAAGAGGCTACTTGAAGCTGGGGCAGATGTGAACATTGTTGGCGGCCCGTATGGCACTGCACTCCAGGCCGCAGCTTACGGGAACTCAGAGTCCATCATCAACATGCTACTTGATGCTGGCGCAGACGTGAACTTCGTTGGTGGCAAGTATGGAACTGCTTTACAGGCTGCCGTAGCATGGAATAAACATGACACAGAATCAATAGTAGAACTCTTACTTAATGCTGGTGCAAATCCGAGCTTGAAAGGTGGAGTGTACGAATCTGCTTTGAAAGCTGCAAAAGCTCTGGGCTTGCAAACAATCGAGCATATTCTCCTTGAAGCTGGAGCAGATGACTATGAGGAAGAGGCTGAGATGGAAGTCACAGTCTCAGAAATGCCTATCCTCAATTCAGGTCAGTTCTTTGGCCATGGTGATCACTTCCGCACATCTAATCATTTTGTTTTCAGCAGCTGAAACCACAGATGAAAAGGACAGCTCTCGAATCATTGCACTTCCAGTGATGTTCTTTGTTCTTTTTGCACCCTGGATATCAATGTATCTCAGCAGCAGATAATTCTAATATTATATAAATCTTTTCTCTACACTTCCAGTTGTATAAATCTCTCTTACTATTTTTTACATTTCTGGTACCATCTTGATTGCCAACAAAACATTGCAAAGGGCTCCATTCAAATTTCATTAACATAATAAATTCATTCAACTACACCTTCTCTCCCTTCTCATTTGCATCTGCTTCGTAAGTAGTCTCACTATGAATATCATCAAAGACATCAACTTTCGTTGTCGCAAACTTCCGCGCTGATAGGGCCGCTCAGCGGCTACGCGTGAAACCACAGAATTTTGTCGATTTCTGTACCTATCAGCGGGAGGAAGTGAGGCTAGGATTACAGAAGATATACTCTACCTCGAGGGTAGTATCTTGTTGCTTAGGATGGCCGATAAGCCAGCGGGACATCATCATCTGGTAGCGGGAGCTTAGCGACGTTTCCCTAAACATGGGAACGGGACTCTGACTTCAACTACTACTACTGTTGGGCCAAGAGCGTAGCGGGAAACCGTTGCCTTAAGGTGCCGGAGGCCACCAAGAAAAATTACCAAAACCCTGAAGTTAGGCGCTAAACCGCCGAACCACCATAGACGAATCAGACGGACGGACAGACGAACTCATTAGCACTGGCGGGGACATGCCGCCAGGGACATCACCTTCGGCGGGTCGAACAAGACCTAACGGGAGGGCCAGATCAAGGAAGACTTGATTCTACACGAGCAGCGGGCTTATCGCCGAGGACCCGACTAGGGCCGGCGAGTGGACTGGATCAAGCGGGGAGCGTCGGCTGCCTCGGGTTCACTAGCGGGGAGACCAACCGACAATGCCAGTGTCAAATACCGTTGATATCGGGGAGTCTCTCGGCGAGTGGCGAACCCTTGGATTATATCGGCTTGCCCTGCTTCTAGCGGGAGCCTCTTTCCTGATGACAGAAGAACTTAGAAGAACTTGACCGCACTCGAGCCGCCGCCTGTACGGACGGCGGGAGGTGACCTTGACCTTTACTCGACCAGCGGCAAGCAGCCATTATGAAGAAGATATTTCGTGTCTCTCCTTGAAGACATGGCAACCAGCACGCCATTGCACTGCAATAAGGCGCAATACCCACCCGCCCGCATGGACTTTCTCCGGGAGGCAGTCTTTTCACTCACGACTCGCAATCCTGAATATACCATTGGTTCCCAGCGGGCGCGGCATCACTCTTGGACACTATCTCATCATGATTTTATTTGGTTGTTTCTGCTCCCGCTGCATGTATTCAATCTCCCGGTGTACTTTTTGTTACTCAGTCAATTACCTACCCGTAGACAAGGGCAGTTTGTAAGCGGACTCTAGAATTTGAATTGAAGCTTTGAACGAGACTAGTGATATCTGAGAGATTCGAGTGATACGGAAAGACTTGTGGCATACCGAGCCGCCAGAACTTTGAGAGCCCCGCCAGCCTTTGAGCCCGAGCCCTCCTGAAATACGAAGCCCCGTTTCTCGCCGTTCCGCGGTATAACCAAGACCCCCGTTCGTGCTTGATTCCGCGCCGTCGACGCCCCGTGTGCCAGCCGTTCCGCAGTATAACCAAGACCCCCGTTCGAGCTCGCCGCCGCGTAGTGGTGTAACCGCCCAGGTCACTGTTAGTGTCCGCGCCATCGACGTAAGAGCCCCGCTTCTCGCCAGAGCCGCGCCGGTCGTATAAGAACCCCGTCCCGCTGAGCCGCGCCTTCTGCCCGCCGGTTGTCATCCAGAAAGCTTCTCGCCGGTTGACGATCCACTACCGGGCGACGCTTTTCTATTGGCACGGAGACCCTCCCCGCTAGACTCCGAATTTCTCATTTCGAAGTCTCAGAAAGAGTGACTCTTCGCTTCTCCCGCTGCGAATCGTTTTGCCCGCTACGTTCTCGCTAGACAATCTAGTAGTTCGTCCCGCTCAAACGTAGCGACCTTGATTGATTGAAGCTTGCACAAGTATTCTGAGGGACGATACCTGCTCCCGCCACCCCGAACACACACACACACATACACGTCGTATTGGATTGGATTAGTGATTTTATATTTCGGTATATTTCACGCCTACACCTACACGCACCGTTTCAGCGCGCTAACACCGAATGACCGGCCTTGAGGCTGTAAAAGAAGGTAGATCAGTATGAATTTGCAATCAAGGACAGCAAGAAATAAATAAAGGTACATGAAAGGAATGATAGGAAGGTGGATGGAAATGGAACTATAGAACAGCACGCACCTCAGGCACCCGATAATACGTATAGATAATGCACAGGAAACAAATTCCGCCCCAGAAGAACCCAGTATAGTTACTCCAGTTCCACGAACCGGGGTTGAGCATGTACAGCGTAAGCACCGAGCAGATGATTCCAACAACGTTACTGCGATGCAATGAGCATCGTCGAAAAGATGAAAGTATCATGCAAGAGGCGGGAAAAAAACGTACTACAGATTTCTCCCCAATACCACCGTCTTAATCGACAACCACCTCGAGCTCAACTCCCCGACAAGCGAATAACAAACGGTCCCAACTGTGAGCTGATAAATCACTGCCCAGACAAGCATGAGCGAGCCCATTGCATTCGCGGCTTGGTCTCGGTGGCTGGCGGGGACGAGCACGAGGAAGCCGAGAACGAGGGAGATGATACAAAGCCCATATAGCGAGCGGCGGCCGACTGGCCGAGAAAGGGGGGTTAAGTGATTGATCTGAGAGATGCAGAACAATAGACGCACCTCCCCACGACATGAGGAACCAGGCGCCAAAGATGGCGACACAGTTGATGGCGTATTGGCCGAGGGTGAAGCCTTCGTACGATTTGGATGCTTTGAGGCTGGCTTGTTCGAGGAAGTATCTTGAGTGGAGGAATGAGAGATTGTGTTTGCATTGCCCAGCACATACACATGATCTAAACAATCCACCTCAGTCAGCGCAATCAAAATCAATGAAGTGTAATCAAGCTCACCTCCGTCCTTCTCATCAGTGAGTCAAATCGTGGCCTTTGAAACAATCAAGATACGACGCACCCCTTGCAATTCTCTCCTCCAACTTCGTCGTGTGCTTGTCAACATCAAAACCCGTCTTCTTCTCGTGTTTACTTTTTAGTCATAGGATTGTGTGTTTCGCATGGTTTTGTCGTGGCGTACGAGCCACCAGGGGGATTCGGTGGTGAGGAAGATGCCGATGAAGAGGGGGAGAGGCCACTGTGACAACACCGTAAGTGACAGAAAGCAAGCAACGGGCGAAAGCGAAGGGGAGAAGAATAGAAAGAAAAAAACACACCATCCATTGAAGCGCGTAGGGAATTTGATACACCCATTTGTCGCGGTACGGGGAAGCATAGATTTAGCGATGCCGATACCAATTACTTGACGTGAGATAGCCTCGAAATACAACGGGGCATACTTCCGAGGCGTATGTGATTGCGACTGTCGAAAGTCGTTAGAAAGTATAGATTGAGGTCAAGCTGAAGCACGGGGGGCATGACCCACCGCTTATAGGACAATAAGTGGCAGTCGCTCATGTCCCACTGTTGTCTCGCAGGTTGCTCGCTGTTGTCTTGCTTATTGAGTTCTGCCTCATGTTTTCCGTATGTTTGATTTGACAGTCTGTCATCTCAGAGTATGTCATGACGTTCCGAAGTAGAGGGCAAAAAAATGTTCTGAGCTCAAATTTGCTTGAGCAATGAGCCGGAAACATCCGGGGGATAGTGCGGGGCCAGGGAGGCACTCATTGTATGGCATAAAACGATTTTTCAATGCCCATGGAACCCACCTTCAACAATTTTCACCGCTCTAGGCTTAGATCGGCACAGCGGACCGGCTTACACTGCCACGAGGTAGCGATCAATAAGCGAGCAACCTGCGAGACAACAGCGGGACATGAGCGACTGTCGCTTATTGTCCTATAAGCGGTGGGTCATGCCCCCCGTGGAAGGTTGTATAGTATAGAAGGGAGCATTGAGAAAAATAAATGAAGTACGCATGCGTTGGAAAAACACCCTATGGAATTCCACAGAGAATCTCCGTAACCTGCAGCTCTATAACATTCTGCGCCGTAAAGAAGATCGTCTGAAATCCAGCGAGACAAATCAGGCACGCCATGACGGTATACCGATAGCCGTATTTCTCAGACACCCAGCCATTCAGAAATAGACCAATGATCTCCCCAACGTTGGCGCCGTTGGAGAGGCCAGCTTGCCAGGGAGCGGGAACTTGATATGTTCCGTCCAAGGGGGTGCGGGCCGGAGAAGCCGGCACACCGGCTAGGGAGGGTGGGTCAGACCAGGAGGTCGATAAAAAAAAATAAGTAATTAATGACCTTTTATTTTTCGCAGAGGGATGAGCCGGGGAGGCTTCAAAATGAGTAGAATGTGCTGCTTCTGATATTTCCAATGTGTTCTGCGCCTTCTTGGCTCAATACGAAACTGTTCTTGTCAAGTCGTCCCAATATGGAACCATCGGCCATCAGCTTGGCTAGATTTGGCAAACACACTCAACATATGTTCAATTTTTGAATAGCAATTTGAGTCTTGGAAAGGAAGACTCTTGAGTATACGAAGCTTTGTGGACCTATTTCAAAGGATCCAGGTCAAAAACGGCTGAGAAATAGGTGGATTTGATGGTAATTTCTTTATTTGGACGTCACGTGGTAGGGTGGTTCACGGGGAAGGGTCTCTAATAAAAAAAACAGCGTGAGGTGTTTTTTTTTTCGGTTTCAGTACCCCCCTGGTTCCGTCCGGAAGTTGTTGGCCGTACTTTTTGTTAAATTGGGGGAAGGCGTCTACATCGGGGATTAGTTGAGAAGGAGCAGAGAACCGCAGTGGCAGCGCACAGAAACTCGACAAAAGACAGACGTTGTATCCTTCCATCGTGTGGATGTCGAGATGAGCATGCTCCACGCAACGGCCTTGGGATAAAGTCTTCGGCCTTAAAGCAAGCTGCAATTCAAAGTTGGACTCTAAAGATCTAAAGCCCCAGCTCATTTTCTTTTCCCAGTGAGGAGAAAATGGAGGGAGAAGAAACAAGCTAAAAAATTGATTGTGGGAGTATTCTTATTTACAGGTAGTTTGGCAGACAAATATTCTGCTTCAGGCTCCAAGACTTCAAGTAAGTCTGAGACAGATAATTTCACATACCACCTCTAAATGCAATGCGCTGCAGCAGAACATAAGCAAAGCAAACAGAGAGCCATTCCATTATCATGATAGCCGAGTCCGGACTCCGAAGTGATTCCAACTTCAAGTACTGAAAGACCGCTGCCTCAGATGGTTCCCGTCACGATCTCTCCCCATCACGTCCATCCAGTCCAATGATTGGCAATGGCAGTCTGACTGCCCAATCTACAGTCCGTCCAATCTACGAAGAGCAATGGAATGACACGCGTGGAGGTTGGACATTGCTGCATTCACAATGCTCGCGCCGCCTCGTTCGCCATTATCCCTGCTGACGTAGAGATTTCTTCTATAGCGACGACGCGGATGCCGTTTCTCACCCCCTTCACCCGAATCGCATAAGCTGACAGGCGGGACTTCCGTATACGCCGCTGCCTCGCCTGCGTTGAGTAGCCTCGACCCCAATCCCGAGCAGACGAGTGTTCGTGGGAGGTCAAATAGAGAATGAGGGGCCGGGTGCGGCGGTGGGAGGGGCGAGAGATGGAAGTAGGAAGAAAGGATCGGCGCCAAGCACAAGGTGAGCGCTCGATCCCGCGGGGAAAGAGTAATGAGGAAGTAGGGAGAAGGAAGTCTCGCGGTGCGTGCGCATCCAAAAACGTGGGCGAGCACAGACGAAAACGTCGTTGATGCGCAACGCCCACAGTGGGACCCGGACAAAGCAATAGATCGCAAAGGAAGAAAGAAAAGTTACGCACCAAAATCCGGTAGGTGCTGCAACTCGACGCGGAGCTTGGCTTGCTGAGCGCAAAGCACGGCGTCGGTTTGCGTAGACGAATTTGTGAGTGCCTCTTTCAAATGCATCTATCGACCGCAGAAGACGTTGACGACAAAATAAAAGCATGCTGCATGGCTGAACCGGATGTCGACTTTGATCATACGGGGATGCTGGAGGACCTGGGAGAAATAAAAGAGTATGAGCTGAAAGTAGGAGAAGTAAAAGAAAGATAGTAATGGCGGAGAACTTGAAGGAGAGAAGACGGACGGAGCCGTACCTGGGCCAGCATACTGTACTAATCCGACCGGTTGTTCACTGGGTGTCACCCGTCACCCAAATTGTTCACTGGACAAGTTGTTCACAACACGTCAATCACATCAAAATTACCATATATGGTAGGCCGGCATTGCTCGGCAGATGCCGGCCGGAGATTTTTTCGATTTTCTTGCCCTTTTTGGGCCGAAAAAGTCCCCGTCACCCGTCACCCTGTTCAAAATTGTTCAGTTCACAACCCAGCGTCACGCATAACGTGAACAACCGGTCGGATTAGTACAGTAGATGTATGTCAACTGAGAAGCCCGGAGGACCTGAGGGCACGATAGACGAGTCTTGAGAGAGTCGCGAGTTAACATAGCCCACGAGGGCCTGCACTTGTAGGCAGTCGTTTTATAGCGCGTCCAGTTGCGAGGCATTCGAGGACGGGAGACGGCTCTCAATCGATACCAACTCGAAAGTCGGTAGCGCAGAGCGAGGCAGCAAAGGCGGCGCCCCAAGGGCGCGCAGTTTAGAACGTCTTGAGTGGACGAGACTGCGTTGTTATAACGGAGCGGGTCTGAGAGAAGCGAGACAGCGAAAAAGACGAGCTATCTGCTGGGCACCCACAAAGAAAGTGAATATATTATAACAATTCAAAAGCGCGCGTAGCGCACCTTATGGTCTCCAAAGATAGTCGGTACCCAGGTCCATCGCGGAGTTCGTTGTTGTCGAACGTCGATGTCGCGAAAAGACGGAAATCTCCGGTATCCCAAACGATTGGAACACGAGATTGGCAGGAATCAACGTCGGCGGTGAGTCGTAATCTCAGCGGAGATTCCTTAGAGCATGGTAGGAGCGCGGTGTGTGTTCGACGACGAGGACGACGCAAGAAAGACGGTTTGGATTGATGCGTGGGAAGCGCATCAATTCTGATCCGCCGGTTTTTGTCGAGCTCAATTTGTATGTTTTCTCGCCGCCACAAGAAAATCGCAAGGGAAAAAAACTGGCTACGATGGGACCCTACTCCTTGATCTACATGCAGCTCGATTCTCCCTAGTCCAAGGTTTTTTTCAAACAACGCCGATTTACGCCAAGCTCCCGCCGCTGCACCAAGCTCGAAGTTTGATTCTTGAATCGGTGAGCACAGAGATCGCGCGGAAGAGCTGTGACTGAGAACCATCTGGTCCACCAAGAGGAAAGAAACAAAGAAATCGATTTTATTCAAGACCAGATTTAAATAACTTCTGACTAAGGAAGAAATACATCGGGCGTCGCAGGATGCGCGTCGAGAACGACGCAAAGACGTTGACAACAACTTCACCGCGACTCGAATTGCTAATATGTGACTTGGACTGCAATATAAGACAAAGCACCAGCACACATCTCCATCCAAGATAGAATATATTCGCAAGAAAACAGAATGCTTGCACACTGCAATATGCTGAGTTTGCGTAGCATACACATTGGCAGGGAGGAAGTGAAAAACACGTAAACCAATGCAAGAACCAATGAGAAGGTTTTCAGCCTTCCCTTGAGAGTTTCACAATATCACGCCAGGAACCACGCAGATGAAGATGTCAGCGGTGAAACGAGAAGAGGCACGGGAATGGGAAGGAAAAGTAAGAAGAAGGGGGGAAGGGGCCCAAGAGATGGGCTGGAGGAACAGGAAGAAAACCGACGCCACCCTCAACGATTTGGGGTCCGCGATAGTCCACCGCTACCCCTGACGGTTTTCGTCCTTGCCTCCGCGACAATGCAGTTCACAAGGAAACGAAGAACGAAGGCACGATGCTGCGGGAGCGTTTACTGCTGAGCATCGGGTATCGCACCATACCAGTCCTACTTGGGCTCCACGAGAGCTGAGCGCCTTAGACACCTCCGCGCCACCTCCCTTATCCCGCAGCGCAACGACCGTCGAGTCCGCCTCCACCTCCACATCCGTCGCTGGCTCGCCTTCACAAACGACAGCATTGCTGACCACACTGGTCACCCGGACCAGAGTCCGGAACAACTCGAGGCTCGACCCTCGACATCCACGCCGAAACGAAGTGTCTACAGCTGAAGGCAGCCTCGTCCCTTCCTTACTCCCTGGTGACTCGCATCCATCTCGCCGACCGCACGTACCCCGGCCCCGGGATGCCCACGAGCCCCCCGCAAACCGCGCGGTACTAGTACCCAGCCGAGGCTGGGTCCCGACTCTCCTTCCCTGTATCCTCTCCGCCCTCGCCTCTCTCTGTCTCTCAGCACACCCGCGTCCATCCACGGAATCTCGTGATGGTGTCTTGCGCGTTGGGTGTGGACGGGCGCTAGCAGCATGTATGTGCAAGGACTGACCTGGCGCAGGGAGCTAGAAGATTAAAGGCGTCAGCGTTGGAACGGCGGGGCAAGAGGAGGGGAAGGAGGAAAAGGATACACGTGAAAGTGAAGAAAAGGAACGGACAACGGTGAAAGTGACACGAGATGAAGGGAACTCCAGGTGAGCGATTCCGTCCTGAGGACCTGCTTCTGTACGGTGGTGGAGGGTGCTTGCCCTTCGTTCGTACAGATCCGGATCGTCGCCCGCACCATACCACGGCACCACTCCGACCACCTACGTAGACGAGGAGAGACGGGCACATCTGCCACCACCGTGCCGTTTCCATGGCCTCGCACCCTAGCGCATCGACCCTCGGGCCCACCTCGACATCCACATCACCAACCCGCCTCGCCTCCAACGCTCCCAAACACAGGGCCGAACGCGTATATTCCGACGATGCGCGCCGACCTCACGGAGAAACCGGCGGCTCACCGAGGGAACCCCGAGATCAACGCCAAAGCTAACTGGCGGGGAGAGGTGGAGTCCAAGCGCAGGTACCCCTGTGCGGCGACGGGCGGAGGGCCGAGGTAGAATACAGAGAAGAAAAGCAAAGGAAGATAAAGAATGGAGAAAAAGAACACAGAGACGGCACGCTCGATGCAAAGTTACGAGCGCGCCCGTATCGCGGGGCCGGGGAATGTGGATAAGAGGCTCTTTGAAATTCTGCCCCAAAAGTAGACGCGGAGCATAGCGAAGTCGGTAATGACGTTGCTGGAAGTCACCGTGCATTCACACCCCGACAAGACGAAGAGAAAGAAACGAAAAAAAAAACAAGAAAGAAGCACATACCAGTACGATGAGCTCGATGGCTGAGTCGCAATGCTGCGGGATGCCGACGGGCTTGATCGGGACAGAATTCACCCCGCCATCTGGCAGACGCGTTCCTCGGTATCGGGTGCGCCTCCACCGGCAACGGGTAGGTCGTTGCGGAGCGTCAATCGAGGCGACGAGACGTCGGTGATGATCGTAACGTGACGGGGACGAGACGGCGGGAGACCTGAAAAGACGGGATAGGGATGAGTACAAGTTCAGCGCCAAGAAATACGAAAAGGGATAGGATGGAGGAGAAGAAAGGGTTTGGGAATGAGAGAACGGAGTCTCCACCCTAAACAGAAAGAATAGGCATGAGTACGAGTGAGATCCATAATAAGAAAGAAAAATAAAGTGGGACGGAGGAGAAGACAGGGTTAAGAATTGGGAAAATGTAGGCTCACTTGCAATAGCGTAAACGCGAGAATACCGAGAGATATTACCCAAGGGGTGCGAGGTTTTTATATGAGAAAACCCCAAAGGCCATGAGTTGACGCGGCCGATAGAATTATGATATCAAGTGGGCGGGCTTGGTAGACAGTGTAGCGCGTCCAGCAGCGACTCGTTTACGGGCGCGAGACCAACGGCGATGGCCTAGGATATAAGAACGAAGGCGGGGGTTCGAGGGCGAGGCGTACGGACGAGACGTCGCGGTTCTGCCAATATGCAAATGGTAGGGTCAGAGAAACGCTCCTAAACATCGAGAAATAAGGGAGAGACCCACGCCTCCCCCAGTCTGACATTGCCAAATAGGGAAGGAATTACCAAATATAGTAATAGGCGGGAGACCGAGCGGCGGATGTATCGTGCCGATTGGCAGGCTTTGCTGTGGTCACTCTCGTCGACTAGTATGTGGTGTGTTCCGTTTGATTTCCGTGGTGTGCGGAGAACATGGGTTCGAACCCCAGGCACACTTTTAGCTTTTCACACATTGAAACTGTTTAATTTTTCTTTTTGATACACCGTACTTTTTCCCCGGCGAGTCCCTTGTTTCTTAACATGAATAGGATGTGTTTGGCACCTTTTCCTCTTCTCAATAATTCTACAGAGCAGCACATCATCAAAACTACCACAGACAGTAGTCAATTTATTGAGCTCTTCTTGAGAAACAAAATGAGCATACACTATAATTGCCCCAATCTATCATCTTGACCTTAAGGAATACCCCAGGGCTCCATTTGGAATAACTCAGTGTCCTCAGATGTCAAAACATTCAATGAAAGTACGAAAATTTCCTTTTTTGGACAGAAATGTCTTTCAGTGTGAAGGTGTGGACCAAATTGTTGCTCCGCCATAGTAATATGCTTCTTAAGCGCCTTCAGTCCAAGCGAGACGGCATTTGAACTTGAAAAACGCGTCTAAGACGCGGTCAGACTGACAAACGTAAGCCTGACACGTGGTGGGAAACTATGCCGTAATGTCAGACTGGGGGAGGCGAAGGGGTTTTTATGTTGGCGGTGGTCGGAGGCAAGAGGAGTCACACCGTGACGGGTCAAGGATTCTTGATCGCGTAGATCACATGACCGACGCGTCACTACATCTTCGACCAACACGGGCAAGCCGCAAAACATGGGCAAATCAAGCTAACATCGCGCGTTTTTCTCTATGAAGTGAAGCTTAATTTCGTATCTGTGTTACAATAAAGTCCAGAGTTGCGTAGAGGTAAGTCGATGCTATGCTACATTCTGTTCATTTCTTCCATCGCTCAAGCGGACTCCGACGGAATGGCGCCCGACGCTGTGGCCGACTCGGTCGCGGTTGGGGTCGCGGGGTCGCTGAGGATCGTGGTAGAGACGCCAGTAGCTGACGGGGTCGCCAAGAACACGAGGCAGGTGGTGAAGATCGCCTCGTTCGGGACGGGCTGGATGGATAGAAGAAGAAAAAATGTTAGACAATTTGGGCAGACGATACGCCAACAAATTTAGACGCACGACAATAGGAATCCCTGAACCGGTGGGTGTTGAGGTGGCGTCGCCTGTACCCGTTGCGACGTCGGTGGTGTCGGAGTCGGCATCGGTAAACGTGGGAACCGGCGCGCTGACAACGCCTGACGTCACACCCGCACCGGAAGCCGATGCGCTCGCGAGCTGGTTGGGAACAGAAATGAGCGAAGATGAATCCGAAAACGCTTAGGGAACTCACCGTAACTGACCCAGAGCCTACCGGGATGGTCGAAACCTGCGGAGAATTTTGCGAATGTAAGCGTTTGAAGGAAATAATCGTCGAAAAGCAAAAGACTGACCACTGGCGAAGGGAAGGTTACAGTTAGACAGGTCGTATACACTCCCGCTACGGTGTAGCCGCCAGTGGGAATTGGGACGGTCGTGGTCGGCGGTGCAACGGATCCGGAAGCCGTCGCGGTCGCTGAGCCTCCACTGAGGGTGCTTTCAATTGAAAGGGGTTCCTGAAAGGAAGAGGTATTCAGCGACAAGAAACAAAGAAAGTAGGTGCTCTACAACGCACCGAAATGGCAGCACCACGAGCTACACCGGCGAATCCGAGAGCGACAGAAAGGATTGGTGCGAATGAAGTCTTCATGATCGTGATAGGGAGCAAAGTCGTATAGATTTGGGGATCGGGTGTAGTGGGTGTGATGAATAGAATTAGTTGAGAAAGAGAAACGGAGGGTTTGAGATCCGCAGCAACGCGAGAGACATTTTATAAGTGTCCAACCGAGTCCTCACGTGATGAGCACCACTTTGTGACGATTGTTACTCCACCAAGTCTCCACATACCATGCTGCGGAAATGAAGTCCATGGAGGTCGCGGGGTATTTAGGCCGTTCCGAGAACACTGGTCTGAGCTCGTCGTCAGTGCTGTAGGCCAGAAAACAGAGATTATTGGGCTGCGGACGCACCCCAAATCTATAATCCCGGTAAGGCCGGCAAGCGGCAAAGCCCGCTACCTGGAGAAATTTTTGAGGTGAACTCAATTCGAGTTTCGGGTTTGTCAAATTCACTCTATGAGCTCCGATTAGCCGTAGCATACATCACGAATTTCAATGAATTATTTTACGAGGCGCCCCATGTTCTTGAAGTATTCGGCGATAAAAACGTAGTTGCATGCTGGTTTGAAAATTGTAAACAATGACCGGACACAACATGCTCAGTGATTTTTGGCCGTATCTGCTCAACATTGCTCTTGGTGGGTAGAATTATGCGGTGAAAAGCAGCAATGCTATGAGGGCGACTTCCAAAAGCATTCAGAAACAAGACTCAAAATAGCTCGAGAGATGCCAGCGGCGGACCGAAAGCCTCGAGTCACCGCTCGGCCTGTAGAAATCTCAGGTCTGGGAGAGGAGGAACACTCATGATTCAGCCAAGTTATCCGAGTCAAAACATGTACCAGTGATAATATGATGAATTAGAGTGTGCGTCGACATTGAATCAGAGTCATATCTTGACGAGGGATACCATGCAGAGTAAGAGAATGCTGAATGGCAGCAAGGTCGGCATGAAAAACTGAGGTTCGCGCTCGTGTGGAATGATGACCGAGGAATATATCATGGATTATTTCAGAAGGATGTACGGGTATATTATTCATTGGGAGGTGGGATGTAGATGCAGTAGATGCATGGGGAGCATCAGAAGAGACGCACGAGGAAGCGTGATCCCGAATGGAGGAGCGTAAGAGACAAAACAAGAGTGTATGCTGAGGAACACATACAGTTTTCGCTGCTCGTGAGGTCGTCATTGGCAATATTGTCACGCCTCGCATATCACGTAGAGGAGGAGCTAGGTAATTATGAGTAAGATATATTACAGGCGAGAGAGTTGTACCAGTTAAGAGCGACGGCGTCGCAAATCCACAGGCCCAGACGACAAGATGAAGCAAGCATCTTGAACGGAATCACGACAGAATTGCAGCCAGTCACGACCAAGCACGAGATCACAGGGCAGAGACGAGGCAACTGATATGTCGATATGTGTACTGAAGACGGCAGAATCCATACAGGGGATGGCAAGCACGCCGGAAGCGACAGAGCGCTGACAGGGAATGCCGGAGTCCAAAACCAAGTCCAGAGACAGTAAAGACCTCTCAAAGTCTTGGTTGTAAGTAGTCGAGAGACGTATATTGCGAAAGGTGGACACAGCGGACATGGTGGACGAGAGAGACAGAGGTGAAAAAGTACGGCAGCGGGTCCCTAAGCTTTGGGGTTGGGGATGACAACGCGGATTTGACACATACACGGCCGGCAGAACAGAAAATGAATTGTATTACGCCCAAGGAAATGACGAAAATGTGATCCACAGCCAAAACCTGGTTTGATCGCGACCACTATAATAACCCGTACCTAAAGGTAGCGGGAATCATGTCAGGGTCTGCTCGCCAGCGAAGTGCACTTCTTCCTCCCAATATTCATAAATGACTTGGATTAGGCCTCTTCGAGGCGGGTGGCTGAACCTGTGGGATTTGACAGTCGGAACATATGACCCGTGTAAGTTATGAGGGCGGGTGTTTCTTTGACTTGGTTTGCACAAAATTTAGATCGAGTTCGGCCTTTCGTACTGCTGCGAGCAGAGAGAGTCTGACTCTATGCCAACTAAACGAGCTGCCGATTGTAAAATCAGGCATGCTTAAGGACGGCGGTGCTCGTTGAGTTATTGTCTCAACACTGTGCATACAAATGTAGCTTATTTTTCCTATCGCTGATCGTCTAGACTCTATGGTACATATGTTACCATTGCTCTCAATCCGAAAACAAATCCATCCAAGCTCACGGATTGCAAGCAACGTTGCACTCAGTTTGAACAGAGAGGGAAGCACAACCCAAACAAAACCATCATTGGTGTGTTGCTCAACAGACGGTGCGCAGGAAGAATTATTTGCATTTGGAAAGTAAAGTAGACACTGAGCAAGATGTATCGTTGTTAAAGTAGAGGGGAGGCCGAAGCCTGGCTGATAAACCCAGACACGAACCCTCGCTGTTGAATCTATCGCCTAACCCAGCCACGAATGGCCGACATGAATCCGACGAACATGTCTGATGGAAGGGGGAAAGCAATACCTCGTCTGTCGACATGGCACACCCCTCCGGAAAGCAAAGTACTTATCAGATAGATACCCCCTCGCTTGAGCCCAGAATTGCACAGGAAAGCTGAGTGAAGTAATGCTAGAGAGTTACAGCCAGTTCGAGCGGAAAACACGATCGGAAGGTGGTGAAGCAGCGCCAGAGACATGCAGTCCTCTTCACATTCGACCAGTAGACAGACAACTGTTGATGACCTAACCTGAGAAAAGACGAGAGGCAGGAAGCTTGGCTTTAACACAGACTGAGACGGGGAGGGCGCAAAACCTTGCAGAAGAGAACATGATGGTAAAGAGGAATTTGAGGAAAACCTTACGGACCACGGTCCGGATAGTGATGGGATCATAATCAGATGCGTGGGTGTCGGACCAAAGAGCGGACAAAGCAATAATGACAAACCGGCCATGGCAGAAAAAAATTAAAGAACAAGATACAATGTTCATAGAGCTTCGCAGCCAGAGGAGCTTGTGAGCCAGTTTCAGAGCCCACTTCAGGCAGCCACAAACACCATTTAATTCGAACCAGGTTATGGATTCAGGGATATGACAGATTAAAAATGACTAAATCTTGTTTGTACATGTAGCAGAAAACAGCCAAGATCAATCCGTCTTCTCCACACGTAAATAGCTCAACCTAAAGGTTCAGCCAATTAAGGAAACAAGCGACAAGTCGAAGGAACGTCGGGTCATCGTGTATTCTCGCATAAAATCTTCCTTCGAATGTGGGGCTCTACACGGGTGAAGCGCGACGATCAGAGATGACAGAAGAAACGCCTTACCGAATACACACCGCGTGAGCAGTTCTCTTCACCGGACATTTCACCGCCCCGTCCTGGTCGCGGGCATTGCCTGAGCCGAGACGCCTGCGGCCTTTTGCCCTTAGATTTGATTCTTTCTCTTGGGTAGACAGCGAAAGGCGTAAGATGCTCCAAACATTGGTGGTGGGCACCGAGCCTGATTTTGATGGACACCCTGATCTTGGTGATGGGATCATCCAGCGCGAAAGCCACCAAAGCAGAATGGTCGGGCTTCGTTGAGCATATGTAGCAAAGGGAATAATACAATGTGTGCACCTAAATTCATGAATGGAAATTCTGAAAGGTCCTACAGAACGATTTTGAATCTCACTATCTTTTTCGGCATCCCGAACACTGGTTTCGATGAATTGCCGACGAAAATCACGGATTTTGGCTCTGTAGGAGCCGAGATTAGGACCAAACTCACGTCGGCATGAGCTGCCGTCACGTCCCAAATGCCGGATGAGGTCTGGGGATGCCCGCCATCAAATGCCCGCCAAATATGAGGAATGTGACATAACGCGTTGTCACGCGTTTTGCCATCACTCCCCGCTCGTCGCGTCTCTCAAGGGCGCGATTTACTTGAAGCTTGCAGCGGAAAAGGCATAATGCAATTATATCATACTCAGTTACAATTCTGACAGTTTTTATTCTTAGTTTACCATGACTAAACCTCCACAAAACCTCGGGAAGTTCGCTCTCGCAAGCAGACGACACAGCTAAAAGCAGCTCTCTCGGCCGCCCTTTGGACATTCCAAGACCATCTGAATTTTCTTGAGAGTGTTTGGAGGAGTTCTTGGTCGCCCCAGATGGAAGGAGATGTTGCGATGGATTACTACGATGCGGACGACGCGGATTTTGGCATGCTTGAGGATGATTTGGCAGTCTTTTATATAGATTTCATTCATGTAGGATACATACTAGATATTGAAGGCATTCTGGACATGATTGAGGTAGTACACACTAAGAGAAGAGAGACGAGAACTGAGGACCACGAATTTACCGGTTGAGTTAAGTTACCGGCTTAGTCATTGATCCATCACGGATCCGGTCGGTGCCCACCACCACAAACATTTCAAAGGTTCACTCGGCTCCGTTTCATCTGCCAGGTGAAATACTTACTATGCCGTGCACCGCATCGGAGCGTAAAAGATGAGAATAGACCTGTCGCAATAGCAACGTCAGAACTCAATAACATTGTCCGCAACTGAAACCAATTTGCGTGTCACTCACCGTATCACTCTCTAGCGGCAGCCTGAGATGTCGCGTGGTGTAATGATCTTAGTGAACTTTGGCATACATAAAAGTAGCAGAAAACGCCGAAGGTTGAGAATGTGTCGAGGTCGGCCCAAAGGATAGCAATAATGCGTCAATAGTGGATACATGCTGAGACCTTCGTGGTTCTGACTGTTCTGACTTCTCTCCAGTCTCCGGAACCTTGGCCAGTCAATGCACTTCGTACATGGAAAACCAGGGAGCGGATTCGAGTCAAAGCCGCTGATCATTACCGCGTCCCCCCTGGCACTGAAGGTGGCGTTGTGCGACGCAGCGGCGTACCTTGAGTGTGCCTATGATCGGACCGAGACTAGCCTGAGCGTAGATTGGGAAGACAGTAGCTGCTGTAGTAGTGCTGATGCATAGCAATGATACATAGTGGTCCAGTAGACAGCTAGCTCCAGTATATTGAACACGGCCGTGCGTAGTACCTAGCGAGCGAGATGGTGGCGGGAAGAGGGAGCTGATGCCGGCATCGAATATTCCCACCTCTCCTCAGAAATCGCCGAACCTGTCCGTCACACTGTCACGTCCGGATCCCCACAAACTTATGATCGCAACCACATCGCGCGTCGCGCGAGCCCAAGGGGTCCCAACGATAAGAATTGATGGCATCAGGTGGGGGAGGGGGGTAGGCCAAGGTCGAAAAAAAAAACTTTTGTAGGTCAAAAGTTTTAAGGCCGGGGATGGGCTGTACTACACTCTAGTATGTTTTTGCACCTCCCAACTACCCAAAAACTACCTATCTCCATGCTTTCAGCTCGTTTTCTGTGCATTCTGCCAACTTTCTACTCTTTCGGCTGCTTCCGGTGACTGCCGCGTCGGCCGACCTGCGTGTTTGGCAAAGATCTCATCATTGATCTCTCACTTACCCTATCTCATCATGCAACGTTCAACGTCCATCGAGAAAGAGCACCACCCAGAGCAACACGGTGTTGCTTCTCAGCCAGAACATGCAGACCACAGCACAAAAAAAGCAGTGTTCATATTATCCAGTTGCCGTAGTACAATATCAGGAGTTTGATCTACAAAAACATATAAATCATTGCTTCATAGGACTTTTATGTGTACAAAGACTTGTGCTCAGATGCAATTCTTCGATTCTGCTGTCCAGGATCAGCACAGATTGAGTGCAAAGCAATAGTTTGCGAATTTGGTTGAAGCGGAGACTTAACCGGCAGCAGCGGACCGGGACAATCGTGGGAATCTCCTTCCCGATATAGAAGGAGGGGAAGGGGGGAGGGTCAGCCGACCCCCGGAAAAAAAAACTTTTGCAGGTGATATCTTTTTCTCTTATCTTTGAATCCCCTTGCGCGAGCCCTTTGCGAGCATTGTGACGAGCACTCCGTCCGCCAAGTTCCAGCTACTGGCTCCGTGACTTGCGAAGCTTACATATCATCTCACTGGGAGCTGCACCTGCTCTTCCCCCGGAAATTTCCAAGGAATCCAAAGCCACCCATGGAAAAATTTGAATTCCTTTGGAATTCCCTGCCAGATAAGTAAGCTGTAGCCGCCACGGCGACTTTCCGAAATTCAGAATGCCGTTTACAGGATTGTTTCTCGCAAAAGGAATCGAATTGCCATGAAGCGGCAATAAGCGGCGGGGGATTGTTCTGTATCGAGCTCCAGGGACAGAACAGTAAGCTACTACCCTCATTCTTTCATTTCAACCAGCCTCGACCCAGTTATCTTCCATTCAAGTTTCAATTTGTTCGACGGCGGCAACCCGAAAGTTCCAACATCCATTCGACAGATTCTCTACGGTTCGAAGCATATATTGTGTAATATATTGCACGCGTCTTGCCTAGCTACGTACGTCTGTCTTATCTTGCATCATCTTCTTGTTTTCATTTCGCTCAACAATCGCCGAAGGCTACCTCACAGGAACACACTGACATACACTTCGTTAACGCATGGGATCGTCGTTCTCTGAAGCATGTCAACAACATCTGGTATGATTCCGTTATCGGGGGCACAACGCTCAACTGTGCGGGAGACTCTCGTTACAATCGGTGGGTGTATGATTACATTGCTTCAGTGCATTGACTGCTTCCGTTCCTTGTTAGGAGAAGAATATACTCTGGTTATGCCAGTAGGGTGCGTTTAGCGCGAAACGATTATCTGGCTTCTCCCGAATTCCCTTCACCCAACAGGGCAACAGCCTGGAAGTCGAAAATGATTGGTTGGACTGCGCAACTTATCTTGGCTTTCACCTCGCTTGAGCCATATGTATTACTGGGGAGTCGAGGCACAAAGCGCCCGAGAAGCTGGTCTTTCGGTGAGTGACTCGGTTGTACCAAAATTTATACCATCCAATCCCCTGAACGCGCCGAGTTGTCAGAGTACTGTAACGAGGTCCGGCCTGAATTCGAGAAAAAACGTTCGAGCGACTATTTCAAGATCTTTCCGAGCGCTTGAGCACGCGATGCCTGCGGCTCGTAGTCTCTCGTAGACAGACGCTACAACAATATGGTCCTCGTACCTGCGGTTGTTGTAGTCTGTTGAGAAGGTGAGTCGGCCGAACGGTCGCCCGCCTTATTACATAATCAGAAATTTCTTGCGCTCCTTTTCATAGTTTTAAGCGCGTTTTAGGCAAAATTTTGGCTGCACTGACCTTTCTTGATTGGAAATGAACAGCTTTGTCAGTCAAATCTAGAGAAAATATGCAGGCAACGACGAGATTTAGAACTGGCTGACAAATCCTGTCAAACTGATGGGTCGTTCAATTGGGCTCATTCGGGCAAGAATACCATGAATTTTATGAGATAGAACTGTTGAGATATACCATAGAAGGTACCTCCCCAGCAAAAGTTTGTTTATGGAGGCTGCACAACGTTGAAAGCAAGGGAGCAAGGTGTGGGAATATATTGAAACTCCGACGATTGGTAATAACACGGGCGACCGTGCAAGCGATCGCGGTCAACAACAGACTATGCGGCTCGTGGGCTTTCTCGTTGACAGGTCTGTTCGACCATGTCCATCACACTCTAGGGGTGTTCTAACAACAATTTTCTAGATATTGTCAGCTTCGATATCGTGAGTCATTTTTCTCTCAGTACCGAAATTGCACTCAAACCCCGGACGCAGAATATGGAACAATTTTACAAGTCGTCTTCGACAGCCCTGTTGACCTCAATTTCCAATAAGCTCAACCCCTTCTCGACCACGACACTTGAAAAGCCGTCTCGATTATAGTAAGTTGGGTTACTCTTGAGCTATGTGAATCAGACAAGTGTCGATAATGTCTTCTCTCTTTGCTTTCGAACACTGAGTCTGAACCCCAATCTTCGGCCACCAGCCAGCTCATAGTCGAGCATTTGTTTGACGATATCAACACGTAACTCCTTCCAGAAGTCGAAGAGGCAACTCAAGCAGCCTCGTCATGATCATTCTTGCGTTCCGAGTCGACTTTCGGCTGGATTTCGCCCACTCGACGTCGCTTATTATGTCTTCGGAAGAAGGCTTTTCCAATTCATTTCGCTTCATGAGACACCCTTTGCCCTTCGACAAAGCAAAGTTGGATTGGCAACGCTTACAACATATACGTTAATGCTGCTACCCCACATCGTTATCGCATCGTGTCAACTATTGTCTGTGTCCCCGACGCGCAACTCTTGAACACGGCATGTCGCTCCTCAAGTACTTTGCCGTTATGTAGCTATATGCATTGGCTCTCGTATTTTGATGCAGGTTAGTCAGAGGGCTCTATTCTTATCATCCTTTCTCCCTAACTTACCAGCCTCGAATCCTGTACGCTTGTCCAAGTCTCATTTTATGGCAACATACGTCCTTAACCCCACCATCCTCTCTTGGCAAGTAGCGGAAACACTTTTCGGCGTATAGAATGAGGTAGCCCCTGGCTTCTTATCATGGCTGTTGTTTCTCGGTAAGGGTCTCTCGAAATTAGCCCGGAACGAAGATAACAGCTTTGCGCGGTGCAAATCGAACCCCCTAGATCTTGCTGTTTGATCCATGGAAGCGTTTATGCCGCGCATTCAGCTACATAATCCGGGAAAAAAGGAGTCATAGGCAGCAGCTGAGCTAAGGTATCTCAACTTAGTATCAGTCTATACGTCTTCTTCGGATCTACGGGATATTGCGATTAGACACGGATCCATCATTGTACAGCGAAAGGGTATATTATTACAATACAGTGAGTCACAAAACATCTAGGGCTATCGCATTATACAGTAGTGAATCAGAAACCTATCTTCCTCGTGCGGCGCGCTCCTGGGCTGCACGACACGCAAAGCAATACTCGTCCACGCGGTCAATATCTCTCTGTATCTCTTGGCCGAAATTCTAAACAATCCGAACGGAATGGCGTGAGGTGACGCGCTTTACAAAGATGATGAGCCGCGTACCTTGGCGCATGTTGGTGCCCGACACCCTCGTGGATGATAGACCGAACGTTCGCATCGCGTCGTGTTGCAATCCACGATCGCGATGACCATGTGCCGTTGAAAGTGCTGCGCAACGAAAAGGGGCAAACACACTCAGTGTACGCGACGAAGGCCAGGCGGACGAGCGAGACGGACCCCACAGCGCGTCCATCGCGTTCCTTCGCTGCGAATGCGAAGGACAGTCAGCATGGAGGTTGCAGTGAAGAAAGCACATGAAAACGACGCACGCCATTTGTTGGCACATGATTACAGGTTGGTTGAACGGATAAGGGACGAGAATATTGGGATCTAGAAGAAAACGGCGGGGGTATTTAAAGGAAAGGGTGTGGGTCCAGTCAAAATGAAGCTCTAGATTTCGATCTCGATGATGTGCGACATGAGTTTCTTACGGCCTACTCTTCCGAGTCACCGAACGCGATCTATCCAATTAGAATCAACGGGAGACGGGTGCCCACATGTCGTGTCGTCATTTTCCGTTCCGCCGAATCAGCAAAACTCCGTTCCGGCCACCTTGTGACTCGGACGGTCTGTTCATTTTCTGAAACGGCCAAGCGAAGCCCTGGGTTTGGGGAAAAACATTTTGGAATCCAAGAAAAGATGCATCGCATGATAACCAAGCGACTGTCCATTCCATCGATATCGCATGAGGAACGTTTATCGTACTGCTTTCGAGATCTGTGCTTATCACAGATGATGCAGACGCAAGGTCCGGGAACTCGATACCAGAAAACTCGTTCGGATAGCCTGCCGTAAAATGCCGAATCGCTGTTCCATCAAGAAGTTTCCAGCCGACTGGATGTAACCCGCCCTTGCGCGGCGCCACACCAATGCCTAAAAGTCGGCCAAAGGCTATCGGAGGATGAGTGGTCGAGAGACGCTGCTGTTCGACTTGACAGCAAAATGTCGGAATTTCGCGAAATCATGGCTGTAAAGTGAATGTTCGCGGATGACCTGGTCACAAGTCCATGCTAAGCTTTGCGGTTTCTGTAGTAGGCACCGTCACGCACCTCATGATTTTCTGAGAATCCATCAGTGAGGCGGCGAATCCTGTTCGACCGTACGACAACAACAAAGAGCTATTGCTGCATCGTGTCGCAGTTGAACTTCGGAGCCCTGGGTTTCTCGAGTATTGATTACTAGTAGGATTGTGGTTTGAATTGTGAACGTAACACCCACGCACAATAGTCGAGGAGTAGATTGAAATAGAAACGGCGGAAGAGAGAAACCCACAGAAAAGGTCTAGACTCGTGGACCGTGAACACCGGAGCAAAGCGATGTTAATATTTACAGACGAAAGGTGGAGCACTTGAGCAAATAGACACGAAAACCGCATGGCCGCAAATTCGGATTCCCAAGCGCAAACATTCACTGTCAGACACCATCATGGGATCCCCTACCGTGTAGCTGGTGCCTGAACCGTGGTGTGTGGCAAATCGGCAGAAACAGAGCATGCGTTGGGAAAGACAAAGATGCGTAGAACGAGCGACTCGGGCAGGCAGTAGGTTTCATAGCCGGAGAACTTCTAGAATCATGGTTTGTAGAAGTGTACAGCAGGGCAGCATATTTATCGCAAGAAGCAGACCAGACGCAAGTTCGTGAGACTACGCAAATGCCAGAGCAAAAGTGGGCTTACAGTTGTCGAAAGTTTGAGGGAACCCTTCCCCGGCCCGATAGATGTCGGGGGTCGTATGTAGATAAAGTTAATTGACCGCAGAGCACTTCAGTCTGAATGAATGAATGGAGGTTATCCTGTTACAAGTTCAGATTGTGGCTGGAAGATGGCGGAAAGAATGAAGAGCCGCAGTCACGCATGTCACGGTCACTTGATTGACAAGCGGACTTTCAAATAAAAATTGCTTCCTGATTCCTACCATCATCTGCCTTGCGTTGGCCTCGCTCAAACCTTGCGTTTGCGCGCATGCTATCCGTGGTTTACTATCCTACGACTCGATATCCGCTGTTCAGGTCTTCAACCAACAAAATCCACCCGGAAGGGCCGGAAGTAGATGAAGTCAAGGATGAAGTTTCGTCGTTCGACAGGAGTACTCAGATCTCCGGTTCCTGATGAGGTATTTCGAAAAACCATCCTCAAGCCCTTGACGTCGGCTTTATTCAACAGCGCAGTCTATGCATTTTTCTTACTCTAAGATTAAGAAAGCTCGTCACGCGCATATCTTTCTTATTCAGACCATTCACAAATCCGCATCAGCAGCGACTCCTTATGGCTCGTTCTGTGGCAGAAGTTCGGGTGATAATCACTATTTCCAAGATATCACGGGTCCTTAGGCTAGTAAGTAGCTTACAACGCGTCCTTCTTATCTTCTACTTCCCGACCTCCCGAGTTTTTCATGCTTGCTTGCTTATCTCGTCGGCAACTCATCCAGCCCATCCATCGCACGAAGGCGGCATATCCGGAAGTGTACATGCGAGGATTTATTCAGTAACCTCACGGCCAACAAACACGGTTGGCTACGGCTCCTAGTCTGAAATGGGCAGATTTCTGTACAGCACACTGGCAAAACCATCTATACTTCGGATAAGCTCGGTGTTCAGCGAGTTCTTTGCCAAAGCGACTTCGGATAAGGACTATGCGTTCCTTGAAAATTCCTCCTGTTCTCGCCCGTACGGTGGCACTTGTGATTCCTCAGTGCTTCATCGCCAATCTACACCCTCGAAACCTTCGCAGTAATCTTGCAGTAGGTCGCCTGCAGGTATAAACTGCTGGCGTCTTGGGAAGGCGCTCTGTCAGCTGAACGATACGCTTCCCTCGGTCCTGTGAATCGATTCCGTCGTAGCGACCATTCGGCCTTGCGCTTTGTGCGTGTTCTTCTTGATGCGTCCGCAGCCTCGACCTCATGTTGGCCCTCCGCTCGAACGTGCATTTTACTTTTAGTTTGAATCAAACCCTTGGCCCAAGTCCGTCCATTTTTTTGAGCAGAATTGGCTGTGAATTCTGAACGATGCTCGTAATGACAAGCAAGGCGAAAAACATGCCATAGATAGCCCCGTGACATACTTCAAAGTTTCGGAGAGCCAACTTGGCGCCGGCTGTCTCCGTTCGAGGATAAAGAATCAACGAAACTGGCTCTTAGTGCGCCGCCATGCATGAGGCGGCGTCAGGGAAGGGGCGTAAGATTTAATGTGTGCTATATGCTCCTGGTAGTGCGGTTCCGGCGTGGCCGCATAGGCACTCACGCTCTTCTCGGATGGAATTTCTACTATCGGGAATTTTAGAAAGCGTACCTCGCAAAGTCAAGTGGGTTGAAGCGTCCATATATATGGCACGCCCATCGAAGTTACAAGTCTCGATACTATCCACCCTGGAAACAATTCGAACCTCTCTCTCTGCCATCAAGACTGTGCAAGTCCGTTGCAGCTTGAAGTTCCTCGGAATAATAGATAGTCGCCGCGCTCGATATCACAGATTCGGCATTGTTCGATTGAGCGCTCTGACAACCAGTTCCATCTGCTGATTCTGCTTTGGCTGTATGCTCTGGAGCTGAGGAGTGCTTTTGTTCGGAGAAGTCCAAAGCATCCGTGTCCCTCTGCCGCAAGACAGAAAAAAAACCCCAGAGAGCGAGTGAGCTGAGCGAAATAGTCAACAAAGAATGGTAATGGGAGCTTCCTGTTTCGTACTTGAAGCACAGCTAAGCCGAAGTATATCATCTTGTTTTGAGCTCGAGTTAACTGAAGAAAAGAAGCTGTCGTTCGCGGGAATCGAAGGGGAGCTAAGGTCTATTATAATTGAGTACCGGATTCTTATGTGGAGTTGAGAGAATGGTTGTAGGACAGAACGCTTGTAGGTTGGATTCGAACTAACAACGTGGAATGATAGAGTGTAGAATGATAGAAAGACAGTCTAACAGAGTCTCCACACTCAAGTCCTACCCGTCCACCAATGATTCTACCGCCACAGGCCTCAGTGGACTTGGAATTTAAATTATCATGGCATCCCTGCATGAGCTAGTGCCGCTCGTCGTACCCCGCTACCAACAAAGTCTCCAACCGCAGCGCCTGATGGCTGGTTCATAGCCGCATATTCGTGATTTGCGCCGCTGTAATTGTACATTGGGCATAAAAAGTCGCCCAGAGCATCCCATACCTGAACTAGATCAGAAATAGAGAAATGAATTTAAAAAATCAGACTAACGGTCATGATTTGCGCAACAAAACTTGACAATATCATAGGACGCCGAGTAAATTGCCGTATAGCAAGGGAGAGCAAAGTTGCGTAGTATTTGAGCTTGAGGTAGAGTAATGAGCAAGTTGTGTAAAGAATGACAGCAAAGTCTTGCTTCGGCAGGCATATAAATATTTAAAGGGACAGGTTCAACTGTCGGGTTTGTGGTGGGGCAATTAGAGCAAGCTAGTCTAAGTGTAAGTCAAAGCCGTCGTGAATTACCGAATGCCCTGGGTAAGTGACTGATTATTTCCCGCTTTTTTCTCGATGCTGGTCAGACTAAGTCAGTTCTGCGGAGAAAGTTGCCGAAATGCAACCCATTTTTTGTTTCCTGATCCATGTAGGTCACCTTGTAACAGCCACCTTCAATATATGGACGTCCTTCTGTATTTATTCTGCCATGTAGTCGATGCGCAAAAGAGTGAATGAACTATTTAGGCGCAATAAATTCAAACGCAACCAATTTCTCGGTGATGGCCGGACGATACGATCAGCCATCAATGTTCGCCAAAATCCTCTGTACTTGACCACGTCATCGCATGCAGCTCGCCAGGCCGCATCCACGCAATACGAAGCTAAACTAGGAGATAGCCTCTTCCATCTCGCGCTCATGACTACGCCTGCCCAGCCGTACTTCGAGACCGTCAAGGTATGCCAGCTGGGACAAAGGATTCAGGAAACTTGAGTACTTAATACTTAATTGCATTATAGTCGTTCGCTGATGTACCAATCACGGCGGATGGAGTCGATACCGAGCAGTTTCTTTCTGCGTGCGATGGTTTAGTAGCTTTATTCGGTGCGTTTCGGCCTTCGTGTACAGCTTGAAGTCATTCATTTTCCTTTGCATAGACCTTCTAGGCTCTGCCATCTTCGGATTCGTTCAAGCAGACATTAGGACTAATATTGCAGTGAGCTTTTACGCGAATTCTGACCTGCATTTCAAAGAAGAATGAATCGTAGGGCGTTCGCCAACAATTTAACGCCTCCCCAACCCATTCGACAACGCTTGAATCTCTGGTTCTACACGAACGATCTCAACCCGGATCTCGTCACAAAGGCTCGAAGTGTTTGATTCTACTTACTCGGTAGGTATCCTGCTTCGTTTCCCTGATAGTATCTTATTCCGTCTTTGATTTTGGGTGACGTATCCAGTGGTCTCGCTTTCACCCACAACGCCCTGCACGCAACGCACGCGGATCCCGCCCTGCCTCTCCAAACATGCTTTCGTCGCGCGTATGACGTAGTGTTGAAGCAGCACCATACATTTGTCGTGCGATCGGTAGTGACGGTGCGTAAAAATCATATTTCGTAGCTCCTATCCTTTTGATAAGTTTACGATTCGTTATCCAAGGTCGCCCTCCACCCAACGCCAACCCGTGCACAGTTTTTTACCCAGATCTCTCAGGGAGCCGATACCGATTCGAATAATAGCGCCAAATTTAATACCGCGTTGACCAACTGGCTCGTTGGGCTCAATACAGTTGTTCAACGGACGAAGGGGTTTTTGGAGGAGGGAGAATATGGGCGTGTGTGATTTGATTTGGCTATATACCCGGTGCTTGGATCTAGGTGTGATTCTCCGCTTTCTATTTTCCATGCATAAGGCCCGGATTTAATTGCAGACTGGATTGCTTAGATCGAGCTGGAACGATGCTTTTTAGATTTTGTATAAACCTCCCACTGGCGGCTGGCCAGACTTCACTATGGATACATTGATTACTTATCCCCTGCAAACATCCCCGTCCAAAACAAAATGTCTTTCAATCTCGTGAAGAGTCTTTCCTCGTCGCCATATTTTATCTTGCTTTTGAAGACTTTCTTCGACTAGTCATGCTTTGCGCCATATTATTGGCTGACTCTGCTTTCCACGAAAATCAAGGACTTTTCTCACTCGGCAATTCCCGATCGCGGTCTGTCAGTCTTAAAAGGATTCATTTACTCGGGCCGGGACACCTATGAAAAGCTCCGACGTCCCACAAGATTGTCGAAGACTCAGCAATATGTCGCTTCCGTCTTGGTTTCTTCCCACCATGTCTGTCCGTCTCCCTCAGACTCACCACCTCGAATCTCGGAGAGACTGGTCTTGGTTAACTCTCTGGCCTGTCTTATTCGTAGGATTCAGCCTCCTCGTCTACTACATCCATTGTCGAAATTCGAAACACCGTTTATCTCCACGTCTCCCACCCGGCCCACGAGGACTACCTCTGCTAAAGAACATATTCGACCTTCCCAGAGAGCAACACTGGCTCAAATTTGCCGAGCTTGGCGAAGTATGGGGTGCGCCGAACTCGACTCCGTTTCATTTCATTACTCTTCCCTTGGTCGACTTCGCCTTCTGATGATAAATAGGTGACATCTTCTCGCTCACCGCCTTTGGGAAGACGATGATCCTAGTCAACTCCGTGAAAATAGCCGAAGACTTACTCGATGTGCGGGGTGCCAATTTTTCTGATCGACCATTCATCCCAGTGGGCGGCGAGAAAACGGGGTTCGTCAATTCGGTTGCATTGGCTCAGTATGGGAATCGTGTACGCGCGGAGCGCAAGCTTTTCCATCAGCTTTTTGGAACGGAGTCAGCGATACGGCGGATGACTCCGCTTATCTCGGCGGAGGTTCAAAAGTTCTTGAGGGGAATTGTAGCAAACCCGGAGGGACTTGTCGAGGAAATTCGACGGTACGTGACCTCCATGTTCGGAGTTCATTATCCTCATCATCAGTTGAACTCGCAGCGTAACTGCTGCTGTTTCCCTACGTATCGCGTACGGGTACCAGCTACAAGAAGGCTTCGATCCCTTTCTGGAAATGTTCGACACCTCGGGACAGAATTTCTTCGTCGCCACTGTGCCTGGAGCGTTTTTGGCCGACACAATCCCGATACGTGAGTGTTGATTGAATTCAATATGACATATTATGATCTGCGAAGTACGATATTGGCCTCGCTGGCTACCTGGTGGTGGCTTTCACGATCGCGCTGAGAGAATGTCTCAGCAAGTTCACGGAAGCGTAAACACTGCGTTCGAATATGTCAAAAGGGAGATGGTCTGTCTTTGTTTCTAATTTCTCACCTTCGACTTACCGACTTGAACAGGCATCAGGAACAGCCGAGACCTCGTTTGTCTCTACTCTGTTACAGGAGGAGAAGCATGACGAATATCTGATTAAATGGGCCGCTGCCTCGATCGAAATCGGTGGTAGCGACACGGTCAGTTTGATTGTCATTCGATTTCCGAACCAAGCACCAATTCTCCTTCTGGTTGGTTGGATCTACAACAGACTGCTGCACAGCTAGAGGCATTCTTTCTGGCGATGACGCTCTACCCCGAGGTTCAAATCGCGGCGCAGGAGGAAATCGACAGAGTGGTAGGAAACAATCGGATTCCCGACATTTCTGACCGTTTTGAGCTGCCATATGTCGATGCGCTGTGTAAGGAAGTTGTCCGGTGGCATGTTGCGGCGCCACTGGGTGAGTATATCTCCCCTGTATGCTTTCTTATCCTGGAATCTTTTGTAACTGATTGCAGCCGTTCCTCATCGCACACGTGAAGACTATATCTACGATCGGGGCGATGGGAAGGAGCCGTTGCTCATTCCGAAGGATTCATTGATTATTCCTAACATCTGGTATAGCTTGATCCACTACTTGAGTACTTGAGACCACAATTGCCTGATCGTCAAATCTTCCTTGTAATCAGGAAAATGGCGCACGATCCGGAGAGATACGCAGAGCCAATGACATTCAATCCTACTCGATTTCTTGCTGTGGGTGGCAAAGAAGCGGAGAAAGATCCTGCCGATATATGCTTCGGGTATGGTCGTCGGTAAGTTTGTTATCCGTTTTGGCTTTCTTACGATTTAAATATTCTAACCTACGGGTTGATTTCTCAGTGTCTGCCCCGGTATGTACCTATTCGAATGTTTCACTAAGCATCTTCTCAGAGTCTCATTTTGGAAACTATTTAGGGAGACTTCTCGGCCAAACCGCTATTTTCCTCGAATGCAGTGCGATCCTGGCCGTGTTCAACATTTCAAAGGCGCGCAACGCAACTGGAAAGGTGATGGAAGCTCGGTTTGGGCAGACTTCTACTACCGTCAGGTGAGCTTGTGTTTTTGCGTGTTGGGATACTTGAATGACATCAGTTGTGAAGCCGCGTCTTCCCGTTCAAATGTGTGATAGAGCCTCGCAGTGCGCAGGCATTGACGCTGATTTCGTGACCCGGAAAATCGCGTTGTAACTTTACTCGGTCTCCGATTCAACTTGTATCATGAGTGCAAACTCTCCATCAAATCAAAGTCGAACGATTCTCAACGTGGCGCGCGGGGTGATTAAAACGCAGCCCGCCGTAAATGTTTACGCAAAGAGAGCGCTTGCAGCTCCTGTTTTGTCGACATTTCGTTGTATTTTGATTCCAATTAGACAGATCACATGTGGTTGTACATCATGTCCCAAATCCAATCAGTGGTATTCAGGTGGTGCCTCTTGGGGTACCCCCTGTGTGCCACGCAGCAATTCAACCTCTTGTCGCAGTCGCTGCATCTCATTTCGCAAGGAAGCATCCGTACCATGCGATCGTGAAGACCCTGCGCCACTTCCATTACTACTCGGCGGTTGATGGGAAGACGCTGGCGGTGAAGTGGCACTGGGGGATAAGGGTTCAGGATCCGCATACTGTGCTCCGGGCTTGGGTGAACCTGACGCGAGGAACATTCGGGACGGTGGTACGATCGGCGTCGCTGGACTCGATGCGTTCAATGTTGGCGCGGTGCCGTACGCAGCCATTGTCGGTTGTTCTTGATAAGGTCGCGGAGCCTCTAATTGACCATCTCGATTTCGCCTGCGCCGCCGAAGGACGACAGCGGCAAGCCCGAGCAACAAAACTGCCGCAAGTCCGCCAATGACTCCTCCGGCAATCGCGCCTGTGTGCGAGTTCGCATGTCCAGTGGAGGAACTTGGTGAGGCTGAAGGACTGGTTGTCGAAGGAGGAACAATCACAGTCTTGTTTGCAACGCTGGGCACAAGAATCAACCGGCTGTTCGAATAATCCCCTACAGAACTTACTTCAAAGCAAGTACGGAGAAGACTGCGCCTTGAGCGGGACTGATGGGTTCGTTCGTTATAAGGGAATACAAAACGCCGCTTTGATTGTTCAACATACCTGGCATACCCATTCGGAGACACTCCTGACCCGGGTCCTGACCCGCTTTGGATGTTGTAGAGCGTGGCAAACATCGACGAAGAAAGGTTGCTTGATGCATATCCATGCGCCCCAGATATGAGTAAATCTCTGGTTGCATTGTCTGCAGCGGCGGCGCTAAATAATGTCCAATCTGCCAGAAATCTACGATGAGAGCCTGAAGCAATGAAAGAACAGCTATGTGGGGGCACACCGGATCTAGCATTCGAATTGCTATCACTGCTGAGAGGGGGTCCAAACGGAAGTTGACTCTGCTTCACATTGGTTGAAATGGTACTCGATTGTGCAGTATATATCTGAGATTTAGTGTGTCAGATTATGAACACCAGGAATGAATTCATTGCTCACAGACGACGGCACGAAATTCAGCTTCAACAATTTATCAGCCAATAAATTGTACATCAATCCCCACGTAGAAGCGCCGTATGTCCAACGAAGCTGTGACGGTGACACCGAGCTAAGGTCATCCCAAGATTGTATGAGACTGGAGGCCATTGTCTACATACGAGATCACCATCAAATTAGCCATCCAAAGACGGAACTTCAAGGCGCCTACCCTGTACTTCTGCGCATCGTCATTCTGTCCAGCGATCTGACTTATTTCGGACATCGCTTGAATTGCGATGATTCCTTTGAGCGCAAGGTTGGTAACATTTCCGTGAGTCTGCGAAAGCCCTGCGTTGCGGGCGTCGGCCGATGTTCTAAAAAAACTGAATCCAATTAATACGAGGAAGCAAAATGCATACTGCTGCGAGGGAACCAGAGCATTTGTCCCCAAGTAGTCGCCCCATTTTTTCAAGAGATCATACTATAACAGTCGTTTCAACTCAGCACAATAGTGCAAAACAGACGTCTCACATATCTGCCAATGAGCGACCCATCGCCAGAGCTTTGCGCGTGCGCCAGAACGAGAATCAACATGTTCCCCGAATCTCAATCAGTAGTCAGCTCGGGCTATCGGTGCGTTCGAAAGATGCCCACTTTCTACTCCATAAACGTCGTTATTGTTGGCATTGCCAGGGACGGATGGGTATGATATACCTTCCCGAAGTCGGTCAGGATTTATCTTGCTTTTCAGAGAACGACAAACCCAGATCTGGAGCAGCATATGGATAACCGTAGGAAGACGAACTTTGATACTCCAACAGCGGTTCAAGCAGCAAACCGGTGATGCTCGAGTTGAGATACATTAGCACCGGAAGCGCAGCGTATATTGTTTCTACCGGATTTACCCTCCTGAGCTTCTGTCAACCATGGAATGGACTTTATAAAGGCAAATTCGCGCTCACTGGCTATTCCCAACATCCTTCATAAACGCCTTGACATCAGAAAGATTGAAGCTGCTCCCATTGTTTAACGTCGAGAGTGTGATTTCAATCCCGGCCATCGCCTGACGCGTCGCCAGCGAGACCAGATCCGCGTATTGAGCCGACACCGCCGACGCGTCTTGAAGTATTTGTTGATCAAGCGCGAGAGCACGTGTTCGTGCCGCGGGGAAGTCAGCCATAAACGTATCTATCTATTTAACAAAGAGCGCCGGGTGAGTCTGGGAGCCGGGGAGGGAGCGAGGTAAATCGAAGTGAGACGCAGACGCACCGCATCGCCAATGGAAGCATGCTGGGACCAATAGTACGCCCTCCTGGGCACGTTTGCGAAGGTCACGACGGGATCCCTGATTAGACCCACGGCCCAAGCGACAGTCGCGATCGTATCCGTGTTGCCTAAATCCAATGCGTGCGCGAGGACGGGGAACTTGCCGTCTCCTCCCTGCACGTTCCCTATTTGTCCCGCCAAGTCGGAGGAGAGGGATAATTTCGAGCCTTGGGAAGCGAATTGGGGGCGGAGGGCTTGATCGGTGCCGATGACGGATACGAGGTTTGGTTGTCCCTGTAGGAGAAGAAGAAGATCAACACCAGAAATCCACAGGAATTAGAGGTGCTCACTCACACTTGAAATCGCATAATACGCGACCGAATCCTCCGCAACATCGGTAAACTCTGACCGCGGCGATGTCGATTGTACCTGATGATACACTGTGTTACTCTGTCTGGTAGTACTCCACTGAATCCCAGTGCCGAAACTGCCCGTGACCCATTCTAGATTGATTTTGGTTAGATATTTGCATGTAACAGAAGGAACGATTGAAGAGCGTACCGCCGCTAATATCCGAATAAAGCTGAACCGAGTGCACCTTCCCATCCGTGGACTTGCCGTCTACGTACACGTAGCTAAACGGAAATGACTGCTTCGCCCAGTCCGAGGGCTGTACTCAAATTCGCGCTCATTAGTACACCATTTCCCTTGAATCCGAAGCCATAATAATTAAATGCGCACCTCAATCGGGCTTAAGAACGTCACATTGAGCTGCATCGGCCCAGCCTGGACTGTGAGAATCGTGCGCGTTGGCGTCACCTGCGTAGAGAGCCATGTGCTCGCGTTGCCGACAGGATCCCCCAGCCAGTGGTACGTCTGCCCATCGACTTTGATGTACCCTGCCCATCCGAGAATCTATCGCAGATGGGTTTTAGACACTATGGAATTGATTCACGGGAAAGACATGAAGACGCACATGCTTGTCGTTCCAAAACTGTGGCCACGAAGCCATGGGGTTGGAGCCATTGTGCACATCGAGCCAGCAATTGAAAGTCGGGCTGCGCACGGCGAGTGGAACAGAAGCAGGGAAGAAGGTCTGTTTCTGCTGCGCCACAGCGGGGAGGGCAAGCCACAGCCAGCTGCTCCAGAGAAGGAGGAGGAGGGAAGAAGGGAGGATGTGCCGCAGGCAGACCATCGCACCGGCTAGAGAGGAAGGAGAAACAACCTAAGGACGATGAGGGAACGGGGATGAGGAGCGGAGCGGGGTGACGAAAGGTGTGGGAAGTGAAAAAGGTCGCGAAGAATTGAATCGCTCATGAGTTATCAGTCAAGACGGGATGATCATCAGCGTGAGGTGAGGCGGAAATAGGACGGGCGGTGCAAATGAAATCCGCCGGGCGTCAAGCGATGACGGAGTTATCATCGCTACAGGCGGTGTGCTGCATCGATAGCAGGGGTTCGACACAGGACCACGTAGAGATGGTGAACAATTATCTTCGACGGAACGGGTGACGGGGGCTGAGTGTGAACAGTTCGGGCTAATCTCGAGGTTGGTTGTCGCTGAACCGCTGTGTAGACCGAATCAGTCGGTCAGTGCTGTATTTAGATACGGCATACGTACGAAGAGCAGAAATATACACCCGAAACCAGTGGTGAAACTCGGGAGGGAAAGTCAAAAGTGGAATAAGTATTGCTGGTCGTTTTCGTTTTTCCTGTTCTGTTTCTTTAAACACCCAAAGTAAAGATGCGGGCGAAAACAGGCTAAAAATGCGTACCGTGCATCAACTCAGAAGCCGACATGGATACCCTGCGCACGTTCAATTTCTGTCTAACAGTTGATCGGGAAGATCATTAGCATGGTTGAAGGTGCAGTTTGTGAATTGGAGACCGCATCCTGGTACTGGTTTCAACACACGGATTGACCATCTTTGGTTGGAATCTTCACTCGAGCAGTTGTATCCGCGCGGAGAGTGAGACTCCATCGGCACGGGAGAATATCAAGAAGCTGGAGCAATGGCCATGCCTGGTGTTCGCAATGGTTCGACCAATGGTGTCCTTGGGCAAAATTGAATACGAATCAGAATAAAGCATACTAGCTGTGCGTACAAATCTAGAATCAAACTCCACTCTCTCACATACCAGTCAATGACACGACGTGATTTCCGACTTCCCGTTCGCTGGCAGGCTGGCAGTGGCCCGTACGCGCACTACTGTAGCATTTTTCTCGCGAGTCGGCGAGAGAGATTGGGGCCTAAATGTCAAGTCTGGGATGCAGCATAAGAGTTCTGAGCACATTTCTCCGCAGAGGAGCTTCAAAAAGAGAATCATGCGAGATTGACGTACTAGAATCTAACATTGATCCTATTGCGATGCCAGATTCCATAAATGAACGCAATTTCCGTTGGTGTCTGAGCTGTTGGAATTTTTGAAAGTTTTCGATTGGCGCGGCGGAAGCGGCTCCGAGTCCGTCCCGTATTGATTCGCTAAAAACGGGGTAGCAATTGTTGCGAGCTCGAGACTCGAGAATACACTGGAGAGTAAGACAGTGGATCTCGATGCGGCAATACAACAGGCGAGCGACATTGGGGCGGAGAAAAGAGAGAAGGAAGGAGGGAGGCGATGTGAGAGGAGGCGAATGAATATTTTTCCGTTTGAGACGAAAGGGGCGCGGCAAGAGGATCATTGCTCCCGTAGCACGAGATGGAATGGCCGAACTTACCTGATAACGACCCGCTCCGTTACTTGATGGTGGAGGAGTCATAGTGCACGAAGATTCTGGAGAACGGAGAGGATTCTGGAGGCGTATACAGCCCGAGCATTGGGAGAATACTGACGACGAACCGTCCGAAACGTGCAAGTCCCCAATTTGACAACAAGTATTTACCAGCGCAGCGTAAAAATAAATTGAGTACAGAGGTATAAACTTACAACAATTCTCCCGGAGGAAGTGACAACTGCGATGGTGATACTGGCGGTTTGCCTATGTGATGATGCTACAGGCGCGAGGAGCGCAAGACTGATTCCCGCCATGTTCGGCTTGGTGTGAGTTAGTTCTCGTGAACGACGCTATGAAAGACACCACTCACCGCATATCTAATAACGGAATTGCATGTATATCACCCACAGGTATCTCACCTCCCAACACCTTCCCCCTCGCAGCCTTTGCAAACGCTATGATCTCGGCTTCTTCCGCATTCCCATCCTGGACATCCGGAATAGTCGAAAACGCTCCGCCAAGCGCACGCAGCGTGTTCATCGCTTGTAGAACCCAGCTCCGACACCTCCACGCCGCATCGTTCTGCACGATAGGCAACGCGCGGCACGTATGATGTATCGTGGTCGCCCAATCCTCGAAACTCGTCTTCGAAGGCAATTTCGCAATCAATACCCGAGCGACGAGTTTATACTCGAGTAGCGGATTGACTGGGTCGTAGCGATATCGCCAAGGGACGGGTTCGACGCCGTTCCAGGCGGCGTTGACGGTGTTTGCTACGTCGTAGCGGACCGAGTCTTTCGTGCTCTTTCGTTCGTGTTTGGGGCCCAGTGTGAGTGCCCAGTGGAAGTTGTCGGCGTTCTGGCGGTAGAGGAGGCTGATGTAGAGCCTGTGCTTGCCTTTGCCCATGAGTGACGAGTGCCCCTTTGTCGTCGTCGTGGGTGGTGAGGAGGGGTGTGCCTCCTGCGCAGCGGCGATCAAAATCTGATGATCATCATTTTCAGCATCAAATGTCTCTCTCTCTCGTTCTCCCATCTCGAATTCAAAGCCCCAAACTCAAGTGACGTGGAAGCAAAGAAGAAGCAAGAATTCCGTGACTTCAGCCACTATCTATCTCCAGGCTCACCAGGAAACATATTCACCCACAAAATTCCAAAATCTGATTCAAGGCGCAGGAGTGCTTGAAATCTCGACTCGGACGTTTTCGGTTTGGTTCAATCCGGAAGTCGGTCCAGTGAACTGCCCATGAGTAATACAGTGGAAAATATCTCGTTTAGGCTTGCTCGGACCTTATAACGGACGTGCATGGGGGAGCGAAAAATGGGACAATATATATAACTTGAAGGTGTGACGTGTCTTGGTGGTAAGCAAGTCGAGGCTATATACTGCGATCGGTACCCCATTTGTTCTGTTCTAGGCACCAGTCCTCGGTTTCGCGGCTTCAACAAAACTGGGACCTGCTGTTTGTTTCTGACAGAAAGCCTCGGTGAGCTCATATCTTTGTCACATATTTCCTCTTCTGCTCACTGGTCGGCCAGTCGGTGTCCCCGAGCTTTGCCGCATCGACATCACTTCCCGTCAAAGCTCAGAATACTTTCTCATTCACTGGTTCCCATCTGCTCTCATATTGTACGCCGCTAAGTAGCGGAGCTTGCCGCATAACTCGGTTCGTTCCATCATCCTCTACGAGTAAGCAATCCTAACCCTTCTTCCTTCCTTGGGAAACCGATAGTTGAACCACCCATACTACTGCACCCATGGAATCGATTCTTGCTCTACCTTGATGCTCTGTCAGAGTCGTGCCTCAACAATCTCTATCGATAATATGGATCGTCTTCAGCACTACAGCGTGAGACGTTTACGAGTCTGAACAAACGCCCAGACGACTCCGTGTCAGCGATTGCCGTGAATGCCTTGGATAAGCATCCATCCAATGATCATACATGCATGCTGCGAACCCGCTACCGCTTTGTCCGGGCACAGCATATGGTCGCGCGTTACTTATAAGTATTCCTCACAGAATTGAACCTTCCCCGCAAGTTCATCGGTTGATCTGTCACTTAGAAATGTCAGACGACCCAGAGTTACTAAACCAACTCGTTAGGGATTCGCGCCTTACCGGATATCTTGCTGGTGAGTTCGTTTCTATCTGCAAACAAGTCCGCAGTGCTAATATTCCTTACCCTCTCCACAGTTGCTGCTCAGTGTGTCTTGATGTGCGTTCTCCGAGTCTGCGTACCATAAATTCTTTCTTCGACTTCCTAACGAGCTTCTTCCTGCTAGTTATGATCATATCACATGTTTTCCGGATGAAGTACGTGATTCGTTGTCTGTCTCGATTTCGCTTCATCACTGAAGAGAATATATGATAGGTGAACCTTTTCTGGCGCAGTCGTATGGGGCTCGCAAAATTCTTATACGTGCGTAAAAAGGGCCTTCTAACAAAATCAACATACCCCACAACTAATCACCCTCGGCCATGATAGTTGTGGAATCGGTACTTCAGCCTCGTTGTCATAAGGTCAGATTGGAATTTAAAACTCCAGGCCATCAATATGACTCACTTTTCTTTACAGCCTCAACACGAACGGTATTTCAATACACTGCAAGATGGACAATAATTTTCATGTAGCAATCTTCCAGTAATATTTCGGCCAATCAGCTCTGCCCAAGTGAGACTATCTGCCTCTTTAATATACTGCGCGTTTTTCGCCGCTGAAGTTCTGACAAGGAGTAAGTTCCCTCCATGAACCTTTTGCGCACAAATCCAGAGGGACATACTGTCTGATGAATCGCGCATAGATGCGCAGGCTGGCTGCGGGTGCGAACTTCCTCTAATTTTGCTGTTCATCGATTCATGGGCATATCCGTGACAGTTCCAAGGTTTCTCTCGCTCGGTGCTTATAACAACCGTCGATCTGGTGTTGATGTAAGGAATCTGCCCGTCAAGGCTTCCGCTCCGACTCATCCATGATCCGTCTGTCCTCGCAGGTTAAGGTATTTTTTGTTTGGAATGCTCTTCTGACAGCGCTGCCTCAATCAAATCAAATCCATGAACAGAGTTTGGATTTTATACGGTAGACCTCGATGGTTGTCCTTCTTTTGTTTCGTTCTCGGATTCAGTACGTCTCGCTTTCTCTCTGGTATTATCGAGTTTGAAAGTTGATCGATTGATTCACTGTCAGCTGAAATCGCCGTCATGTGGGTAGTCTGCCTTCAGACTCTGGTTTTCGATTTATCAAGCTGTTTATTCCTAAGGGTTATCGTTGACGTATTTGCGTTTCGAGAGATGAAGAGTGCGTTCAACGAGTAAATGATTTTTGTTGAGAATGACGACGCGCTGATGACGAAGATAGGCTATATATACCTGGGGTTCGAAATTTACCCCTCGTTAACCTGGCGCTGATGCCGAGATATTAATTTAGCTCTACCGTCAATGGCTGCTATGCTTATAGTGAGGAATAATATTCCAGCTTGTCAGTAGCTGCAATTTGACGATTCCGAATCGGTAGGAGTTCCAAGATTTCTGACGGTCTACGGCGCTGCCCCTCTCGTGGTGGTGCGTAGGTTTGCTCCACAAATTACACCGTTGGTACTCAAATTCAAGTTGTAGACCTTCGTCATGTTCGCGATGACTGTATACAAATGCGCTGTAACCTTGTACCGCAGTGATCATCGATGGATGCCGATCTGGAGGCTCTTCCTCCGCGATGGCGTGGTTTGGTTTGTGTTGGTCTTCGGTGCGTAGTAGTTTCAAGTATTGACCAGAATAGCTACATTGATGAGCATTGAGCACGCGTTCCACAGTTGCTTGTGTCGCCGAACTCCTCATATGGGGTGCACAACGACAAACTCTCAAGCAATTGCTCGTCGTGTACGCCACTTCCTTCTCCATCTTGGCACTTGCATAGGCTGATAATGCGCTCGGCTTGAATATCAACAACGCCAACAGTCCTGCTTTAGTGTACGTATCTTCGTCACTGCGTTCAAATCGAGTCACGGAATTGCTTTCACAGAGTATACTCCAGCGTTGCGTCCAGATCGCTGTTAAATCTGAAACGTATGATGGCACGCGAGCCCGGAGAGGTTATACAGATAGAAGTTCTTTCGGATTCGGGTGGATTGAATGCGATTTGATTTGCATTCTAGAGTAGAGAGTTTGATCGAGAAATAATGTATCTCAACCTTGTATTGCATAGCTAGATTGTAGACCGCAGCTGCAGCAACGTAGACGGGATTGAACCTCTTTCCATTCTTCGGATTTCCCTACCGAAAGATTTCCCTATGGTTGGCTACGATTACTGATACATCGAAACGGTATAAAAATACAGATAAGTCCATTCCTGCGCTACATACATAGCAACTGTGCAGCGCAATATCGTTCTGAGTTCGTGATTGTAAGCAACAGCGCTTGATCATCGACAGGACGTTTTCTCTTTTCGGCGGGCTTCAGCCGTACAATCAAAAATTCACTGCAGAATAATCGTCAATATCGACCGTGCTGTACAGGATAATGCGACATACCATGAAGTCGCTCCAAGTCGGTTCGTCCTCTGGCGACCTGAACTCAGCCGGAGCCTCGAACCGTCGACGCGGAAGCACGAAGCGCACCATTCTGTTCTCCTCCGGTGGCGGATTATCACGGATCTCGCGTCGGTGCGGCCTCCACGGCTCTGGTTCATCGATGTGATGAGGCATGGCGACGTCTGGTAGCACCATAGAGTTGCGTCGCGTTGTGGTAGGTCGCGTTTGTCGCGAGATAACTCGTCTGAGGCCGCGAGGCTCTGCTTCAGTGAATTCAGCTCGCGATAGGCGAGGTGACTGAAGTGGCGGGGACTCACCATCGTTATCCTCGTCGAGATAGGGCATGGGCATTAACAGCATGGAGGAAACAACGGTCTAGACGAGATATAAATCATCAGCAACGTCTTCAATAATGCGGAATACGCTGTGACGCACCCGAACGGCATGTTTGCATTTACTAGAATAATCCTTCGCTTTTGAGGTGGTTGCTGAGCCAGAAGCCCCAGATTCTGAAGTAGGGGGGCGGCCAGAGCACCGATGAAGAGGCACGCCTACTGAGGTCTGCGATTGCCGTTGGGTATTCGCTGAGGAAGAAGATTGCTTTAGAGGCGAATACATGGGGTGGTTTGGAGAACAAACGAATTGGAGGAGTGGGTATTTATGCCGTGGAATGTCTTGAGTCAAATTAGCATCTCCTAAATTGAGTCTCTCACAGAGTCTTGGCGTTCCGCACACTTGGCAAGGTCTGACTTTGCGCTCTTCTTGTGCACTGCCTCGCCGCCCAGGTATCCTTGAGACACTCCACCAGTGGCGCGGATCAGACCGCCAGAAAACGTCCACCACTCCAGCGAACTTGAAGACCTTGGGCTTCCTGAAAGAAACTTGAATGACTGCGCGAGAACGACTCATTCAAGAATTTGACCCTGTTTCTGGGACTGCAACTGGCCCTGGGCCTGGTCAATTAAGGCCCTTGATGAGAGGCCTGATCGGTGTTCGTCACAGCCTTCGTCCCGATCTAGAACGAAGCTGTCAATTTGCAAGACAAGGGTGTGCGTTTGGAGAAGTTTTCTTTGACGTAGTTCCGCAGTTGAATTGTGAGGTGTATTTCTGCTTGGCTGGAGATAGCTTTCGGCTACTTTCGAGATTATCCATTATGTTCGGGAATTTCGGGTAGGGAAACTAGATCGAAGAGGGGTCGGTGAGTTACACGGTATGCGGTCCAAGTTGACGGGGGACTGAAAAAAAAAAACCGGCAGTGTAACAGCATGTAGAATGTAAAGTGAGACATTCGAGGTGGCGGTTCGGACCAAGAAGATGCGTATTTCCTTGAGTTCAATTCGGACGGTCATCTCTGCGAGGCGAATCAATCAACAATGGCTTGCGAGAGTATATTGAAAACCGTATTCTAGATTCACGATGTATAGATCTTCCACACATATTCAAGTCTCTGTGTCGAGTATTCTCTTATAGCTCACTCCAAGAGCCGTTCATAGCGTGCACTATACTCTGAAAATTGGAGTTAAGTCGCCGCGAAAAGTTTCATGGGTGAGGGTCGACGTACTATCGTTCAACACCCTCCGAATCCGATCATCGTCAATCATCTTCATATTGAACGCCCGCACTTGCTGAATCCCCATCCCAGAATTCGCTTGAACAAGCCGCCCGAACTCGTCCCCCGTCATATCGGGCGGCGGGCTCTTCGGATTGGCGTAGATTGGGAAACCCGCGGCGTCGCCGAGAGCGCGGATTTGTTTGCAGACTGGTTTGTGTGGGTTCTGGCCGTTCCACTGGATAGTTTCGATGAGAAGCGTTATCAAAAGGTAGAATTCGGAAGTGAATAGGGCTCACGGCTGCGAGCTGACATTGCGCATCACAATAAGCGACGCGCTTACACCCCGAGCACATCATCGATGCCCCCGCCGCACTGGTACATTTGAGATTCATGCAGTCCGCCGGGTATTCCGTGATGGTCCGCATGATATTATACGCAAGTTGATATGGGGGCAGAGGGGCGAGAATGGTGAGGCGATACTTCTTCGAATACTGCAGAATCGTGGGATGGTAGAGAGTGGCGTCGTAGGGGAGGACAAGTTTCGCGTGGACGACACCGCCGATGTCAAATCCCAATTCCCAGGTAAAGTCCATCATCCACGTCATTTTCTCATTTAGATACGCAACGCGGGTGAGCGTTTCGAGGAGGAGAGGACATTGCTCTCTGCGGCGCACAATTAGCCAACGAACGGTGCAAGTGGAAGAACAAACGGGGACGCACCGATAAAAATATGCGGTAGACACTCCATCGACGATTCTTGTATTGAGCTCACGCATGACGATGAAGCACAGAGTGATAGGATAGACGATCCCGAAGGGGCTTATTTCGCCTTCGAAGTCATTCGGGATCGAGTCCATCCCGCGCCTGAGTATCGCAACGATATTCTTGGGAAGATGTGCGCTGAGAAGAAAGGGGGTGATGGCAGGCTCGCCGTATCTCGAGCACACTCCCGCAATCACGCGGAGGAGAGGTAGAATGGGATAGGCATCAAGCCAGCGGCAGAGCATGGTGGCGGATGTCTCGAAATCTCCTGCTAGGCAGTCACGAACACTTTGCGGCCAATGTCGCAGCGGATTATCCTCGAGTTCGCTCAGCTGAAGCGCGTTGTATACGACCTCAGCCATAATTGCAAGAAGACCCTCCAGACTATTGGTTCTGCAGGTAAAGCCGGGAGGGTCCCGATTATACGCGTTGGTCTTCCACTGCCACGCGTGCATCTGGTCCACGAGCGGATCCGTGCGATCGCAATCGCATTTTTCCATGCGCAATGCCAGACCCGCCATCTCTTCGCGAGACCTAGTGGTCGTGAGAAATTTTGAGACCGCAGTCACAATTGCACGAGATTCGGAGGAAACGAGCCGCTCGAGATTCAGGTTACTGTAGCTATTTGTCGCGTATGGTGGGTCGGCTTGGACTGGGTCTTCCCAGAGGCCGGTGTGATAGCAAGGGTCGACGTGGGAGAGCAGGCAGATATAGTAGTTGCAGCAGTATTTAGGATTATACGGGTTTTCGAGAGACAGGATGGCTTGGGCGAGCAGGGTCGACATGATGGTGAGGAGCAAGACGCGTTCGGTCACATTGATGTCACATGCTACACGTGGTGACACGTACCACGTGTCAGACAAACATGCGACAATCACGCGCATGCGCCTCGAATTCGTACATTTCCTGTAACATCGTGACATAATACATGATCGCACAAACGGAAAAACACAGAAGGCAAGTTACATGAATTGTCAGCCACTGGCAGTGCTACTTAATGCATGGGGAACGATTCCGTTTCAGTGTCCGCTTCTGACGGGAGCCTCCAAAGATGCATGACAAAAGAGACACCCGCCCCAACTGCTCCCGCCCTGGCCGCCTGCGTTGAGGTCGGTAGTGGTCCTAAATATCCATGGATCCTCAGAACACGCACGCCCACGGTATTCGAAGCAACTCCAAGCCAGAAGGCCAAAATTTCAGACACCATCTTCACCAATAAGTACTCCCTGCGATGTAGGATGCAGTCTCTAAGATCGGTAGCACCGATCTGTATGAGCAGTGCGAGTAAGCAGAAAAAACTGCCATTGATGATGAGCCCTCCCCACAGAGACGAGTCGAGAACGGAGCGAAGGGTGGCGAGGTATGTCATTGGTTGACCTATAGCAAGGACAGCGTGTCCCAGCATATTCTCTAAGAGACAATGGATGACGGAGTAGCCACAGGCGAGGAACAACAAGGCGAAGGCTTTCCAATTTTCACCGGACATCCTTGAGGTGAGTGGGATAGAATGTCAGGGAAGGGGCGAACGGGAGGGTACGCAGCAGCTGCAAGGGAGTTCTTCGCTTATGTCGGCTTTTATGCGTTTGGTGTGATTCCTGATTAATGGTAAACCCACAGAACGCCACAATCTCTGATTAGCATGGACCAGTTAATTGTTGTAATACGACGGCTCTGTTGCTAGTGTCATTGTGTTCGTTGTTCTTGTCCAAGTTAAGAAACAAAAGTCAGTCCTTCGCGGAGAAAATACAAGAAAGTGATTGTTGAGGACGTTGCTACTGCGACCGTTCCATGTTCTCCGATATACTGGTCATCACAATAAGAGCTAAAGATTATATATTAAAGGCGAAGGGGGGGATCATACATAACTCCGATGCCGGAGACGTTGAAGTCAAAGGAAGAATTGAAGGGTCAAATGATCTTGAATGAAAACCCAATATCTACTTAGTCGATTTCACGCCAAAATAGAGCATTATGAGTATTATTATAATCGCCGCCGCAGATTGAAACTACTACGTGATTCTCTACTTCAACTTCGGGTTCCGCAGATGCTATCGGTCCTACTAAACATCAACGTGCTTGAACACAACAAATGGCGCGCAACCCTCAGAGGACGTGACTCTCTACTTCAACTTCGGGTTCCGCAGATGCTATCGGTCCTACTAAACATCAACGTGCTTGAACACAACAAATGGCGCGCAACCCTCAGAGGGTGATGGGGAGGCAGTTGATGGCAATCAGGGAACCTAACGAAACCGGGAAAGTCAGTTTGAGGCCCAACACAGAACAAGAGAGTAAAAGATAAGGACACACCAAACTGCTCCTTAGGCGCCTCGCAAACGACGGTGGTGCCTCCGCTAAAAATTAGGTTCAATCAATTTTTGCCCGCAAAATCAATCAACGACGAAAGATACGCACCAGTTGTTCCCGAGGACGGTAATAGGCGAGCAGCCCAAACCGATCGGGACGTTCAACCCGTTAAGGTTGAGCCCGACGAGGGCAGAGACCGCGGAGACGGCGGCGTCAGTGGAGGACAGGACGCTGTGGCAGCATTGGTTGGAGTCCGGGGCGGTGACCGGGGGGACAGAGGGCGCGGAAGGCGGGGTAGAAGGAGGGTAGTAGCCGTTGGGGAGGGCGACGGCGAGGGTCTAAAGGGCGACGAGTTAGTGGATATTTACGCAGCCAGGGTCGAGGGGGAAGTAGCGCACGATGAAAGCGGTAATGACGGTGAGCTTGGAGAACATTATGAAGATTATGTGGGGTTGGGTGGTTGAGTGAGTTGGTGTAAGAGAGTGTGGTATCGAACGAAGGATTCGAATGAGGGATTGAAGCTCATGCAGCGGGTTTTTATATGTTTTCGCGGTTCTCATTTCCGTAATGCCAGCGTGGTTGCGGCGGAGCTGGTTTGTCATTCAGAGATTTACCGCCCGTTGATGGAAAAAGGGCGAGGCGGCAAGGTGTGAAGGGAAGCGCGGAAATTGAATTCATTGTGTCTGTCAAGGAGAAGCGGCAGGGTTGTGTGAATGTCGGTTATGGAGATGACAGAAATATACGTTCAGAAAGACGCTGATGTGAATACTGAGCTTGGCTGATAAACACTACTTGAGATTTACTCCTTGCAGCATACCAGGTTGAGTTCAGGACTCAGCGGTCTCGAAATATTCAAGCAAGCGATTCGAATTTCGCACGCTCAAGCCATCAAATCCTGGGAGACGGGAAGAATGCAATGAGTCAGTGACAGAGTTCTATATTGCATGCCGAAACAGGGTTCAAGCTCACCCTGATTGACATGATTTCCTCGCCGAACCAATGAATTGCCTGAGTTGCGGAGAAATAGCATACGTCGTCCGCAGAGTAATAAGCCTCCAGATAAAGAACTTTTCGTGCTATGCTTGCTTTTTCGCAACCAGAATCCAGGGTCCGAATCCGGAGGCATTAATTCTGGCGGTGAGAGGTTTCGCCTGGGAATGACGGAGATGATGCGCCTTAGAGAATTAGGCGACAAACACGTCCCCCGTCGGAGAGGCCAAGTGCGGCATGTCCTATGGCAGGGCAAGGTTCAAACACAGAAAAACGCGGAAAAAACGGCGTTCTTTGGCGTTTCCCAAGTTGCGATCTGATCCGTTGTGCCTAGACAGACGCTCTGGCCGCACTACAGGTAAGTTCAAGACATGTTCAAGTCCAGACGAAGGTCCACACCGAATGTTATACCCATTTTAGAGCGGATGTGGTAGATTTGTCGAAACGTATGGAGAAAAGCAAAAGCGTGGTGGGATAAATTTGCTGCATGTTGCCGGCTGAGTTTCACGAGACATGAACATGAGTGTACCGAGGGATAGAGATTCGACAGTACTAATGGTGAGCAGGCATTCCGAAGAATAGAGAAAGGTTGTCGGTGGAACGAGTTAAGCTGGTTTCCAACATAGAACTTGAAGTTCTGCAAGGCATTCAAAGGCAGCACTTTGATTCGTCAATGAGAGAATTACGAGTTTATTCATCGCCGCATTGTTGAAAACTCAAGTGGAACTTCAGCCTTGAAGCAGCGAAGCTTCAGGACACGCCAAAGCTTCAAGCGTCGCTCGAGTCTCGAGACTCGGACTCTCGGCGCGGAAACGCAGCCTCAGAGGGGCTGTGGCAAAGTGCCCGAAGATTTGACCCAAGTGTTGTATAATAGAGTATATATCAAAGAGAACGAAGACCCCCCGTCTCAGCAGCTCGGAGAACTGGTTGGCTGTGGTGGTGGTGGAAGAAGAAGAGCTGACAACGGCGTGAGAAGATAGATCGTCACATCAATGATGTGATGGATTATCGGGAAACGCCGAACCAGGCTTGTCTCCGTCCTTCGTGTTGCCTTCGTGTCGTTCCAAAACTGAGCAGTATTCACACCCTCGGTCTTCCCACTCATTGGGCTAACCTGATCTGAGCTCCCTTCCCATCCGTTCACAATGAACTCAACATTCTCTCAGACATTCTCCTCAAAATTTCCTTGCGTTTTCCTCAATCACCAGTGCCGCCGGACCGATCGCACTGGCTTGTGGACTCTGCGACCAGGATCAGAGGGCGGAGCTTGCCCCGTTTTCCCTCCGTCTCTCCGAAACAGATGTATATTGAAATCACTGTCCAATGCTAGATTTTCATTGTTCGAGGCTGTGCTTATCACCAACTTATCGCGAACATAGCGTCTCTAAACTCGTTGATCTCTTTGGACCAAGCCTCCTTTCAAGTTCCAGAGAAGTATCTCGCTCTGGCGGTGGTTTCTGGTGAGCCGTACAGTGATATCTTCGAACCTTTTTGAGCGCTAAAATTGGCTAAATACCTGAATAAGCACTGGCAGTGCGGTTCGGGGTGTACCGCCTGACTTGTACTCGAAACACTTACGCCGCCCGATTATTACCACATTACAATGGGTAAGTAAGCCATACAAATACCGCTGCTCAGATTCACTAACACCTCTTTTCCGCACCTTTTCGTTTCTACTTCTTTCTTCATCCATGCCCCTTCTCCTGCCGCGCCAGGATCCGGCTTCTACCTCTCAAGGCAAACCCAGCGGTCTCTCCTTCGGCGCGACCTTCGGAATCACCTTCGGCGCCGTCTTCCTCGTCGCGCTCATAGCGGTCGCAATCGTTTTCGGACGCCGACGAAGACGATTATTGAAAAAGGTCAAGGCGGAGCGAGACTCGGAGGAGAGTCAGTGGTTCGACAAGACGAAGGTCACAGTGAACAAGACTCGCTCGATTGACACCGAGAGAAAGCCGAAGAAGAATTCGCGCTCAGATCCCGGACAATCTGGACACTACCCCACCCCATCCCAATCCTCCACCGCACCCCTCCTCAGCACACCCGATCGCGAATCTAACAGCAGCCCACGTCCATCAACATCTACACCTCCACCCGTACCACCCAAACTCCTCATCCCCGAATCACCTCCCCTCCTCCTCCAATCTTCCTTCATGTACGACCCCGACCACCACTCGCCCAATGGCGGGATCGAGTCCGCGTGCATGGACTCTGCCGTATCTCCCTCATTCCCATCACCGTCTTTCCCCTCTACCTCCACATCCAAATCACCATCCTCGCGATCGCAACCCGCCGCGGCATCGATAGCCAAATTCACATCATCCCACCTCCCCGTTCTATCGCAGGCACAGAGACCCTCCGCGCCTCTCGCACTGACCGGCGTCCACGCCTCCATCGCGCGCCCCACCGTCGTCCCCGCCCGCCCCCGACGCTCCCTCCATCCTTTCTCCGGGACACAACTTCTCACCGGCGCCGCTCACCCCGACCCCGACCCCGCACGCATGCACACCGCTGCAATCATGGACTTACCATCACCCTTCATCTTCGGCGCATATCCAGCTGCTAGCAGCACTATCGACACAGGCCCCAACCCGAATTCCAGCGCGGTGAATAACCGCACGACCATGCCACCAATGTCGGCTGTCTCAGAGGAGATGGACGATGTAGTGGGATATTACCTCGACGAGTTCCCCTCACCGCCCGACACTGTTGATATAGTCTCGCCGCCGAGCAAGGGGTCGGATGGGACGGCTTCAATACGAAGTCTACCTAAACTTCCTACAACGGCTGTTGCCAGCACGACGCCACCTCTGCAGATACGGAGAAATCAATACGCGATATGACCATCCAGATATAATTTACTTGTTGTACATTCGGACATACTGATACTTATGTTAGGTGAATTAATTGTACTCTACATAGCGCACAACATCGTTTTGAATATTTTGGGGGGAAAATGGTAGGGGGCATGGAATCGATCACAAAAGATAGGCCAGAATTGGTTTGTTGACCTGCGATAAGTGAAGTGAGAGCGGGAACGGAGCTGAAAGGACCGGGGACAAGGAAAAAGACAGTTGCTACCGTGGTTCGAACACGGGACCCCACGATGACTGAATTGCAATCGTATGCTCATACCACTGAGCTATAGCAACCTTTGATGCACAGAGTGCCAGCATGCAGGTACATACGGAGGGAGCATTCGAGGTCCATTAAAATCGTTAGAACTTCTGTATTCAAATAAATATTCGTCTCGAAATAACTAAGAGCGTGAGCGTGTGTTAGGTACAAACTAGATATACAAAGTCCAACCACTGTGCGTCGTATACATCCTCACTTCCTTGACCCGGATTTGCTGGACACCGAACCTCCAGGTGTCGTCGGCGTGGATGACCGAGAACTAGACGGTGCGGGGGATGAGGAACCTCGAGAGACAGAGCCCGAACCGGAACTCGACGACGAGCCGGAGCTACTCCTCGACCGTCCGACTCCTGCACCGGATGGCGATGGGCTGCGGCTCTTGCTACTGCTGCTGCCACTACTACCGAGTGCAAAACGGTCGGATTTTTTCGCGGGGCGCAGGATCTATCGATGTGCACAGATATTGAGAACAGAAGCGCAGCATGAGAAAGGGGGTTAACGCACCAGAAAAGTGCAAAGTAAGTCCTCGTTGACATCCATGATACAGCCCGCATTGTCGAATTCGCCGCCGTAATTGGGTGCAGAGAAGATCGTTACTAGGTGCCGCTTCGCGAAGAATTCGTACCCGTCTTCTACGACCTAGAACGAAGGAGAATGATTAACCGAACGTACTAGTACTTGCAGTGAATTGGAATGAGAGTATGGGATGAAGCGCGGGAAGAGGAAGAAACCTAACGCGCACCTGATGCCCACGACATATGAGATCGAGGTTATGTTTCTGTGTAAACCGCGCGACGACGTCCGCGCCGAACGTAAACGATATACCACGGTCGTTCTCGCCCCAGCCACGTATATCCGGGTCAGGGTCTGACCACAATAGATCCGACAGTAGGCCTGCCCATACATCCACCTCGTAAGTTCCAACGATAGTCAAAGATATGAAGGCCACAACACACACGCACCTGTATCCGGAATATCCGTCGGCCGCATAATCCGCTTTATCTGGTCCATGGACTGCAAATCCGGACTCAGTCCGCCATGCATGGCGAATATCTTATCGTCCACAATCGCGGCGACAGGAAAGCAGTTGAAGCAGTCGATAAACGAACGCCAGATTTTTATGTTGTATCTCCGTTTGCCTGTCAACAGGAAAAGTCTTGCGTCAGCCAAAGCCCAAGAGGATTCGCGATAATATATGCGATGGATAGTGAGAGCGTCACTCACATTCATCATAAAACCCATAAATCCTGTTAATCGACGCCGTTTCGTGGTTTCCTCTCAACAGGAAAAAGTTCTCGGGGTATTTGATCTTGTAAGCGAGGAGTAATGAAATCGTCTCAATGGATTGTTTTCCGCGATCGACGTAGTCGCCGAGGAAAAGGTAGTTGGACTCGGGAGGGAAGCCGCCGTATTCGAAGAGTCGTAGGAGGTCGTAGTATTGGCCGTGTGTGTCGCCTGATACATATTTAGAAATTGGCATATATCTATAAGGAGGAGGAGGAGGCAGGGGAGAGAGCTGAGAGGTAGAACGCACCACATATTTTTATGGGAGCCTCGAGCTCAAGGAGAATGGGTTGGGAGAGCATGATTTCGCGCGCAGTTTTGCAGAGGTATTGAATCTCATATTCGAGGAGGTTCACGAGCTTTCCAGGCCGATTACCGCGAACTGAGGAAAGGTCAGCGAATTCGTTCAGGGATAATTGAAAAGATTTCAGCGAAACTGTAGTCTCTGAGCTCTCGTACCTTCGAGCAATCGCTCGATAACCGAATCCAGGTCGATGGAGACCTGAGGGTTTGTCATGACGGTTATCCGAGCCTATAAATCGAATATATGGTTCAACACGAGCTCAGCACACAGCAAATCGAACTCACGGCACCGAAGTTGAGCGGCGGGGGGAAGGGTCGAGGGTGGAGAAGGCAAGGATTGGATTAGTAAGCTCGTCGGATTATGACTCGATTTTCGCCATCAGTTCAGTTAAGATCTCGACAGTTGGCTAGCTTATTGCCATCACGACCAGACGGCGATGGTCGGAGAGCTCCCTCTTGAGCAGACTAGCAGAGTAGTAGAACCGAAAGATGGCACAAGTATTGCAGCTCAATTGCAGCTTGCAAGTTGCGAGAGTCGCAAGGAGAGTCGTGTTTTTTTAATCGATTTTTGAAACCGTAGATTTGGAGAAGCAACGGCCGGCATCCACTTTGGAGAAGCAAGGCATTTCGGCTTGACTTGACGAGCTTGAGCTGCTGAGTCCTGTCCAACTGGATAAAGCAGTGGTGGGCGTCAAGTGGGAGTTGAGCACAACGTGGTCGGCCCGGGTATCCCCGTCGAAAGGACTGCCGGTCACGGTCACGGTCAAGTCACGCTCTTTGCTTCGTCCTCAACCACCACCATCTCAGACAAATCAACGAGAATCCAGCCAAAATCCTGATACATCGCTTGAAAAATACTTCTCAGACGTAGAAACAAGCCGTTGACTCCCCATCGACTCCCCATCGTCCCTTGGTTTTTGTGGCTGTTCCATTTCGACTCCCAAAAGCCCTGAAAATTAAAGGAAAACTTGAGAAAAACTCAAAAAAATCGAGGAAAAAACGGTCGGCAAGTCGGTCGCAGTATCCAGTTCAACGTATTGCGGATTGGACTTCTCTGGTCTCTCCCCTTGAAACGACTCCTATTAGACTATGATTGACAGCCTTCATTCACTGTCTTGGCACCTCGCGCTGAATCGCTGATAATCATCCGCCTTTCCATCCTTGCTCTTACCCACTTCCACCTGCCCGTCTCTTGTTCTCAATGCCCCAAATATCCTCCCTGAAGCCAACCCAGCGCCCCGCCGCACCCCCAACCTCAACCCCGACCCCGACCATCGTCAACTTCCAATGCGACGCCTGCGCGCAAACAATCGGAAGCTCATCGTCCCGCGTCCACTGCCTTACCTGCCCGGACTTTGACCTCTGCGCAAGCTGTGCGCTTGGGGAGCGATTCGGACTTGGTTCTCACATGTCCTCGCACCCAACCGAAATCTATCGCATTAGCGGGGATAGCACAGTCTCTCCTGTGCGGTCCACGGCTGCGATCACCTACATCGATGTCTCGTCTACGTCTGGAAGAATGGGTCCCTCTGTCACGACTACAGGTGGTACCACTTCCAACTTCTCGGCCCCCAACGTCGTCCATACTGGGATTTCCACGCCCGGTATCTCCACCTTCGGTGGCACGGCGGCCGGCGGAACGACTAGTACGAATACGACAACTTCTCCGTCGTCGCCCGGCGGTTGGTCAGCATTTTTCTACGCCGACATGAATCCGACACCGATCTACACCGCCCTGATGAACGCCATCTTCGACCACCTTGATACGGCTCGCACGGGTTTCATCCCCCCAGAAAAGTATTCCCAGCTCTTGGACGATATGGGCTACGCGGTGCATGAGAACATCTGTACGTGCCTCCCCTCTCCTCTCATTTCTTCCAATCAATTCACCCCACTACACTACAGGGAAAACCAACCTCGGAAACGCCGGCCACGAAGCCCCCGCCGACACCGCCCTCAAGAACATCTTCGAGACGCTCAACATCCACCACATCGTCCGAACCCGTCCACCCACCAGCACCAATCCTCCCAACGCCAATCCCTTCATGTCCCCCTTCCTTCCCCAACCCCCAACAGACTCCATGCCCCTCCTCACCGCGCGCGGCCTCGCAGATCTCCTCGCCATCGAGCTGCTCGGCGACCCCGCTGCCACCTGGCCTAAACTCTCTCGAGTGATCCACATGTACAGGCTATATGGTACCGAGCCGTATAGGAGTTGGGGTGTAATGCCGCGGGAAGTGGTGCCTGCGGCGCCGGATGCACGGATTTTGGCGAGGGTCGCGGGTGCGCAGGCTATCGGTGCGACTGCGGCTGCGGCTGCTATTAATGCGCAGCTTCATGTGGCGGCGAGCATAGCTGCGATTGACGTCGTTGGCGGGACTCAGCCTCAGTATCAGTATCGCTATAGAGGGTATTAGCGAGGACGTTGGATGCATAGCGGTCCACCGAGAAAAATATTATGGCTTTATCTATGGACTGAAAGAATACAATACGATAAAATACACAGATCGAGAAAAGTTGAATCAGGTTCCGATCTAACCTCCACTGCATGACGAAGCTGGAGATTTCAGTTTTCATCGGAATCCTAACCCTTGATACGCCTGCTGGACAGAGCGCAACTGAGTATCTGTATCTCAACGAACCCTCATAAGCATCTATCCACCCGCTGAAAATTCCGCTACGAGAGACATAACGCACCCATCAAAGGACACCTCGGCGCCAGAACAGCCATCGCCGTCAACAAAGAATCCGTTGCACTCCGCAGACTACCCTCCTCCAGCGACAACGCCTGACGATACGCATCCGCTGGCCGATGTCTTCTCAGCCTCCTCAACTCAGTGATAAACACCTGGCAACTGAGCGCCAGAACGGGCTTCAAAATGTCAGCAAATAAATTTCATGAGGCGTTTCACAGAAAACGTACACCCATAATCGGATCCACTAACCCCAACGCCTGCAGCGGAACAGCCTGCAAACACCTCACCACCGCCCTCGCCGTGTCCAGGACCCTCAATCTCGGTGCATCCCCATCGCCGGCCAACGGACTATGCAGCTGAATCGTCGCAGCATGAGCCAGACAATGCACTAAAAGCAATTCGCGGCTGGTTGGATTGAATTCTACAGGTGGGATTTGCAGCTTGAATGATTCGATTCGCGTATCGATGGCGGTAAAGGCGGCGTAGAATTGCTGGAGGTCACGGTTCGGTAGATCTACGAAATGTAGGCAATGAGATACATACATACGGCGTACCTGTTAAGTAAGCTGCGAACGAACTCACCCAAACGATATGTCCATCCCAAACGGGAAGCTTTATCAAAGAGAATCGTTGCCTTCGCATGCAAAGCGGTAGCTGATGTCCCATTATCCGGGTGATTCGCAAGGAAAGCGCCAATCGTATCAGTGTTTGCGGTTGCAAGGATTTGATTCTGTCCGAAGCAAATTGAACAAACCCTATGTCAAACGGAAAACGTGAAAAACGCACATTATTAATGTCGAAAGAATCAATATCTAGTGGCCACGGTGTATCAATTCGCACGTCAGAGTCTGCGTTGTTGTTATAAGCCAGATTATTGGCAGATCCATCCACCGTCGTCCAACAACTATCCAATCTCAAAGCAGTCCAAAACGCGCCTACGCGTTCCGCTTCCTCCAGTGCGTCGCGCGGTGGGGGAAGTCGCCGATTCCCAGAGGAGCGAGCTCTACTCTGAGCGCTGGGGAACGCACTTTGTTCTGCAGGCGCTCGAATTCGATGTAATCCCGACCCAACGACGAGGGAGATCGCGGCGGTGAGGTGATACTTCCCTTCCAAGAACCGATTATTTCGGATGAAGTACTGCGAGAGGAGGATAGCGGCTTGGATGCTGTGGATGATGGTATTGTGTGTGTGCGTGCCGGAGAGAGCGTCTGAGACGCTGCGGAGGGCGGTGGATAGGTAGGTTGCTTCGTGATTATTGGAGTTTGATAATGAAGGAGGCGACTCGGAATTGGAGAGATGTATGGCCCAGAGAGAGACGACGTCGACGAGAACGGGGGTGGGCCGTTCACCGACCCCGTTGATGATGGCCATCTGGAATTTGTTGACGTTGAGGAAGAAGCCGAATTGTGAGCTGTGGCGTAGGAAGTTTTGAATCCTTGACTAGAATGAGCCATACATGCCAAAAATATAGAGAGAAAGATTATTTACATGGTGCGCATGTCAGCCGTCTGTTGGCCCTGGGAACATCAACGCAGAGAAAAGGACACTCAGCACGAAATCTAACCTGTGACGCGGACGGCGAGGGAGTCCAACCTTGCAAAGTTAGAGAAGTTGACAGAAGGATGCTTTTAGACAATCGCTCACTCGAATGAGGTGTGCCCTGCCTTGATACACTCTGCAGCCGCTCAATTCGGCCCTCAAGACTCGAAATTTGATCTATCAAATAAGAATTATGACGGCGATGCCCCATAAGAGCGGGATCAAAATCAAACCTTCGAGGAGCTGTGTGCTGCTCACGCCACCATCTGGGTATTCGCAGTCTTCAAACAAGGGCGTTCGAGCACATTGGCCACACTGAGGGCGCGCTGCGTCGCATTTCTGAGTAACACCCATTCTCAGCTTGTGAAGAACCATCATTGTCGAAGGCTACGCACAATCTTCCGACGTCTAAGGTGAACTGAGCTAAGAAAAATACAAGGGTGAAAAGAAAAAACTTACCTGCAATTCGAGCATTTATTCATCCTGAAAGACGATTCTTTCGATCTTGAGCTAGAACTCTGCGATTTCATGTTGTGGATGACGACGGAATATTACAATGCAGCGTACCAGTTCAACTTTATTATACGTTCAGGTTGTGGACTGAGACCGCGCAGGACGGACAGCCCCAGCTGAAACTAGCGCTGGGTGTCGGGCGACGTGGTCCCCCGAGTGGTGAATTCGCAGCACCTCCCTGACCAGAAACGGACATTCTTGTCAGACGGAAAGATGCCAGAGGTTACGCGGAAACGATGCCGCAATGAGCTGCCCAAAAGTTTCAACTATGACATAAGATGGATGAAGTCAGCCGAACCAGGTAAGCCGTCGGCACGCCGGTAAGTCGGAAAGTCGGCTGCCGTTGGGCTGCCGTGCGCTGCGGTCGCAGCACGCTGACCGAGATGCAAAGCGGAGATTTGAGTAGAAAAGTAGCATTCAAGGGGCTGTGACACAGCGTCGGTTAGCTCTCCGTAGCTCGCACGTCGGTCGAGATCTCAGGAACAGAGAAGATGGAAGTTCGGGACAAGACGGGTTGGTCACTCGTGACTCTGTCACATGCTCCCACGGTTGCGTCTGTCAAATCGAAGTTGAACAATAGAGGAACTTCAACACAAAAATTCCTAATTCGCTTATAAGAATTAGAAAACTCCCCAGTGCCAACCCAAATATCGAGTTAGGGAGTCATGCTGAATGTCGTAAACTTGTTGCTTTACTCGGACTACTAATTACGAGTCTACCTGATTTCTGACAAGGAATATTTTTTCGCTCATGAGGAAACAGAAGTATATCTGGTACAGTACAGCTGCTATACAATCTAGTCCCTTCGGCATTCTCAGACGCATCGGTGATTGAGCATCTCGGATTCCAAAATCTTTATCTCAATTTCCATCGACTTTATCTTGTTGCGAAGCTCGTCCTTCTCACTTTCCTCATCTTCCAACATATTGTTCCCCATCTTCAGCTTTTTCTGAAGGTGTCCATTTTCCTTGGGAAATAATCAGAATCGACGATCAATGTTGCCCTAGTACTCAAACTCGCCATTGTCAAGTACCGAGTCTTCTCCTGCATTTGCTCGAGTTCCGACCTATATCCAGTAATTGCCCTATCTCGTTCCGCACACTGTTTTGTCAGCTGTACAATCTGCCAGACCATAACACAATTAGCACCACATTGCATCGAGTAAGTGTATTGTTACCGCTTTGTTCGCGTTCTCCAACAACTTCATGTCGTTTCCATGTCCCGTGAGTCCAAAGCTTTTTGGAGCAGTGACTACTTGTACTCACCTTTTTCAGATTTACAAGGTCCGATGCATAACGGTCGATCACAGCAGTGTATTTAGCTTCCTTATTTCGAAATTCTTCCTCGGCCTGTACACAACCGGCGTGAGCCCTGATGCAGCACAACGCCACAAAATATACATGCTTTGTCTTTCTTTACACTTTCAGACCGAGCGGCCTCGCATGCCCGCCGAAGCGCCGCTTTCTCACCGTCGAGCGTTGTTTGCAAAGCCAATTGTCCTGCTTCCCATTTCTGAAAAACTCTATGGGTACACCAGCGACGATAATGGGGGAAATTCTAATTCGAACCTTGAGTTCTAAATTCAAAGAGGCAATGATCTTAAGGAAGGAAAGTCATGGTCAATGAGTGAGCCTGCGTGAATACCAAGACTCGACCAACATTGTCCTTGTGAATGAGGTCTTGGCCTACGCCGTTCACGGCCTGGAATCCCATTCAGTCAATGGAAAGATCATCCCGTTTAGAGCCATTGAGCGCCGAGTCCACACATTGTTCGGATATTCAGGTACAAGCTCTGAAAGGATATCTCAGAGAAAGTATGGACGTACTTCATCATTCTTTTGCCTCAGCTCCGCCTCGATTATTTCCAACTCATGTTCTCGTTTCCGGATCGCCAAATATTCCTGTTCAAGCAGCTGAAGATATCGATTGATTGATGGATCGCTCGCAAAAGATCCCGTAAGGGAAACGTACCGATCGTAACTGATCTCCGGTAGACCTCTCCTGGGCGTATGAGGCTCTCAAATCCTAAGAACCGGTCAGCAACTCCGTCCAACTGTGGGACTCAACACGGCGCCAACAATCGAACCACTGACGGTAAAGGATACGGAGGCGGCGGTCAGCTGTCAGGAAGAAGTCAGCAAGCATGCAGAAAAAAATTGAAAGCGGGTTGTATACTTGGTCGGATTGTTTCTGCAAGATCTCTTCTAGATACGCGATTCTGGCGTTCGCAGTCCCGACATCAGAGAAAGGCAGAGAATAGTGTGAATCCGCGGGCTGGAATGCTATGCCAGCCATATGATCAGTATGATCTGGCTCTTTCATGGTTCAGTTTTGGGGAGCGTCAGAAGTTCATGGAAGTTGGTGGAAAAATTCTTTGTTGTGGTCAGTTTGACATTTGTACGGCATGACGGGTGTCTCCGATCTGTAAGCATCAACAACGAATTGCTGTTCGTCGGTTTTATTTAATTCAATTTTAATTCTTCCCCCGTAGGGAAACCACTAATTCGACGGAAAGAACCTCGACATCCACTTCCAACATACAGACTTCAACCTCGACTCTCATTTCTATTTTTTTCTCGTCAGCCGTTATTTTCACCCCCGAGCAACTCCCGACGAATTCTTCAATTGATCCAAGAGTTTGCGTCTTATCCGTCTCACCCAACGCTTCAACTCAGCCACCCACCAGGCTTCTAGGCTCCGGCGTACATACACAACCTAATACACACCCGGTGCAATCCACCACGGCACCCTCCCCGCCCACTCCTCCCACTCCCTCCCAAACCGCTCCCTCAACATCGCATCCTCCTTCCGCATCCTCGCCCTCAGCCCCACCCCCGCCACCAAAGCCAGCACACCCCACACCACGCCCAACCTCCCCATACTCATACCCCCTCCCCTACCCAAACCCCCTCCCACCCCCACCCCCAACACCCCCGCACACTCCACCGCCCACGCCCCCGGCGCCAAAACGCACAAAACGACCCCCACGCCGGCGAGCACGCCGCCCGTGTAGCTCGGGTGCCGCACGACGGCGTACGGGCCCGTGGTGACGAGGCGGTGATCCGCGCGGATGCCGAGCTGGAATGTGAAGAGCGTGTGGAGGAGGCGGTAGCAGTGGAGTCTGAGGGCGGTTCCAATGAGATTTAGCAAGGTGCCCGTTAGGAATAGGGGTGTTATTGAGAGGTGGTGGGCGCCGTCTGCGGGATCGAGCGTGGAGAGGATTTTTCCGGCGAGGGTGTGAGGGAGGAGGGAGCTTTGCGCGAGGATGACGAGGGATTCGAAGAGGGCGCTGGATAGGAAGGAGAACTGCGAACGAGAAAGCGGGGGTGAGTTCTCGAGAATGATTTTTGGGTGAAGAAGACGGACGTGGACGAGAAGATGAACGCTACGACCGACCTTGACGAGGAGCGGTATCCATTTTGGCGCAACGCGTTCGAGGCCGCGCGGAGGGAGCTGCTCGTCTGGCGGAGGAGGGGGATGCGGGGGTGTCATGGTTAGGTGTGTCCCGACAGCGACGGCTAAGAGGAGTGGAATTTTGAGAATCAACATGGTGGTGGGAGGAAAGAGGCAATTCGTTGTTGACGCTTATTGAAATCGAAGCCGGCACCGATCCGCATCGGATCTGCCCAGATGATCGGATTCTGCCGGCAAAACCCCTCCGCCACGTCAGCGCGTCAGCATTGGCTGCGGCTGGCTCGGAATCGCCTAGTCTCGTAACAAGACTTTATATACTCTTTTGAAGATAGTCGTTCAAACGTATATAAAGTCTTGGATTTGTCGAGGGGTCACGCTGAGGAGCGACATCCATCAATGATGAACAGGGCGGCATGATGACGGCTTCCCGTTTTGGAAGAATCCACTTAAAAAGGAAGTACGTCCGAGACGCGCTCGCCACCGCTCACTTTGCAACTAACTCGCCTCCCCTCGCGTTATTCGTTATTACCATATCTGAGGGGAATCAATTATTCAGTCTGACACATCTTCTCCGTGGTTGAATGAATTTGCAGTTGTGCAAAAGATGTACTCCATCCCTTGCAGCAGCACTGAACTTGGCATTGTATTGTGAGGGTATGAGGTCGTTTGAACAAGTGATGTTAATTCCATATTGAGCTTTATGTGTGGATCATAGGGTATTAGAACCAAGAGAGAGTCCATAGAGCGAGCTACACAAGACCCAGCTTTGAAAGTACGGAGGTACTTCCTTATTGAGCGGATATTGCCCAAACGGGAAGCCGTCATCACGGCGAACGCTCAGATCATTGATCGCTGTCGCTCCTCAGAGCGGGGGGGTGACACGTCCATGACTAGGAATCGCCATCCACCGGATGCCCGCTGCTGCCCGTCACTTCGTCCCCCTCCGTTTGCGCCTCGACAGGATCTCCTCGATTGACATCAAGTTTCAAGACTCAGAAGCAAGCAGATATCAGGAGGAATGATATCAGGAGGAATAGAATCAAGTTTCGTGGTGGTGGCGAGGTCGATGCATTGAGCGGTGCCTGAGGCAGCGGTGGGGATTTCTGTGGACTGTCTGAAGAGTCACTGGTGCGTGGCGAAGCTTTAGCTCCGTCGATATACGAGCGTTGAGCCAGATTTCAAAGGTTTTCATTGAAAGTTGTCCGTATCGCGCCATCGATGTCGATGTCCAGTTTTCGTGGGTCCTATAGCCCATTGTGGGATTCTGGTCCTCGACAAACTCTTCCTTCATCGATATGAGAACAATCTGGATACTCTAGATGAGAGAACGGGAGAGCGGGCGGGCGGGCGAGGGGAGACGAGAGGACGCATGGGCTGGTTGATGGCGTGGCGCGACGATGGCAACCAGGTCCCGAGTCATCGCAGAGTGTCGTCTACAAAAGATTATTCTCTAGCGCCTCCATAGCTGTTTCCATTGTATCTTATAACTTATATGTTTATTGAAAAAGTACAAAAGCATGTCTTGCCAAAGACCTGGACGTTGTGTTTGGTCTTGATTTATTTAGTCTCTCTCCTTCCCCCATCATCTTTTCTTCCGTGTGGCCATAAAGGACCGCTGTACGACTATCTCTCTTGTAACCTCTACTCGCTGGATAATCGGTACGACGCCGTTTCCGAACCCGCACAACCTTTTCCCGCGTTTTTCACCGTTTTTTCGTCGGCTCAACGACTCCCAGATAACCATGCCCCGCACCGATACCACTCCCCGTCGGCGCGCCAAACGGGACTCCCAATCCCAACTGCGAACCAGCCTCCCCAACCGCCTCTCATCTTCATCGAAATCGACCACCAACGCCAACGACGACGCCACACCGAAAGTCAAAGTGAAAACGGAATATATCCCCACATCAATCCCGCCTAGCCCTACGATCACCATCCCCGCGCGCAAGCCCTCCCAAACGCAAACGTGGCGCCATCCCGACGAATTGCGTTACATCCGCAATGGCAACGGAGGGGACACCTGGGACGATATGACGATCGTTCGTTTCCTGCGCGACACCGCGGTGAGCGTCCCGCCGCGCCCTTCGTCGACCCAAGATCCGTTCGTCATTGTGCGATGTGCGAATCCGAATTCGAATGCAGCATCAAAAGGCAACGACGCGGAAGAAGTGCGCCTCCCACGCGGCTACCGCCTCCCCCTCCTCTGGCTCCAAAAATTCCTCTGGCTCTCCGTCCCCATCATCTTCCTCGAGCACAACCACAACAACGCAAAATCGTGGCACGAAGACAAATTCGACCTCCTCCACGTCGCGCGGCTCTGCGCCACCCTCCTCGCCTCCGCGCGGGAGGCCGCGGGGGTGGAAAACGGCGGCAGTGGGATGGACCGCGGCTGGCGGTGCGCGAGCTTCGATCGCGCGTTGAGGCGATATTGGCGGAAGTGGTTGAATGGGAGGGATGAGTTTGTGAGGGATTTTTGGAGGGAGTTTGAGGAGGAGGAGTTTGAGGGGGATGTGTTGAAGCTTAGTGAGTTTTTCCTTTCATCCTTTTTCCGCCTTTGTTTTTATCTTTCCTTGATTCTATTTCGCTAATTCGACTTTTCTTTCCAAAGACTGGTCCGCCTGGGTCCTCCGCGGCCACCAACAATACAAACTCACCAAAGAAGAAGCCGACAACGGGATATCCGCAGCGGAATTCACCGGGGGGTTGGTCATCGACGAGGAGAATGGGACGTTTGCTTGGGTTGTATGTATTTTTTATTCTTCTTCCTTTTTTTATTTTTTATTTTTATTCTTTTTCTTACAATTTTCTTCTTTTTTAAATGCCGCCTTCAAACGCTGATTTGATTTGACGACACCCCAGGATCCATCCTCCGCTGTGCCTGTACAAGTGACTCCGCAAGTGAGCGTCCCCCTTCCCCCGCCAGCTGCTGTTGTCAGTGCGCCTGTTATTCCCATACCGGCCGAGCCTGTGTCGGTAAGCATCGATTTTGGCCTTGGTTTTCTTGCACCTTCTCCGTTACGGTATCCGTCTCACCGACTCACTGTAGACTCGTCGTCCTCCCATTACCGCTGCCACCGCCCCTCCTGCACCTCTTCCAGCTCCTCCTCCCGCGCAAATTCAATCCAAAGCAGAGGAAACCTGCGCCACCCCGCGCGAGCCACCTCCGGTCACAGTCAGACCGAAGGAAAAGGCGAAGTCGAAGCCGCGGTCGACTACCAAAACCACCACGACGACAACAGCTGGGGTAGCAAAAGCAATAGGCGGCGGCGGAGGAGCAGCGGGAGGAGGAGGAGAAGTCAAGCACGACACAACAGTGTGCGGTTCGATATCGTTGGCTTCGCTCGTTTCGGTTAGTTCGTTCATCTGAACTCGAACCCCTTTAAGTTCTCCTTCTCTTGCTTATCTACCCCTTTCCTGTTCCTGTCCTTTCTTCCTCCTTTCCTCCTTCCCTTTCGTGTTCCCCTCTTTTGTTAACCGTCAATATCCCGCGTTGCTGACTTGTTTTTTTATCTTTATTTCGTTTGTTCCTGCCACTATAGCGCATCCCGCCTGGCGGCGGACGGCATCGCTCGACGAGTTGGACGTCTGTGCCACCCATAGCGGTAGATACGAGCGTTAGCGTTAGTGTGGATGGGTATGCGCCGATGCAGGTGGATGGTGAAGAAGAGGTGCGTTGATTCAATTCTCTTCGTGGGCAATGATTGAATGAATTTATGTACCTGCGTAGCGTCGTATGCCCCCGCCGGATATTGGTATTGGTATTGGTGCGGGGACAGGGAGGCCTGGGTATCTGGTCTCGAGGGTTTTGGTGCCTGTGGATGTTACGCCGCGCAAGGGTGCCGTGCTTTCGACTCTCAGCTTGCCGTATGGCGCTCCGCTTCGTACGCCGTTCGTCGCGGCGCAGGCTCGAAATATGACGGAAGACGAACGAGGCGACCCTCACCCCGAAGAGAGCAACATCAACATCAAACAAGAAGAGGATATCCCGAGGATAGCAGACCCTGATTCGTTCTCGGATCTCGACGACAGCGATTGTGAACTGCTCTACCCGGAATCGGAGTCATCTCCGCCGAAGATCTTTCCGCTCATCGATCCAGATACTACGACGCTACCGCGTACTCGCGCTCACTCGCCATTATCGCCGTCACGGCAAGACGCAGCTGCTGCGAATTCGAATTCGTCCCCGGTTTCCGAGTCACTTTTCCGTTCATCGCCGTCTCCGGCTGGGCAATCGTTCTCGACGGCGCATTTCCCTCTTCCCGAGAACGGCGACAATACTACCGATGCCAATGCCAATGCCAGTATAAATCTTCCCTCCACAGGACCCGACTCTCACCACCCTGCCTCCTCGCACATCGATATCCCAACCACCACCCCATTCACATTCACACCTGTCCCCTCCTCCTCCTCAGCCTCACCATCGACACAATCGCAATCACAACTGATCGTCCCCCCAGCAACCACTCACACTCACGCACTACAACAACAACAACTCCTCTCTCCCCTCGCGGACCTCGCCGCAGAGCCCAACCTCGACCTCCTCGCACGCCTGACGCAGTCCTGGAACGAGCTGCGCAGCGAGGTCGGTGCGCTGCGTGCGGAGTTGCAGTTGCATGGGCATGGCGCCCCGAGAATGAGTGCGAATGTGGAGCAGCTTGAGGCGCGGGTGCGGAGGTTGGAGGAGGATGGTCATGGGTCTCGGTCCGGGTCGCAATCAGGATTTGGAGTTTTTGAGAATGGGGTTGGGTTGTCGATTTCCGCGCCGCTAGCACGACGACGAGGGCCGCGATCTTCGGCGGCGTCTTCGTCTTCGTTCTCTTTCGATGCGTCACGACATCCTTTGCAGCATCTCATTGATGGGGATGGGGATGTGCCGATGATGGATGTGGTTGATGATGAAGCGCAGTAGGTTCACTCGAGGAATTTGAACGGTGGGAAGGACTTAGCGATGGCGATGTCGATGGTGGGGACGGGAACGGGAACAAGCAGCCGTCGTGTACGAGGACACTTGAACTTGCGTCGTCCACTGATGCTTCTTTGGCAAATCAGGCTAAAGGCTGGCGCACTGGAGCTTTGATCTTGATCGACATCACCACGCTCAATGTCGAGACGGGTAGATTTTTGCTATTTTTTGTTGCGCCGTTTATCTTTTTTGATAGTTTTGACGGTGATAAATTACATCGTTGAACCTGTGTTCCTTAGTCTGCTTTTGAGTAGTAAGTACCATATGAGCATCAGGCTTACCCCGTGTCGGAAACCTACGCCTCACAGGAATCAGATTTTTTTGCGTTTTGTTGGGTAAATTACCTCGTACTGTAGGCGTCGAAACGGAGCATTTATCTTTCTTTCTTTCTAAATTCTCTCACCTCTCGGGATGGCAAAGAGCAAACAGAAGATATCGAAACATCGAAATTCCCACGAGAACTGGGCCTACTGATGGTCACGTAAGCAGCTGCGTGGCGATCAAAACCTGATCAAAACGAGCACAAACACCACTTGTAACTTAACCTTCACGCACACCTTCCTACTCAATCTTTCCTACTCAAAGATTGAGTTCAGCAAACGTCAACATGCATCAAATAATGCAAGACCTGGGATGGCCATGGAGCAGCTTGAAGACTCGGATTGGACTCGGAAGCGGCTCACTTACCAGCTCAGTTGACTTCGGCTACGTGGCGCTCGACACGACACGAAGTGAAGGGAAGACGGATAGTTGCGGGGTGCGCGCTTTCTTTTCCATGCGTGTCTTTGCCACCTTATATCTCTTGGTGCGGTCAGATTGTCTGCTTTCTTCGCGGACAGTGAACGGAATCCACCCCCAACCTCCGGGCAAAACGCATTAAAGGCTCAAGGTAGAGCCGTTCCCAGATGTTATGAGCGCAGCGCCTGCACCGCTCATTGCGCTCGCAGTCACCCAGAAGCGAAATGTTGAGATGCTGAAACGTCAGTGAGGCAAAAGGTAAAATTGACTCGATGATGGGATGTCATCAAAGTCCCCTGGCCATCATCCCGAAGGGATCCGGACGCAAGATGAGGCTCACGGTAGGAGCTTAATTTTTGGTCCGTCGCTCCTCCATCAGTGTTTACAGCTATTGACACTGCCTCCATAGGTGACAGCTGTCGAGGAAATGAAGATTGAACAAGAGTCAGAGGTATGATCGGCGCGTTCTCCGGAGAACAAACCCAGGCAATCTATCGCACGCCTTGTGCCACCAGCGACTACTGGCTCTTTGAGGATCTTCACATAGATCGTCCGCAGCAAAACACTGCGACAACTTTCGACTCGATTCACGCGAAAGATTTCGAATATCTTCGGGATGGGCCGTCCTCCAATAAAGTAAGCTTGCGGAACAGCCGTTGTACACAAACTGACATATCATATGTCATTGGGAATTTTATAGCTGTAGAGTAGAGATACGTGGAACATTCCTGACGGAAACAACACAAAGCCAAGCGAAGTATGTAATCAATGGTCAGTCCAATGAAATGTATTCATTCTGAACGATGCGGCAATGCAGAGCCCGCAATCATACCTTGATAGTCGGCCTACAAACGGCAGCGCAGAACTGACCTTCAAGTATAAAAGGTTGGGTCGCACTCCTCGACTTTCCAGCCCTCTTCATGTCTACCTCTACGAACGAACGACGTCGAGACGCTCCCAATGCAAAGACGCGGCGACGCACACTCCTCGCATGTTTAGAATGTCGTCGTCGAAAAATGCGGGTTCGCGTTTTGGATTTTTTCTTTCTTCTTTTTCATCGCTGATGTTCACCGCAGTGCATACCATCGGAGCAACCCCCGACGAACCCCTGCGCACGATGCCAGAAAAAAGGACTCCGTTGTGAATACGTGGCCGTAGAAATCGACGACTCTGGCCCATCGGGTTCGGATTCAGGCATCCCACCCGCCCCAGATCATACGCCCCAGCCCCATCGCCGGGCCCCATCATGGGTAGCGCAACCAGGTCCTGCACCGCCGCTCCCATACACAGCGGCCCCGCCGCCCCACGCGCGGCCACGGTATTCGGGACACTCACAATATCCAGACTTATCGCTGCATGGAGAATCTACGCCGCAACTCCAACCGCAATTGCAGGCCGGCCAATACTACCCATCAGGGATGTACAATCCCAACCAGAATCAGGGGTACTATAACCCTATGTCCGCACCACAACAATCTTCGCAGTACATGAACCCGGCCGCTGGCATGCAACCTCGACCATATACTCCAGGCGATACGCTGTATCCCGCGCATTATGGGCAAATGCCGTATTACGGCGACTCGGCAATGCCTGACTACTCACAATGGGATCCATCCCGGAATCCTGGCTGAGAATTCGTTCTTGTTGAATATTTACGAATAGCTCACGGCGCTAGACAAATTCGAGGTGTAGATCCATTACCCTTGCTAAGAATAATCTCGGACTCTCGGACATTATAAATTTTACCTTCCGCTTATCCGTTTAAATAGACATTCAAACATATGTACAGTCAAACATATGGACATTCCAACCGTAATTAATCGCTATTATTCTCTGCCTTGGGTTGTTGTTGGGTTGAGTATCAACAGAGTCGCTAATGACTGTTTCATACTCTCGGGAAGAACAATCCTAAAGCCTTGGCTGTCTTAAAGCTGGGGACCTGATCAAAAGTGTGTATTGTTGAATTCCATCTCTATCATGAGTCGGAGCGGCGCCTGCTCTGTGTAGCGTAAATCATTCTCCACATTCAACGCACCCCAGAACGGGACAAACCGGAATAAACACCTGATGGAATGGCGATTTAAACCGAAACACTCCTAAAGGGGGTGGCGGAGACACACAGCACGTTTTCTGACGCAAATCTCACTCATCTTCCATGGCCTCTTCGCCTCCTCTACCACTCGACCTCCTGCGGCCCATCGTCTCCCATATCATCGACCTCTCCACTCTCGTGCAGCTATGCCAAGTGTCGAAAACCTTTCTTCAAGAAACTCGGCCCCGCCTGTTCTCCGACGTTTCGTTGAGGAGCACTGACGTCTCCTTATTTTGTCGCACAATTTTTGCCTCATGCGGACTGGGTGCTGCCGTCCTAAGGCTTTCGATTCAGCTCGGAAACGATTTCGACGAATTAGAGGCACTCGCCATCACGCTGCGCGCCCTCTCGAATCTCCGAGAGCTAGAAATCACTGAGCCCCAGCCACGAGCATGGGCCAATGTTTTCGTCCGCACACGCCAGAGCATCCTCACATCGTGGAAGCATTCTGGATCCGCTTGGACTCTTCGTGGGTGCACATTCAGGTTGCGTGTTTTCCGCACGGCATTTCGGGTCGGGGTTCCGGATATGCTTGCGTTTCTACAATCGCAGGATAGTATCGAGGAGCTTGCCTTATTCGCGACAGAGGGCGAGTCTGTCATGCTTTCGGCGAAAACGCTGCCTCGCTTGACGAAGCTGAAGAGCGCGGCAACACATCTTCAGTTCGAAGTAGAGGACACCACAACTCGGCGCATTTTTCACGAGGAGCGGATGGACGTGCAAGTGCTGATGGGTACGACATTCTTGTGAGTGGGACTGCTATTGCCAGCTTACAAGTCAATCAACTGAAGAATGCCCTGCAGTCCTTGCAGTCGCAGTCGGACGCCTCCCAGGTCACTCATTGAGTCAAAGAATAGCGGCTGCTTCATAAATTCTAGGCAGAATGCTATGGTGGACGAATGAGCATTACGGTTAATTTCAATCTGAAACAGGATGTAGTCATACATGTACTGTTTCGTGCTGTTTATAGACGTGACAGTGAACAACTGGCGGAGCATCTTCCACGCCACAGAATCCTAACCAATAATTAGAGGGACCTGTGAAGGAGCGTGAAGGAGAGGGTGAGTCATTTTTGCCAACGGTTTCATCGTCGTATCGACTTCACGAAAATCCTGATAGTTGGCTGATAGCGACCAGATTTTGACCTCATGAAGGCCAAGAAGGCGACCTAAGAAGGCGTCCGTGTGAGCCGAGTGGTTTCGACAAGGTTTCGAATTACATCGGCTTTGATTCAAGCCAAATTCAGACGGCCACGCGGCGGATGAGTATCAGGTTCGAAAGTGTTAGATGGATTTCGCTGAGAGGAACACCCATTGACACAGATATCAATGCTCCAGGACTTCTAACAATTCAGGGCGAAATAGAGCATGGGAGTCGTGAACCAGAGGGCGACGGCGTGACTGATGTATGTGACGTTTGATCGACGCGTCACGTTCAGGGAGAAAGCGTCCGAGAACGCCGAAAGCAACAAACTTCTCAGTCCTAAGAGACGGCTTGAGCGCAACTTGAGCGTGCAAAGCAGAGAAAGCCTTGGTAGGAGGTATGTTGAGTATCTACCTTTGTTATTTGTGTCTACCGGATTTCTTCGCCGCGCTAGTAATTTACGCATGCGCATATCAACAAAGAAATCAGAAGCAGATATGTCAAGGGCTGGGAACCTCAAAAATGACCGGCAAAAATTATCTTCCTCCATGCATGACTACCGTGGAGAGTGGGTCTCTACACGACCAAAATCGAAGACAGAGAAGTTGCAGCACTAACGGCAGAATTAAAAGTGATGTGACGAAGAAATATGTAGACCAGTGTAGACCCAAGTAATTGGTTCCGCACAACCAATTGAGCGGCCAGTTTACGAGACTGTCGCGAGCTGCTCAATGGGCTCGCGTAGTGCCACATGGCTTGGGACGCCAATCTCTGGCGCTTCAGGATCTGCTACAGTTGCTACACTCAAAATCGATGAAAGTGAAGAAAACATGCACTGATTTTTTTTTGAGACGAATTGTTGAGCTCAAAGCAATATTTCGCCTACTTTCTATCAGAATAACTAGACATTTTGCTTTGGTGTCGTGTTTCGTAGTTTAAAAGCGTCGGCGGCGGAATAGTGGCGGAATAGCATCCGGAGCCTGAGAAGATCAGAACAACGCTGATCCTCACTGTTAGTTACGTACGTACTACCGTCTCCCAGCTTCGACCTCTGGTTCGGCGCTCCCCGTTAGAATCGGCCTATCTTGCGGATCCCTGCGCTGCGAACAGATGAAAAAGGGCTTTATATATGTCCACTATGCTTTCCGTCTTCTCCTTCTCCCTCGCCGTCATGGCCTCCTTCTCTTTCCAAATTCTAACTGAGCAAGAAATCGTCAATATGAAACGTAGTAGAGGCCAGGAACGATTCAACATTTCAGATCTTGCCTTGACCTTGTCTTATTGTGTTACAGATGGCGTGTAGAGAGTGCCAGAGGTCGATGTGCTTTGATCAACCCTCGTCTCAAAATATCCTGACCTGAGTCTTCAGACGAAAACTCAAGTGTAACAAGCAGTTCCCATGTATCTCCTGCGGTAACCTTTTCCTCGATACCGTGAAAGTTGGCTCACATATACTCAGTTCGTCGAGGAAGGGCGGACATATGCCCCACAGGTTAGCTTCTGTAGTTCTAGGATCCGAGCTGCTGTTGACTTCCATTTGAGGTGATTTGGGGCCCATTGGGCGGGGAAGAAGGTGACATTTCTTCGTGCCAGCCAACAACAAGGACTAATTGTTTTCATTGAGACCGAAACGGTCAGACCGGCCGACGGACTGCAATGCCGAACCCTCATGTAGTAGCGGCAGCGCATCCCCGCAGTCGTCTCCTACCCCTCCACCAGTGCCATCTGTAGCTTTCCCAGTGGGTACTTCTACGCGGCTATCTTGAATATATCTGATGCACCCACCAGCATCACTTAGATTGCGCTGGGCACAGCGATGACCGACGTGATTTCAAGGAGTCTGCCTTCAGCTGTGGATCGACAGGGGATGGGGATTCCACCTCGTTGGCACAGACCTTGGCGAGCAAGCTGCCGGATAAGCTTACCGCCTGGGCTCTATACCACCTCTATGCGACGACCGTAGCATGCTATGCCACCCCTATCACACCCGACGAACTCTCAGAACTCATCGCTTCATTCTACTCCAATCCCGATACACGTCCCGGACATTCCGCCCCGCATGCGCTCTCAGTTCTTTTCTTCTCGTTTGCTCTCGCCCGCCTAGCGGACCCCTCTATCTCAGTGGCGGAAAGTCACGCAAGCGCCGACGAGTATTTCAGCCATGGGTGCACGGCATTTACTCTGCAGCCTATCGAAGGATCGAGTGATCTTCATACTATTCAGGCGCTGGTGCTGGCGGCGGGGTATTATTTGGTAAGGGGGTCATCTGGTGGGGACGATGTTGCCTGGATGATATTTTGCATCGCGGTTAGACAGTGTCAGACGGTGCGTCGCTGCTCTCAATCCACCTCCATACAGCGCTGAGACGCATTCATTCTTTTTAGCTCGGTTATCGTACGTCGTTTGAATCACTGTGACTGTCTGCTGACCCATGGATCGACCTTCAGATCGAGAAGACACATACATCAGCATGGAGGAGAAAGCGGCTCGACAAAGACGGGTGAAGAGATTCTGGTTGTCTGTAGCCTCTTCGCGGCTTCTGATTGCGATCGACAACATAGGACCTGTTCTGGGAGCTTTACTCCCTGGCCAATTATCAAGTATGTGCGAAGGATCCGTTGCTCGTCTCGCTCATTCTCGCTCAAAGTTTCCCTTAGTCGATATCATCAGGACGACGACTCATTCTCCCAGCCACGGACATTACTTGCGAATTCTCAGTCGTCCCAACTGATAGCGCATCATCTCGAATCCGTGCTTTGAGATGGACTTTTACCAAAGAGGTATGTCCGTCGGAAGACAACATCATTTCCTCGAGTTCACATCCGGACCAGGTCACCGCTCCAACCGCAGAGATATACAACCGCTCAACACCGCCCGACCACGACGAAGTGGTGGAGCTCGATAGACGGTTGCAGTATTTCCTCGCAGAAGTTCCCTTCCTCCAAGCTTCCGGTGCGCCGTGCAGTTTCACGTCGTATATCCGCGATGAGTTGTTGCCCAAGTTGTCTGGAACCTGTATGTCACTATCAAACAGTGAAGGCGGAACTAATGAGCTTTTTTAGATATGATGTACCAGCACCGTGTGGCGTTCATGAAGACACTGAAAGACTACCCCCTCAATCCCTGCTCTGGTCCCATCGGCGCATCCGTACTAGCGGCCTACCGTGGTGCTTCAATGGTTATCCACAGCAATATCCGGAGCCACTCGTGCTTCTCGGAGCGTTTCCATCCCTGGTGGCCTGTATGGCATAGTCGTCAGTTTCTCTCATCCTACGTTTTGTCACTCTCGCTGACCGACTGATGCGACTGTAGTGATTAACGCTTCGGTATTGCGTATTCTCCTATCGCGTTCTACACTCGTTGCTGAAATTTTCGTCATGCGCAGTTCATTTTGGGTTCCATCGTTACAAAGTGCCCCACATCGGAGATCGCACCGGTCGCCTTCGCAGAATTGCATATCGCGGTCGAAATTGTGGAGAAAGGGGCCAAACGGTCGTCCATCGCGGCGCGGGCTTTGGTCAGTATATCAAATATTCAATTTATATGTCAGTCTTCCTGACAAGGTTCCCCTTTAGCCATTACTCCATCGTATGCGTGATAAAGCAACGACGGTGTACGGTACATTTTGCGAACATAATCTTGTACCCCGTATCGCGACGACGGGACTGCATCCAGAGGGTCAAGACTGGCTAGACCGCGATCCATCACCCTTGTCTTCTACGGCAGACCTGACTCTTCCGTCTCTGATTCCTAACTTGATGTTGGCGCCTAGCTCTCCATCGGGAATCGCTTCTACCTCCCGCCCAATCCTCTTCGAAGGTTCCTGGGGAACCTCCACGCAGGCATCAGAGGGGGAGTATTTCGAGCCTTTGGGGGATGAATTCTGACCACAAAGTTTATCCCCACAAGGCTGCTGACGTGTAGTGCAATTCCGACTGTATTTACTCCAAAATTCTCCTTCGCAGCATCTCGATTGAACGGCGGCCTTGACGGCTGAATTGTTGTATCCACTAGATATTTATTCGACTACCTGTAAAACAAATCTATGTACTCGAATGTGCCTTTCGGTTCAGCCACCATAACAGACTGAAACACGGAAAGCGAAAACTAGTCACGGGACCGCGTCAGCTCCCATCAAACGCCATCAATTACGTCTTTTGTCGCGGCTTGCTCTCTCCTTCTCCCAACCTCCACTCACATACCGTGTTTTGGGCTGGACTTGACCTGTGCAACGATGGAAGCCTTCTTCGACAACAAAACCAACATTATCAATGCCCACATCTGCGCCGTACGCGACGATGCTGTGATGTATACGCTGGAAACCAAGTTCGAGTTTGGCGGACGTGTACGCACTGTTCTGCGCGACGAGAATCCCCTGCCCGGGTCCAGCTCTGCCGTTGTTGGCGCGATAAACTGGAAAGACAAGACGATTGAAGCGAATGGGCATAAACGCAAGTGCGAGGATCTTCGGCGGACGACAGGATTTCTTTTCACCAGGTGCATGAATTTTCCGACACGCTGGCAGGGGGGTGATTAGGGGGTGGTTGCTAAGCGGCTATTTGTAGGAAACAGTTCTGGAGATGGTCCTCAACGCGGATTGAATACGAATTGTCGTACACTCACGAGGAATGGAAGGTTTGTGCCCTTTAAGCTCCTCGGCCACTCGTCCTCACTAATGATCATGCGATAGGCCACGACAGAAGAGGGTAAAACAACCGCTGGCACATTTATCACCCCGTTTCGCCCACATTTATTCGGCCCATCCAAGCGACCCATTATCAAGTTATCTCAAACAGCGTTGCTCGAGGATGAAGTGTTTTTATTGATGGTATTCATTTACGAGGAAGTAAAGCGGCAGGATAGAACGGTGCGTCTACTTCTTCAGTTTGGGTATCCATATGACGAGCAAGTCTCATGGCCAGAACACATCTTTGTCGGGCGGGACCAGTTCCTGGTAACAGGAATTGGCACCTGTTTATGCGACGTGTCACTCGAAGCGATTGCAAGAACCTACTCTACTTTGTGTTCCGATAGGTGCTACTATACATACATGTTGAAAGAATTATTAACTAGTCAGCATATCAATCGTTGAATCTCTCCCTCCCAACTTCTGGCCACGCATTCAACACACCGCCGTTGTGACCGAAATTCAGACTCCCAATTTGAAACTTCCCGTGACCCTCTACGTCTGGACGAACGGCCACGTTCTGGATGGAAAAATGACAGGTAACAGTTAGAACTTGCAATGTGCGTTTCTTTGTCAATGTAATGCCGTCCCCTTACCTCTGACATGGACCCTCGGAACACCGGCGCACTTGTCGTAGGTGCGGGTGAAATAACTTCAGACAGCTTGGAAAGCCCAGGCGGCTTCAATTGGGTTCGGAGATGCTTCCGGAAGTTGAGCCTGCGGGACGTGTGAGAGATCAAGAAGGTTCCTATGTGAAGGAGAACTTGCGTGGCGAGGAGGCCGTTGGAATACATGCGACCGAGAGAAAAATGCATAGCCTGCTCAGTGATCAGAAGTGACTGAAGTATATATAATATGGAAACTTTGCACCAAGTATACGTATGTGTTGGGTAGGGCGAGGTACTGGGTGACGGACCGGAGGTCAAGAAGAGCTTAGCAAGGATATTGATACCAAGTGCTGCAGAACTCACCGTGATCAGGCACCCCAAGGCAAGAAGACTAGAAAATGGCAAATGCGCAAGAGAATGAGAAATTAGAATGAGCCAAAATCAGACACTACTAGTCCAGATTCGTTACGATGCGTACGTACCTTGTTGCGAGACCAGTCGCAAGAGTGAATTGTATAATGCGCGAAAGGAGTGAATTTATGCTAAATTTCCCGATGAATGACCTAGACAAGCAGAGATCAATGCAAATGCTTTGAGCAACGCACCGTGTAAAAACCGTCCTCTCGTTATACAGATACCAGCACAAAATTCCAGCAATAGAAACGTCCACTAAAGAATTGATCTAAGCCTGCCGTCCCGGATCTGAGTTAAATGAACCATGTTGACCGATCGCTCCAAGTCCGAAGACCACCACCACTTGCGCCGTACACCCGCCGCCGACTGCCGTGAGTGGGAGAACCACGCGTCTGTCTTTCAAGCTTTGACCGGCCATAACGATGTCGAGGATGCCCGTCGCTATGCATCCGACTGCTAGACTTCCTGTGAGGACCGCGTTTTGGCTGAATTTCCAGATGCTGAACGACATGTAACATCATATTGAATTGATTCTATCGAATATCAACAAGCTGAAGGAAAGAGACGAACCGATGTACAAAAAATGCTTGACACCCCATGACTGTCAAGGGCAAGACAATCATGTGTGTATCGAGGGGTATTGTTGTTTCGAGAAGAGCTGCATTGTTACCCCAGCTACGCACGAGGTAGTGATACACAGCTTGGCAGATGAGGAGGAGGTAAGCGAGGTCCAGAGTCCTTCAACAACGTTGGCGAACTTGAAGATCAACAGCTGAAAACTTACCAGACATAGGCGACCTAACGACAATCGAATTCTGTTTCGTAAATTTCATCATAAATACGACTTACTAGAGCCTTCAGTCGCCAAGAATCTTCCGGGAAGGTCTCATAATATACGAAAGCTTGGAGAGAACCAACCCCCTGAAGGCTTCAGAGGCATTCATTATTCTCGTGATTTGCAAGTACGAGGAGCAACGCACGTACAAAATTGAAACGAAAACTACCGCGATATATCAGTATCCGATCAAGAAAAGAAGAGTTCTCATACCTACCACCGACGAGGAGGGCTCCATATGTGGTCTCAAAATTGAGGGAGGTCATGGCGGGAAGGAAGCAAGCCGGCCTTGAGGCGCCTTGAGAAAAAACTTATAAGCGGCTCGTGCGACGCATGTCTCCACAAGCGGCCGAGGCATAATTTAGTCCCGTTGGGCCTCGTTGGACTTGTCGTTATTGTCAAGATCCATCCAAGTGGTGTCGGGATGTCGGGATCTCGTCCCGGGCGTTACAAAACCAATATATTCCGCGAAACCGCGGAGGCTAGTGACCGCGGCTGCATGTCCTTGTCTGTGGCGCAAGACAAGGGAAATTGAAGCTATTCCAAGCAAATTTATGAATCTGACCTGGGACGCTTCCAGATTCCCGTGTCCATCTCAAACTTGTGCCTCATTCATTGTCAGATAGCAGTAGATGAGCTGAACACTTCTTGTTCCATTCGCCGGTCAAATTGAGAAATTACAGAAGACTGCTGCTCGTATGCGCTCGCTAGCTGATGATAGATTGACACTGGCAGATGATGAACATAGACAAAATCAATTGTTCCTTGAAAAACACTCACTGGGCCAAATGGGGTCGTCGACGACGACCTCCGAAGCGCACCGAGGTCAGAAAAAGAACTTGAATTCATGAAGCAAACATAGAATTCTCCCTTGACGACTGCTCGTTACGGGAACCGACTGAGAGCGTTTGGATTTATTAGCATGTACGTGGACCGAGCGATAAAGACCGAACCCACTCAGTAAGAACGATACGAGTCATTAGTTAGATTTCAATTTTCGGGTTTGTTTTCATCTCAACAAATATTCGCAGATCCTGGATCCACCTTGGATCCACCGTATCATCTTCGCGCAGGGCGCATGCGGGCATCGATAATGTTAATGAGGTTGTCACCACCGTTGAGAAGCCCCCTGAGTATGAGGGAGCAAAGCGCAAGAGGGGAGCGACGCAAGAACTTTGAAGAAGGAAGGAGAAAGCCGAAAGCCGGAACCGTGATTTGATCATTTAGATTTGATGGCATCGAACACGATCCCGTGACTCGCTTCCCCTTTTCGTGAACTTGTGAAGAGAATCTATCAGCGCATCTAAGTGATACATTTTATCACTGTTGAGCTCAACACTCGAGAATCCCCAAGTGAATAATCAGGAATCGCGCTCTATACTTATCAGCAGAGACCCAACCACCGAGGCGACGACTCGGACAACTTCGTCCACACATGCGCCGGGAATCAGGTCAGACAGGTTGATAGATCACGACCGATACACATACAGCTGATACGATTGTGGGTAAGGACAGTGAGATTACATCAGATTCATGGACAGGAGGACAGAATGCAAGGAGCGACAGCGGAGTTGAGAGTTCTAGAGTAGTCCGAGGGAGATAGTAAAGGAATGTGGGTTCATAGTGATACACCATAGATTGAGCGCAGGAACAGTAAGGAGAAGAGAGGATACCGAGCAAACAGAAAGCAATTGGGGTAACGAAATACAGCGGGAGCGACAGACGGTCCATCGTGATATGATTTGAATGCGACGTGAAGCACGCATCAAGTTCTCTCCGCCTGTCCTTCAAACAGGGCGAGTGAGAGTGAGAGTCCTCCCCTGCCCATTGAACACAATCATCCCGAGAATGATGATGATCGCCGCAGCTTCGGTTTGGTCTTTCATCATCGCGCTGATAATTTCGTCAAAGTACCAGTGCCAGTCGTTGGCATTCTTCCATGCGACGAGGCAGGCCTTCATGGTTGGATCATGTGTGGCCCAGTTCCACACCTATGTGGCGGTAGCGTAAGAGTACGAGCAATGGTTTCGTTGATTGCGGGGAAGAAGTGACGACAGACAAGTGTACGAGGGGTGAAGATAGAGATAAAGGGAGTAAGTAAAACAGCACAATAAATGCTACATTGGCTGACACGTACCCTGATAGACCCGTCCATGTACCTATACCACCCCCACATGCCAATGTCAAACTGGTCTCCGGAGCGGAGAAGAAATTCGCTGAAGGAAAGGTCAGTCGCGATATAGCAGTATATCCAAACAGCGGAAAGGAAACCCACACAATATACCCCGGCCCCTCCAAATTGACCCGACTCATTACCATCTTAGTATTCCCACTTTCTTGCTCATACGGCTTCGCAACACTGATACTATGGTTCACCATCGGCCCAATGATCGCCAACAGCTCCCGATCAGAGAAAAGCCACGAGCTCGCATCGTTCGTCACCGCCATTTGGTCCATATTCGCCAATTGAAGCGTAAAATTGAAATTCTTCAACTGCGAACGTAGCTCGCTCGGCACCAACCCGGTGCTGGGATTGGGACGCGGGCTCGATGCGACGCAGACGTTGATCTGATTGTGTACGAGCATATGTCCGTTTCTCTTGTTCGAGTAGCTGCGGTGGGAGGGCCGGACGGTGTTGTACTGTCCAGGGCGTTTGCTCTGCAGCATGAAACAGCTGACGCAGTAGCGGTCGCCGTTCGAGCAGATGTGAATGGGGACGCCCACTGCGCGGCCGGTGGAGGGGTTGACAATGAGGGGGGGTGGGCGGGGAATGTTTTGCTGGTATGCTGAGGGCCCTTGGACTTGAGAAAATACCGCCCCGTTTGGAGCAAAATACCCTGCCATGTTGGAGGGCGAGCAAGAGCAGAGGAGTTACATGGAATTTTATACCCCAAGATAACAAAGCACGCGTCTTGACGACACAGAAGTCCTTCACAGCCAGGGAGAGAACAATAAGAAACTTGAAGTAGACGCTGAAGCTGGTAAGGCGACGCGGGGAGGACAAGCCAAGGACAAGCGTCGAGTCACCTCGAAGTCGCTGGAGCTATCAAAGAGACATAGCCTTATTGTAAGGAGACAGAGACAATCAACGAAGCCTCAAGTAGACATTGTAATTCACAACGGCCGGCTACGAGCGCTACGCCTTGGTGACGGTGATAGACAAAAAACAAGAGTCGGCAAACAGCGGTGGCTGTACTTTGTTGTCAGTTTGCCGGACTTGCCGTCGGCCAATTTAGAAAACTTAAGTTCTTTTCGTTTTCTGCTACTTTGCTACAACCCACAATGTGTAGACTGACGAGGAAGGAGCTACAGCCTCGCAAAACCTGGGGGGGGGGGCGATTCTCTCCTCCAAAAGGGACACCGATCCTACTTTGCTTTGATTCGTTCGAGTCATGATTACGAGCTCATATCCGTAGATTTCGAGAAGATTTTTGTTTCCACCTGACGCCAACGAGGATTCAGGCCTAGGATTTAAATAGCCAACTGTCTGTCTCTTGCTATATTCATATCTCGCTGAGAACTTCCTCTGTATACTCCATCAACCTCGCCACAGCAACATCCGATCCTCCGTATCCCTTCAGCGGAATGCCGTTCAGAAATCCCTGCGAAGGTTCAGAAGAGCGTTCAGTCAATGTTTCAGAAATGATTCGGTGTGGAAAAAAGGCTGGCAAATATAGGGCGGAAGGAGGATATAATGGAGACATACATACAATCTTAGCTGCAGCGGCGGAAGACGAACTTGAGTCGCCTGAGAAATTCGGCTGATAGTCCGCTGGGAAACTATGCGAGCCCACGACATCCCCATAGTTATCGCGAATATAGATACCACCTCGCTCCGATTCCGCGTCAAGTAGGGCGTGCAGCATATATTGAGCGCATTCGTCCTCCGTAAGGAATTAGAATTACAATGCTAATGATGAAGCAAGAAAAAGATGACAAGCACGCTCACCTGCGGGATAACATGCCGCATAAACGCCACAATCCAACTCAACGGTGTCAGCAGCCATCCAGGGTAGAATAATTTCCCCTCCGTCGCGACTTGTCCGGGATATATATGGGTGAATGCAATTTGTGGATATTTCGTGCCGAACCACTGTACCGGTGATTAGTAAACTGGCTTTCCTACATTCAATTGAGAAAAAGGAAGACGAAACTCACAGCAACCAAGCCATCGTTGTACGCCGCTCCACGCATCATGCCTTTCATCGCTGCGCTTGACTGTGGGGGCGTAAGAACAAGTTCAGAGTGAATTCGAAATATAAGATAGAAACGCACGGTCACCGCGCCGTGTAGAAACTTCCAACTCGCCGCACGAGCCTCTACAAGGCCAAGATCATCGGTGGGGACCTTGAATCCTAATCCGGCGCCCAGAACAGTCATAACGTGTGCTCGTTGCCCCTCTTCCCGCGCTCGCACTAGGAGAGGGAGGAGATCTCGAGTGTAGAGGTAGCGGGCGAAATATCTGAAAGATAAGAAATCCAGCAATTCCTCGGTCTGTGGGAGAACAAAGCGAAACAAAACGCACCTCATAACCAGATGATTATCCAGCCCTTCCTCTGTCTCCCCACACTCTACCATAGAATTCGCCTTCGGTCCAGACGCCGTTAGCACCAGAAAATTGATACGCTGCAAGCGCCTCTTCAGCTCATCACAAACGGCACGCACGCCCTTCATGCTCGTTGCGTCGCAGTAGACGAACTCGTGTTTCCATTCGTCGCTGTCAGTTGGCTTCGGGAATCCTGCGAGGATTCGCGCAGCTGCTCCCGCATTCCGGCCTACGAGTATGATATGCGCGCGTCCGTCGGTTTGCCGCGCCAGTGCTTCCGCCATAGCCTGACCTACGCCGGAGGTGCCTCCCACAAAGACGGCGACTGGGGCATAGGAGGGGGAGAAAGCAGCGTTGGAAGCCGCGGCTGTTGAAAGGGAGGGCATAGCCAGAACTTTGAGTCGATGATCTTTTCGTGCCAAATTTTTTTGAATGTTTGAGGAGACTTGCGACTAGCCAAAAAAACAGGCGCTGGCTATATAGCAGACATTTCCCGCAATACTCGGAGCACCCCAAGAGTTGCCCGCTGGATGCGGTTCATCGCTGAGCAAGCTATGGATAATGAGGAGTACGAAAGGCTGTCGGTAGAATCCCGCATTGATTGACAGATGCGCCGTGACGCCGTCAGCGGCGAGCTGTTCGCATCAAGCCTACTGCCCCCCGGGATTTGATCATCATCATCAAGCCGGATTGAGCCGAAAGCTTGACCACAACTCAACGGCGACTTGAACAATTCTGTGCCATACGCGGAAGAAAAAATACGACAACTGCTTGTGTTCATTCTCTACGGAGAATCCGCCCAGTGTTAACACTCAAACAAAAAAGTTGAGTCTCTCGCAAGTCTCTCGAACAACTTCAAGGTTGAAATTTCGGCCAACATTGTTCATTGTGTAAGTATAGTCACTGCATTTGGTTCACTCGTGTCAGAACGTGATCAATACAAGTGGCATGATATCTCTGCCAGTGTCTTCATTGTTTGTTTTTCCCCGTGCGCGGGAAAGGCTCCATCCGCATAGGACGAAAATCCGCTCCCCACTTCACTCCCTCCCGCACACGTACTCTCCGAGTTCAACGTCGTCTACTTATGCGTCTGCATCTCCCCGTCAACAGCAATCCTACTTGGAATAGGTGCCGTCACATCCCGCCCCATCTCTTTTCCCTTACCAGTTTTCGCCGCGTCCCACCCCTCCCTCAACACCTGTAACCTGCGTTTCCTTGCCAGCTCCCTCTCCTCCCTCTTCCTTCGCTCATCCCGGATATCCTGCAGCCACGCGGCGGCCCCCTTCGCCGCCCCAACTGGCGAAGTCTTATGCGACTGTAGATATCCCTGCAATTCCGCCGTGGAAAACTCGCCTGGTGGGATAGCCGCCGCGAAAGTTGCCGCTAGCTCGAAAAGGGTGGGTTTTTCTTGCGAGGGGCCTGGTTTCTCCAAAGCATCCGATGCGTGGATGCTATCCACAGACTCTGTATTCTTGTCGTCTTTTCCAACAGACGATTCCGCCGTCGAGGAAGGGGATGACGAAGCAGCCGCGAAATCCGGAAACCGCGACTCAGGGAAGAACCGCAAAAAGAGATCGTGTGCCTGCTGTCTCGTCGAGAGCTCATACTGAACTTTCATATCAATCCGTCCAGGCCTCAGCAGCGCAAGGTCGAGTCGATCAATGTAATTCGTCTAGCGAATAATCAACCCATCAGCTTTTCGTCTCCAAAGAGAACGAATGAGAAGAATGAAGCAATGTACTCACAGTAGCGAAAAACAACTTCCCCTCCTCACTCCCCACCCCGTCGATAACGTTCAACAACCCAGAAAGTGTCACCTGCGAACGCACGGCTTCCCCACCCCCGCCGGCGCCCTTGAACTTTCCTTTCGACGGGAACGAATCAAAATCTGGCGGCCCTGCTCGACCGGCACCGAGCATACGGAGATATTCTTCCTCTTCGTCTTCACGGGACGCAAACGCGCAGTCAATGTCTTCGATGAGGAAGAGTGCTTGGCGCGGGATGGAAGAGGCGGCGCGTTGGAGGAACGAGTCGTCGACGCTGTGCGATGAGAAATTGAGTTTTCGGGATAGATCACAATACGAGCCTGACGGAGACAGACGTACAAATTCGAAGCGAGAGACAGCGAGTAAATTTCGAGATTCAGCGCTCCTGCGAGGGCGTAGATAGTTGATGCTATATTGGTTCGACTTTTCAGCCCACGAGTTGAATTGAAAATAATTGGACCAATACGCACTCTTCCCAGTCCCAGGAGGCCCATACAAAAGATATCCCCTTCGATGTGGGATACCCGCTTCAACATACCAATCTTCCGTCGCGAGAAATTCCTTCGCATCATGCACCAAAGCGTCTACAACGCCGTCTTGAAGAATTACCGAGCTGCGGTGCCAAGATTATTATGAATGTGAGAAGGAAAGTTAAAAAGATGATATAACCGCACCTCAGAGGACGCCGGACCTTATGTTTGACGTTAGTCCAGATCAACGCGGGGCCATATTGCGGCTGTATACCGGTGTCAAAGAACATCAATGTAAGAAAGGAAAGAAAGAAATGACAACGACGAACCGAATCCGCCAGGTGAATAACGACGTTAGGACGATTGACTTCGACGTAGCGAGCGCGTGCGTCTTCCACCAGAGCTGAGAGGAGTTTCAAATCCAAGGTGTAGATCCTGATATCAACAGGTCATACATAAACCAATGATCATGAGTGATAAGAGGGAACGCACGTCAAGTAGATAGTCGCAACCGTGGAATGTAATGCGAAAGGGTTCATCCGCGTGTCCCCCTCTTTGCTGCGTTTGATTTCGACCCAGTGGCCTTTCCAGCGGAATAGTTGAGGCGCTTGGTAGGTAGGGACGTACTAAATGTCGGAATTCGGATGTCAGTACCATCAGCTCAAGTGCACTCCGAATTGTTTGCTACAGTAGCACACACCTCCGCGTTCCCCTCGACCTTGGGATCGAGCCAGGTTTTAACAGACCATTTGCGACGCGAGTTCGTCGCAGTGACGGTAAACTCCTGTGACCTCCGCCAAACGTTCTCTTGTGTCTATCAGAAAAAGAATCGAAATGAGAATAACTTCGAGTGAAAGAGGGGGAAAGTACGAACGAGGAACAACACTATCCATTCATACGCAGGGTCACCCTCATTGAACTGCGCTGTAATCGAATACTCTACCCATCGTGAACAATTCAACATCAGAACCCTTTCATCGACAATCCAAGAACGACTCACGAAACCGCATCCTCGCAGTAACCCACTGAAAGAGCCTCCTCCCCGTCTCCACGATCGAGCCCAGAATCAACATCCTGATGCTCGATCCGAGAAATGCCGAGGAAAGCATCCCAACCGCGGCGAAGATCGACGAGAGGCCCATGAAGGAGGTGAGCCATTGGGTGAGGGGGTTTGCGGTGCCGTCGCCGAAGGGGTTGTGTGGGTCGAAGGACATGATTGTCAGCTAAAGTTTGAATTTTCAGAATGCTGGAGGTTAAAAGGCGAGTGAGAGTAAGAGGGAGAGGAGGGGTGGTCACTCGGAATTGGCGCCGTTGGCAGTGCGCAGAGTACAAGAGCTCGCCACAGACGCTGGGAGCAAATGTAGGCGCCCACTACAGCCTCGTGTTGATGGACCCTTGACTATTAGTAGCGTGTTGCGCCATGAGGCGCGCTCGTCGCGTCGGGATTCATGCGGATCCCGCGGTTCCACCCGGGCTGACGAGGAGGAGGAGGAAGAGATCGAGAGCACTCTCCATCAATCCGGCTGTATTCTTTCCTGACCGTTTGAGCGCGAGTGAAACCTCAGAGCCACAAAAATCGAAAGGGAGATGTCCGTGATGCACTCGGCATTTTCATTTTTGAACAAAGACTCTTTTTCATCCGCCGAGAACAGGTTTGCTTTGTGGTCCCGCATCTATAAAGACGGTTCCACCCGCCGCTCTTTCTCCAGGAAGCTCACAAGTCTTGAACAACAACGAAATCCTATTTAAAACCACTCACACTCTCTCATGCTCTCGTTCAATTCCACCAAGAACAACATCTTCTCGGCATCCACCCCGAACCTCCTCGGGACGCTGGCACCGACGTCGACGTTCGCGTCCGCCACTCTGATTCGATCATCAGCAGTGGCGCGAATTCACTCCCGCGAGCCACTCGTCGTCACCTCGGCCCCCTCTAGCCCTTCCCGACGCCGCTTCCGCCCATCTCTCGCAGCCCCCGAGGCCGTGCGCAAGCTGTACAAGACCTTGAAGTGGACCACGTCCAAGAGAAAGTCGGCCTCCGAGCACAAAGTCCCCGGCTCGCCAACTCGGGGCGGCACTTGGACGATACCCCCGTCGCCCCGGCGCGCCACTTCCACCAGAGGCCGCGTCCTGGTCAAGAAACGCGCCAGCAGCATCTCCAATCGCGCGATGTTCCGCGCTCGCATCCACGTCTCCGAGTTGGACGACGAGGAGAAAGAGGTGGATGGGAGCTCCGACGAGGAGAACCAGGCTCAGTATGCGACAGCGTACCCAGATTCACCGCTCTCCTCGGGCTTTTCCCCGCCTCCATCTACCCCCCTCGATCCCTTCGCGACGCCGCCGCAGAGCCCGACTCGGGGCACGCTTGTCGTGCTTGATAATAGTAGCCCGCGGAGCATTTCGAGCAGCTTCCGTCGTAGGCGCCAAGCGAGCAAGATCGTTCAGAAGTTGGGGGTGGAGGCAGCGGGGGCGGCGGAAGAATATGCGACGAAGAAGAAGACTTAGGAAGTCGCGGTAGATAATCATGATGTATACCAGGCAATAAGACGTAGTTATGCAAGTTGAATATGGCGGCACATAATGCTGAACATACGCCCAAGACGACAGCGAGGTCGAGGGCGAGTGGAGGTAAAAAGAAGGAGAGTCTGTTTCCCGTCAAATTTTCGTAAGTCATCAAAGCCATCTGATAGAAGGTGATCCGAATTGGTGGCTGTACTTTGGCCTCTTTACCTCTGCGATGATTCAAAATCTTCAAAAAAATTCCAGAAGCTGTTAGACCGCTGTAGTTCGTCGATACCTGGTGCCGACGATTAATTCAGCTGGCCCAGTTGTCTACTCCTCTATCTGTACCTGAGGATCTCGCTCATGGTGCAGTTTTCTATTCGTGCACCGGTGCACGTTGCTCCTGCAGCACCTCGTCCAGGAGTCGTCCTCAGCGCACCCTAGATGTGCCGGTGCAACGACCGCTGGATAAGCCGAATGCTTTCTCGTCCGCGGTCAGATGTCCAGGTGTCTTCCTAAGCGCAAAATCACTTCGACGAGGAATGGTCATGCAAGTAAGATCATCAGAAATTCGTTACAATCCGACTCATACATTGGAAAGCGCAGACAAACCGTACAACAACAGCGATAGCAAGAATAACAGCACAAGAAGAAAACCTTCGGTCATCTCTTGACACGGCGATATTGACAACTGACAGCAAGACTTTACGAAGGAGGGGACCAATTCAGGAGGCTGGAGTGCCACTTCCACTCTGTCCAGTAGTAGGCACGTCATGAGATTCTCTTTGACCGATAGATATCGAAACTAGGAAACTCACCGCCCCAGCCGCCGCCGCCGCCGCTTCGCCAGCGATAATCCCCTTACATTTCTCGCGATGTTTATTCCAAAGTCCTAGAAAATCAAATTGAAGATCAATCAACAAATCCCATCTCTCCGCTGTCTCCCTGGACAAAACCGCCAACTCAAACGCATCCTACTCACCGGGATAAAACAACGACCGCCTATCAAGCTTCAGCGTCTTCTTACACCCTTTACAATAAACATGGTGTTCGTCGTAATCTCCCGCCCAGGGGTCGTTGGTAAGCACCGTGCATCGTTGCTGCATGTTGCGCGCGCCTTTCTTCTTGATGCGCGGGCTCTCGCCGGTGGCGGACGTCGAGGAAGAGGATGCAGATGAAGAGGGAGCGTGGTCAGGGGCGGCGGCGACGGGCGGAGCGACGAGCTGTGCCTTTCCTTTGCCTTTCTTGCTGCATGCTTTGCGCTGGACGGCGTGCGCGGGGACTCCCTTCTTCTTGACGGCGCATTTGCGTTTGGAATTGGAGGTGCGGCGATTGCTCCTTTCCTCCTCCTCCTCGTCTTCATCCTCGTTTCCGGACGCCATCCCTTCGTCGCCAGCGATGGCGCGGCGCTTCTTGCCTGTCTTATCCTCATCCTCGTTGTCCTCCACGTTGATGGGCGTAGGCGACCTCATGGGAGTCCGAGCATCGGATGTTCTATGCATCGAGTAAGCGAGTGAGTGGCATAGCTCGAGAGTCGAAATCCAGCAGGTGGCAAAGACGATAAATCGACGTACTCAAAGTTATTGTAAATAGCATTGTCGCTTCCGCGCGAACACCGCGCGAGGTAGTCCGGATCGACTTGCCATGGGAAGTCGCAGTTGCGGGGGATAGCCCTGTGCACCGGAGGAAAGCAGAAGAGTATCAGTGTCTGCATTGCTCGAGATGTACGATGCGCCGACGCACTCGAGGGCACGTCCCAGACAATTCGGTGCGTGCGCTTTGACAGAAGCCTCGAGTTCCGCGAATGGGTTAAGCCCGTTGGCTTGGTGAATGTGGGTGCAGCCGCGGCGCGCACAGGGCTGCTCGACGATGTGCCCTGCTCCGGAGAAGGGGAACAGGCCGCCGGCGGAGGGTTTATCGTTAGGAAGCATCGACGGGTCGCCTTGGGGTCGAATAAATATGGATTTCAGTGCGGTGGCAGAACGTAAAGCTGAGGGACGGAGGAAGATACTGAGTTGTGGTGGTGGTGGGAAGTAAGAGGGAGAGGCGGGTGTGGACGCAATGGACATTGTTACCATTTTGGCAGGTGAGTGATCGGACGCCGGTCAAGTTCTGCTTTGTCTCGTTGATGCGTTGCTTTGAGCTCTGGCCTTTATTTGCTGGGCAAGGTTTCTTATTGTTGAAACGGACTTTCAGTCTGTTTGTTCACTGATTGAGCGACTCAAACGAAGCTTACTGTAAGGGTAGTCAAAAATCATTGAAAAGCAACTCTGAATCAAATTCCTGGCAGCTCCGAGAAATATTGATGTTTCCGACTTCGGAACTCCTCTGGATGCTCGTCTTTTCCATGAATCTGTTTAATTTTTCTATGCGAAACGAGAATTCAGATTCGCTGTGTGGGTACCCATAGGCGCTTGTTTTGGGCGCTTGTCTCGTCCAACCGGTTGAATCACGGCGCAAATAGATTGCTAGTTTGTGGGAGAAAGTTCTAAACCACTCGAAGCCGCACCAAGAACGGCCAGCACAGTCAGCTGGGCGGAAGATCGAAGTGATCTTGGGAGTTGCTTCAGAATCGAAAGGAAAAGGAAAGCCAGCTTGGCAGGCCGCGGCGAATATGAAGCATGAGGTCACACAATCACGCGACTGTGACACTCTTTCACGATCACCACCCTCACCTACCCTCACCAAGTGGCAACGTTTCGTGTTACAAAAACGGATGAGTCCTCTGGAAATCCAAGAGCTACTGGATATCTGCATTGGTCTCCTCGATGGATGTACTGCCGACCTTCTTGCCTGCGCCTTAGTAGCCCGATCTTGGGTGAATCCAGCGCAAGCCAGCCTTTTCAGAATTCCGATTCCACTTCGCCCGGTTACCGACTTCTTTCCCTTTTCGGATCCTCAAGCTTCCAAATTTATCGATAGCTTGCGCTCGAGTCCAAGTCTGATTCGGCATGTGCAGGAACTCGAACTCAATGTCGGTGACTCGGTCATACACGCTGTGCAGGCGCAAACGTTCGAGGATCTATGCACTGTGCAATTCACGCACCTGAAGCGCTTTTCCCTCGTGGTCTATGGCTCTTTTGACTGGCATTCCCCAGCAGTTAATGGCATTGTGGCTCTTCCTTCGCTGGAATACCTCAGTATCAGCACACGGGACCAAACTTTCGGGTCTCTGGCCCACATTTGGGAGTGTTGCTCTCCTACAATCCGACACCTACAAATCGAATGCGTTGAGAGCGGGAAACTGCCCCCTTCCACCAACCAGACTGTCTGCTTAAAATCCCTTCGCTTAGGAGTACGATCTGGTGATGGCCCCTACGAACCACGCTCGCGTCTTCTCCATCCCTTCGATCTCTCGAGGCTTAAGGCTATTGGGATTCAGGAGGGGGTATCTGTCCCTTGGAATTCGATTAACACAGGGAGCATCGAAGTATTGGACGTCAACGGGATAGTATGTCATATATTCTGAGAACCTCACATACTCTGACTGACTGACGACTAACAGCCGGACCTTGACTTTTTGGATGCCCTGGACGTCGTTCCGTTGCCAAATCTCAGGATCCTTCGTATTCAACTAAGAAACAACTATCTTGGTGTGTCGAGCCTGGAGTTTTTGGGCCCGATCATGGAGTTTTCTCCATATCTGCACACCATCATAATTGTGGTACCGCGCAGATTCGAAGAAGACGAAGAAAATGAAAGTGGAATCCCTGCACTTGTCTCGGCGCTTTTAGCTCTGGCATCGGGCTTGGTGACCCGCCCCCTTATCGAGTTGGAATATGATCACGAGCACTATACGGAGGATGAGGCGAGGGCTTTAGTCCCCAATTTGACGGAGAGAGACATGGTACGCAGTTCCTTCTCTGTGTTGCACGTTTCTGAATACCCACGCAGCTGCATTTTGTTGGTTCGTCATTTGAAAGGAATAGGCCTGAGATGGAACGGAGTTGGTGGCGAGTGAGTTTGTAAGCGGCAACATGCGCATGAGCTAATTGTCATTGTAGAGTGTTATCAGTCAATTCTGATATATGTGTTGCTCGCATCGGAAGTCTACAACCACTCAGCGCAGCAGAGCCAATAGTGATTCGTCTCGATCTGATTATAGTCTTTTCTGAGACAAAATACGACGGGAAGGATTTGTGGTGCCCAAGTAACAAATGCCGTGTACTTACATCGGCAATCCTTTTTTTGACGCATCCTCGTTCGATTATCCCCACCGCAATTCAACATTGCAGTCCCGAAAGTTGAATCAACATACCCATAATATAGTAGAGTCCATTGACCCCATACAACCGAGCACAGGCTGCGAATCCTCCACCTCCACCCCATTCATATCCCACCCGTTCAATACCTACCATCCGCATCCACCTCACCACTTGACTCCCTCAGCCTTTTCATCTCCGCGCCGCGAACACTTTACGATTTCCGGATTGTACAAAAGAGATCATTCATTATAATCATGATCATCCCTGCACGAAAAACAACAGCACGTAGTACAATCTATAACGCTAACAGCGCATATTAATTAGGACAACAGCAATAACAACAACAGCATGAAATCAAAGAGACACGATAAAGAGAGGAAGGAATCGTCATGATCAAGAGTCATCACAATGACTCAGTCTAGCTGAGACCACCCATCAGCATCACCTTCGCCCGACCATGGATGATTGTCAAGACAGCATCCCGCTTCGTCTTCATCCCGGAGCTCTCCAACCCGCCCCCAACGCAAATCACAAAAAAGACACGACACATCATGACCTCCTCCTCTCCCTCCCCCACACCAACCCCGCCAAATCCTCCCTCGTCGGCACCATAAACGCCGCGTGGCTCAGCGTCGCACCCACAACTACATGCACAACGACGATAACATCGAGGAGGGGGTCGCGGAGGGGAGGAGGGCTGAAGCCGAGAGGTGTGTAAGCGGGAGCAGAATGAGAAGAGAGTGGCAGAAAAGACGTACCAGAGGATTTATCTAACAAAGGCACCAATTCGCGTTCCCCATCCTCCTCCCCCTCCTCCTCACGATCCTCATCATGCACCTTATCATCCTCATCATCACCACCTCCCTCCTCTCCCCTCAGACCGCCACCAACGATCTGCGCCTCCGCATCCCCTAACGCCTTCTTCCCCTTCCCGCCAAGATCCGACTTTCCGCGTTCGCGTTTCCCCAAGCAGCCACCGCCTTCCTCTTCCCCAGACCACCGACGCGGGACGGGGCAGCTTCCACCACCACCTCCGCATACACATCCACCATCCGCTGCGAGCACGCCTCCCACGTAAACCGCTTGCTGCGCTCGTACGCACGTTGTCCGAGCATGGTCCGCAGGTCGGAGCTCGTCTGTCAAGAAGCGCGTTAGCGAGCGGTCGACGTGGAACGAGGGAGAAAGGAAGAGCGAAGAGGGGGGGAAGGAACGACGAGCGATGATAAACCCACTCACCAGCAACTCCCTCATCAACCCCGCATACGCCTCCACAAGTTCCGTGAACTCAGGCGAGTCGACACGCAGAAGCGCCAGCGCGCGGTAGGATCGCGGGTGGGGCGGGGGTGGAGCCCGCGAGGTGCTCGAAGAGGTACTCGAAGGCGGCGCTTGCGAGGTGCTCGCAGGCGACCTGGAGGTCGGATATCGAAGACGAGACTTGGGCGCATGAAGAAGGCAGCACAAGAGCACCGCACATCCACATCCACATCCGCCTCAGCGACGAAGCCGCAGATTTCATCATCATCATCCTCGGGAGGCGGAAAAAGTCGTCTTGGTCGTGATCTTGATCTTCGTTGTCATCGGATTCATCTTCTGGGGTGGCATGGGTGTGAGGACCGGCTGCTGCCGCTGGTGCTGCGGAGATGGAAAGGGAGAGAGACGGCGAGGGAGCTCCCGTCTGCGGGTGCTTACAAAACAAAGACACGGGGAGGAGCGGGTCGAGGAGGAGACCACTACAGGGGGTCAGCTCGTGGGCACACACGAAGGAAGGAAGGATGGATGGAGGTCGAGACACAGGAAAAAGGGACGCGTAAAATCGTGGTGTAGGAGAAATCGACGAGGCTTGAAGGCTGAAATCCAAACGATATCAAAGTGGGAGTGGGAGTAGAAGGCCCGCGAGGACGTCAATGAGGGCGACGACGAAGGGGGAGGCAGGAAGGAAGGAGGAGGGCATAGTCGGTTTACGTCGATGGGAGAGGAGAGGAGGTGGATGAGGGGGGATGAGGTGAACCTAAGAGGGGGATATGAGGACACCGAACCGTACGAAGGTATCGTGATGTAGACGTAGACGTAGCGCATAGGAGATGAGTACGACAGGAAGAATTCTGGGGGAGCGCCGGTAAGACTTCGTCAGTTAAGGACTCGACATCGACGGTCGAGAGGGATCGGAACGAGGGCTGTGGATAAGTAGGGGTTGGGACAAGTGAATCGCGGGAGATCTGGGGGAACAGAGACGGATACTCGCGAGTCGACAATGTACGTAGGATAGCGGGCGAGGGAGCACATCAAAATAGCTTTAAGCCTAGATGGATAAGAAAGAGGTCAGCACGGCGAAGAAACAGGTATGTATAAAGTATTCGAGACGTACCGTATACGAGATTCGCAGCGAACGCCGGCTCCCACTGTAGGACAGCTTCCGAGCAAAGCCCGCGCAACGCAAGTCTCCGACATCACACACATCGATTATCGTAGCCGTCATCCCCGGCTCTCGTCAACGCCCAACGCCGCTCGGCATCCCCGCGAGCCAGAGCTTCAAGAGCGGCTAACGATGCAGAAACCAAGACCGAATCGGGCGCCACACTTGCTGAAGAGTCCAGAGCCTTCCTTGCTTTCTACGACACGGGGAAGAGGGAGGTCAGTCGGGCTACCTAGATATGTAAGAATATACACGCACCCAGCGAAGAAAGGATGCTTTGGAGGCTATGAAGAGGAGCGCACCACACTGGACGACCTCAAAGCTCAGAGCTCGACACGTTGCGCAAAGATCGTGATCTGCTTGCTGATGAATAAGGCTGCCGCTAACGAGTTCTCGCTGGTCCGTGAACAGACTTGTCGACAAGCACATGAACAAGCTACAGGCGAGGCCACTTGTGCAGAGATTGGATTGGAGGAGCAGCTTTCGGTTGTTGATGCCGACCGAGAGCATTTCGCAGCTGAGGGTACGACGCTTCGGGAAGAGGGAAGAGCTTGATGAAGCGCATACGGCGCACTCCTCCACTGGATCACAGCAAGAGGCCGAGATGGCCTAGCTTCGCGAGAAGCTATATGAGACCCGAGAAGCGCATTCGTCTGCTAATGCCGAATGGGAAGACTCTGAGGAGGCTGGGATTGCACGGCGACTCGACGGATCGCGTGGAATGGATAGGGATTCCTGGGCGGCATCGGATACGGAAGAACGCGTTGTGTAGGGATAGGACGAGGTTTGGGAGACCGTGGTCAATACGAGCTGGATCGAGTCACAGTCAGCGAGTCGTGTATAACTCGTCAAGTGAGTTACTCACCGAAAGCTAGCGCACTTTCCATCTGCGGCTGACGACGACGGCGTTCCTTGTATCTACAAGGTGAGAACGGTAGTGAGTGAGCGAGCGAAGGAGGATAGTAACGGATGTATCACCTAGTGTTGTCCATGCCCCAGAGTGCTGCTACGTGCGCGAATACTGCCGCCGCGCTACACTGAATCAGAAGCGTCGTTGCCGGGTGGGTCGATTGCAATCCGCCATGGGGCATTGAGGATTTAGAGAAAGCTAGCTGGAGAGGAGGCGAAGGGTGTCAGCAAAATCATCGGCATGAAGAGAAAGCTACCATACGAAGGTAAAGTTCTTGTCGCTAGTTGCCCGAGAACGCTAACCGCTAGATGAGAGGGGTGAATCCCGCAAGTACATCTACTCGGCATATCAGTCAGCATGTTACGCCTTCTCCAGGATTCCTTGAGAGAAGCAGCACGTACATGAATGAGAATCGATATATGCGCAGCCCGAGGGTGGCGTATGCCACGAAGCACGAGAATCTGAATCGAATATTGAGGTAAATGTAGCGTTTTCGAAGCTCGACGACGAACCTTGTCTCCCGAACTCGCCAGCGCAACATCCCAGATAGTTTCGAAGGCGCGAGACTTTGGACCCTAGCAGCCGAAGCTTCCAACTACCTGGATCCGTATAAGTACGCTCTTGAGGTTGAAGGCGTCGGTTTCCGAAGCTTGTCGATTCCGCCGCCCGCGCACGAGTCAGACCCTAAATCTTGCCGATTTTGCGGCTCGACCGTCCGCACAGGAGAAACGTCTCAGTCCAAGGTGTAAAGCATCGAAAGAGCGTGCGGCGAGCATTGAGGGGAAGGCGCATAGCGTCGCTATAGCACTCGGCGTCGACGTCGAGGCGGACGATGACGAGGACATGATGGGATCGTGTGAAAATCTTGGTTTGCGTCCGGTTTGTGCCGTTCCCGAGTTACCGACCCTCTCTTGTTCTGAACTTTCACCACGAAGACGATATGCTCTCCGTGCATACGAAAATGTCTGGTCTCCGGGTACTCGACGTTTCCTTTAAAGTACGGAGGGTCATCGATCATCTCGAATCCCGATCCTGTGTACAATCTGTTCAAACTTCAGTATACTTACAATCTCGAGACTCGAATCTACTAATTTTTTTTGGCAACACCGACGATGATGCTGAGCTCTCACCTCCGCCGACACTGAAGCTCTCGCACCCTCTTCCGAGTATCAGGTTCCAGCTTTCCTCTCACTTCGTTCAACCCATCTATTGGAACGATGCCGGTACAGCTAGGCTTTACTTCAAGATCCGATGCTTGCTTACTTATACCCCATTCAAACCCAGAGACGCCGAAACTTTGCCAATTTGAACCCAGTCCCATTCTCTTTCAATTCAACGCCCAAATTATGCTCGCTCGCATTGAGGTGACTCTACAATTATCCTTGAAATGCTGACTGATTTTATTTATTCTTGAATGTTTCGAGCGTTTTGATGAAAATACTCATATGTAACCTGGGCTTAGACCAACTAACCTTCGATTCCACCCCCCCATGACCTTTCGGTAAGGAATTCCTTTTCGTTTCACTGCTCTAGTGTCGGATTAAATCATGGTCGCAATTCAAGTTCAATTGAAGGTGCGTTGAATTCAACTTGCTCACGTCGGTTCGTCTTCATCGAATAATAGATTCTCGCCCCCGTCCAAATTCAATCGAAGGTGACTTGAATTCAAGTGACATATCGTTTCGTCTTCATGATGCTCATCTCAAGCTAACCATCCCCCAGGTTCATACATACATATCTTACATTCAACGGTCAATCACTCGAGGTATTTACTGCGTTCGTCTACTTACTTTGATTCACTCGATCTCTTTTCCACTTGAACAGTCCGATTTCATTCTTCTTTTTCCTTGACTTTGCATCGTCGAGATGCAAGATATACATACATACCTCGAGTGTTTAGGCGGCCGCTGCAATACGTAAGTACAGTAAGTAATTCGAACTCAATTCAACTTTCTCTCATTTCAATCTTTTTCCCCCTTTAACTCGTTTCCTCCCTAGCGCCCGCCGCTTTAAAGTCTAGTGAGTCCAAGGTTGAATTGAACCACGACATTATATAGCCGAGTGCACCGATCCAGAGAACTGAGCACAGGTTGTGAATGGCTCACAGCTGCCACATATTTATGTGCACGAAAAAGAGATCCAAAGTATGGGCGTATTGAGGTTCGATTCCTCGCCTGTGTGTGCATATCTATCCACGTTACCTTTTTGTTTCCGAAGTTGTTGTTCCTGAACGGATTATTCATTATTCACGACGTGAAGTATAACACAGCGAGCATCGACGAAGCCCTGAACTAAAACAAGCATTAGTGTCTCAGCACCATCCGACGGTTCAATCCAACGCTCATTTGGGCAGGCTGCAGCAGCGCTCCGGGTTCTGTGGTTCAACGCTCCGCTGGTGCATGTATTTGACAGCAGATTTTTTTGGAGAATGTGTCGACTCGGACAAGGCAATAACACTAACCAGTACAGCCATCACCGATCCGCTCATAGTTACTTCGAGCACTGGTTGTGCACGGTTGCACCTTCTATCTAATGCGCAACAAGTGAGATTCCGAAAAGAATGATTGGGGTTCGACTCCCCACTGGTGCGTGGCACCTTTAAAGGTCAATCCAACGATTTTTTTTTTCGGACGACTTAGTGTGTTGACTGATAACTACGAGTCAATTGGCACTTTGGCTGTCAACACCTCCAAAAGCTCAACTTGATTTGAGCGAGGCGGATGCAAATAAAGCGTCAGTCAACAGAGACTAGGCCAAGGCTTGACATTGCAATAAGTATTTTCTCCTTTGTTTAACTTTGACTTACTCGGACGTACTTGCTTACTGGCAATTCAAATACCGTACGCAAAATCTGTTACTTCACTCTCCTCAGCATTCAAGAAGCGCTTGCGTTTAATTCCGAGTCGATGGCATCAGCTAAGGCTCAAACTCTGGGTTCAACCCCCCGCGGATGCATGTAATAATACTGCGTAAAGCTCGTTTTTAGTACAGTCTTCCGAACCATGATATTTTTCTCGAGAGAACTAGCGTTGGAGTGGGTACAAATGAGTTTGTGCAGTGCGCTTTTTCGCATCGAATAGAGATCCAACTTCAACCTGAATGTGTCGTCGAGCTAGCCACGGCCATCGTCAACCATAGCTAGGTGGTGCTGTCAGGCTGAATTGTGCCAGTGGTGGGCAGTGTGTGCGTGATCGGTTAAGATGGGGGCGCGGCGGGGCTGTAGACTTGCGGTAAGTTCCGTGAGACTGCGTTGAATTGGATTGAATTGTCAAATTCAGGATACAGTAGAGCGGCTTGGTATACGTAAGTTGAAAACTTCTGATGAGGCAAGGAGCAGTGAAAGAATCAAATTTCCCATTACTCGAGTATATTACCAAGCATGGTTGCATCCGAACCTTGTATGTTACACGTCTATGCCTACGACTACCCTCTCATTCCTTAATTATCAAGTACTGGTTGTGCATGGTTGCACCCATACCTTCCGTGGGCCAGGCAAACAGCTGATCTGCAAGTATGGTTGGGGTTCGATTCCTCATCAGTGCACTTCATTTTCAAGGAATCAGGTTTTTTACCAGTTGACTATGAGTTTCAGTACGAGTCTTGTTGTTAGTCTGTATGCAAACTGGCTCAGCGCGTCCGAGCCGGAATGAAGTTGCGCGTGGTCACCGTCGGGCTTCAGAATTAGCCAAGGCAAGAAGTAAGGTACATACTCAGGTAAGCCTGCTGCAGAATTGATATTGATGTCCAGATAGCTCTAAGCCTTGGGGTTTTCCCTGGAAAATATGATAGCAACTTCAAGCACCGGTTGTGCAGGGTTGCATCAGACCTTCTATATATGCCAAGGACATCCGACAGATGAGTCAGTGTGGTTGGGGTTCGACTCCCCGCCGGTGCATTCCATGTAGATCTTGGTTGTATTTTTTCTCCCGGTTGACTATGCGAGGGGATTCAGTCTGGTTGATACTGTATCACAATATTACTTAACAACTTCAAACTTGGCTTTAACATGATTCGAGATTTTGAATTGAGTCGAAACGAAAGGAAGCTCGGGCTCTGTGCGGTTTGAATTCAGAATTGGGCGGCGTGCTTTGGGATACTGATATCAAAGAAATTCTGGTAAAATATCAAGCACCGGTTGTGCACGGTTGCATCTAATCAACTCTTGCTTGGTTATTGTACAACGCTTGGGATTGGTTTGGGGTTCGACTCCCCGCCGGTGCGTGTGACTTCGTCCGCCTCCTTTTTGTTCGGCGTCATTTGGACTTACTTGTGCCTAATACATAGGACTTTTTTTGTTCGAGATTGAGGCCTGTTGGTAGCAAAGTTTTGTGGGGAGTTCAGTTTGAGGAACTTAGTAATTATATATGTAACAAATATGCAAAGTAACACAGTGGTCAATTGCAATTCCAAGGACAGTCTTTGTGTGTGCACGTACGTCTCAATGGGGTTCAATTAGTACTTACGCTCAGCTGGATGAGATGACGAGGACTCTGGGTTCGACGCCCTCCGGCTGATGCCACATTGGATGACGAAGATAATTTTTGTTACAGTCTAAGTACTCAGCATATTTCTTCATTGCAGACAAAGTCATGAGGTAGCATGCTCGTATCTCTGAATCAGTATAAGTATTCGCGTCGATTTAACAGAAATCGAACTTCAACTTGAACATGCCGCATGCCGAGTCAGCTCGGCGATCAAAACAATTGACTTGCAACTTCCCACGCCACCTTTTCCGTCCTTCCGTCTTCCTCCTCCAAGTCGACCATAACGACAAACTCCCCTCAAACTCTTGCCTCCCCGACGGACATGGACATAGGAGGACTCGCCTGTGCATATCCAATTCGCCGACATGACAATGAAGCGGACATTGACAAGACACGTTCAAGATTGAAGGGGAAAACGTGCGTACGCACGTGGCCGTGAAATGCATCCCGAATTCACAAAGTTCGAGGAAGCTTCAATGGGTGGACTTCGTTCGTGGGCGGGCTTCGCTCTACGGCAGCGACGCGACTGGGGCGATGCAGCATCGACTACAGCTTAGCTTCAAGAGCAGCAGGTGTCGAGAGGAGGTGTGATACGCCGCCAGGGATACTTATAGCTGCAATACGGGCGGCGTTCATCTAGGGATTCATTCCTGCTTTCAAGTTCATCCACCTGTCTTCTGGAAGTGCTGTCGACGGTTCTCGGACCGAGGTGCCTCTAATCAGGGAAGTGCATTAGGCTTCCCCAATCAGACGCAAAGGGAATAAAGAGGAGGGGAAGACTGACGCACGCGCGTTATTCGGTTCGGATTCGCGGGACGGACGCACGGTGGGCTTTGCGCTACTCTTACTAGGGGCCGCAAGAGATTAGATTGCCTCTTGCTTTCGTTTGTTCTCTCCTCCCTCTCCAACGACAACCCCAACGGCTCCTTCAACGATGAGCAAGTCCTCAACGATGAGTGGCAAGTCCTCCCCACACGCACCCTCTCCATCCTCCCCACCCCTCCGCGTCGCCATCATCACCGAGAACTTCCTCCCCAAAATCGACGGCTCCACCATCACCCTCTCGCACCTCCTTCACCACCTCTCCTCTTTATCCATCCCCACCCTCCTCCTCGGCCCGCCCACCGGCATGCGCACCTACGCTAATGCGACGCTCCTCCCCGCGCCGGGCGTCCCGCTCCCCGCCTATCCGGGGCTGCGCATCAACTTCCTCTCGCCCGCGGCGCTGGCACAGCTGCGCGCCTTCCGGCCTACGGTGGTGCATGTGGTGGATCCGGTGTGGTTGGGCGTGCAGGCGCTCCTCGCGCTCCGGCTTCTTTTCAGCTACGATGGGAATAATGAAGTGAAGATCGTGACGAGCCACCACACGAATCTCCCGACGTACGCGGAGGTGTGGGGGTACCCGTATTGGGGCGAAAGGATGTGGGGCGTGCAGGGGTGGATGCATGGGGCCCTGGCGGAGCGGGTGCTGGTGCCGAGTGCGAGTACGGGAGCTCTGCTTGTGGGGGAGCGGGGGTGGGGCGAGTGTGGGGTGCGGGTGAGGGTTGTTGGGAGGGGGGTGGATTGTGGGGTGTTTCGGGTGCGTTAGGTGTTCTTTCGTTTCTCTTTATTGACTTGCTTTTCGTTTCCTTCTCTTGTCTTGATTCAATTTATCTTGCTTCTCACAGCCAAACACACGCTCCCCCACCCTCCGCGCGCAATGGGGCGCCGCAGACGACGATGTAGTCATCCTGAGCGTCGGGCGGCTGTCGAAGGAGAAGAACCTCGAGTGCGTTTCCTCTCTCTCTCTCCGTCCATTCTTCCCTCTCTTCCATCCTTCTTCGAAACTAACGAACTCAACGCATGCAGCCTCCTCATCCACGCCTACGCAGCCCTCACCGCGTCCCTCCTCGCCTCTTCTTCTTCCTCTCATTTATCCCCATCGAATTCATCTTCACCCCAATCTCAAGACGAAGTTTTACATAGAACAAGACCTCCTAACACCCACCTAATCCTCATCGGCGACGGCCCGCACCGCGGCCCCCTCCAGGCGCTCTGCGCCTCTCTCGGCGTACATGCGATTTTTATGGGCCAGCTGACGGGGGAGAGGTTGGGCGAGGCGGTGGGGAGTGCGGATTTGTTCTGGTGAGTGTTTGGGGGTTTTTTTTTTTCGTTCGTCGTGCGTCGCTGTCTTCGTCGGAGAAGTTGCGGGGTTTTTTGGCTCATGTTTCGCGTCGATCTTTTTTTTGTGTTCTTTTTGCCGACAAGACAATGCCTTGGCGCTTCAGCGGCGGACTCGGGCGGCGGTGGACACGGACGGGGAAGAGAAGGCGGAAGTAGGAGCGTAGTGGGCCCACTCGGCGGCGGAAATGAATGGATATCCGATGTCGACGCGGGTACTCCTCCATTCCCTTTCGTTCCTTCTTCTCGTGTCGAGGCGGTGGAGCTGGAGGAAGAACGCTTTTCGAGCTGTGGAGGCGTACCCGGCGCGTGGCGTAGTGTGAGCGTCGTTTTCTGCTTCTCTTTTTTTCTTTCATCCCTGCCTTGGACTGTGTCGGTCGCTCAGTGTGTGGCGGGATTTGAGGGGTTGACCGTAGCGCCGTTTTTGGTGTAGATTCCTTGTTTTCACGGACGAGGAGGGTATCTTCACCTGGCGGGCGGGTGGCGCCGGCGGAGCGCGGACGTATCGACGCTGACACTCTTCCCTATCTCTTTCGAGACAGGGAGAGAGGATGAGGGTGATTTCCTGATTCGCGAGTGACACGCGACATGGCACGACTTGCTTTTCCCGTCCTTTCCTTACACTGTGTTATCGAGGTGGAGGAGGGACATTCTCCGAGCCTAGCTGCACCCGGCGCGGCGTCTGGGCGTTATCGTTTTCTCTGTCTTCGTTTCTTCCTCCTTCCTTCTCCTTCCTTTTCTATTTCTCTCTTTCATCCTCGATTGGCTTGTTTTGGTTCCTCTTTCCTCTCCTCTTCTTTCCTTCCCCCCGCCCGTGCCGTGTCTTCACGCAGGGGTTTTTGGCCTCGACTTTTGACGAATATTGTACGAGTACACTTGGCGGCTTGGGTCGGCGGACTCGGACGGGGAGTATGGATGTAGCGGAGGAGAGGAGGTGGAGGGTCGGTGGGCAGCTCTGTCGTGCGCTGAGATTCATCGCGTTCTCGGCGGCGAAATTAGATCTTCGATAGTCGGGTAGGGGAGCTATCGGCGCTAGTACTCTTCCATTCGACTACGTTTCGTTACGTTCCGTTCCTCCTTATATCGAGACGGCGGAGCTCGTTATTTTCTCTTTCTTCTGTTTTTCTCTCTCTTCTCTTCCCCCCTCACTTTATCCTTTCGCTAATTTATTCTCCTCCAGCTCGCCCTCAATCACGGAAACCTTCGGCCAGGTGACGCTGCAGGGAATGGCCGCGGGGCTGCCCGTCGTGGGGATGTATGCGGAGGGGACGGCGGATCTGGTTAGGCACTGGGATGGCGGTGTGGATGTGAGTGATGGGAAAGATGGAAGAAAGGGAAGGCGGGGGTGGTGAGTTGGTTTCTTGCTGTTTCTTCGCATTGGATTCGATTCGGATTTCGTCGAGTTGGTGCGGCACGATTGGGGTGTCATTGAAATCTTCTTTCTTCTTTCTTGTGTGCCCACGATGATCCGCTCGCTCACCCCCTCGATCTTTTCGTAGTGGTCTCCTCCTCGACCCGCTCGTGCGCTACCCTTCCTCTGCCACTGCCTCTTCCTCGCACGCTTCCACCTCCACCTCCACTTCAGCTGTAGAGGACACAGCGAAGCCGCCGACACACGCGGCCGGGCTGGGATTGAGGATCCTCGAGATGGAAGGGATGTACGCTGCGGGCAAGAAGGAAGAAGAAGACATCCCGATTCCCGACTCGGCGGTGTGTTTCGAGCCGTTCGATCCCGTTCCTGTGATGTCGGAGAGGGAAAGGGAGGGAGAGATGGAGATGGAGATGCCTGAGTGGGTGTTTTTTCTTCTTTGTGGGGTACTGTAAGCTGGCATCGAGGGGAGGAGCTAATTCGTCGGCTGAACGACTATTGGTTGGCGGCTGCGGGGCTTGGGTGCCTTCCTTCGTGGGCTCTGGCATACTCCCAGGCCTTTTTGTGCATACCCCGATGGCCACCAGTGACATCCGTCGTCTTCCTCTCGTTCCCCTCAGATTCCATACTGATTTATCCGCAGATTGGAGCTCCCTTCGCCGTCTCTGTTCCTTCCTGTCTCCGCAGCGGCAGCAGCAGGTTCTCAAACTCATGCCGCTCTAGAAGATGAATCCGACGACGACGGGGAAGACGGCGAAGATGGGGATGAAGACGACGACGACTTCTTCCGCGTCCCGACGACGATGATGATATCTGCGGCGTCTTCGGCGACGTCTCTCGCGTCGGCGGATGTGGATGTGCAGTGCTCGTCAGCTGCCTTGGCTGGTTCTTTGGGCCGCCATGCCTCTCCTTCGATATCGACATCGACATCGACCTCCACCTCGCCTTCGAGCAGCTCGCAAGCTCCACCCCACCCGCGATCCTACCGTGCGCTGGCGCCGCTTCTGCGTGTCGACTCGCCTGAGTTTGCGGAGATTGTGGAGGCGTATGCGGGGTTGATGAGGGTGTTGGTGGTGAGCGTCAATCCTTCCCCCCGCCCTTCTCATCTCGTTCCCTTCTCCTTTGTTCTCCTTCTCATCCTTTCTTTCCTCCCCTTGTGTACTTCTCGCTCCTATACCTTTCGTTTCGTACTTTTCGCTCGTATCCCCTTCTTGCTTCTTTCTCGCTGTTGTCCCCTTCTTTCGTATTTCCTTCCTTCGCCTTCGTCGCTTTTCCCTCGTCCCTCATCTCACGTCGACCACTCGCTAACGCCCTCTTTCACAGACGAACCCCGGCCTGCGGACCACCCTTGGACAACGCGCGTACGAGCGCAGCAAGCGGTTTACGTGGGAAGCGTGTTCGCAGCGGATGGTGGATGTGTATGCGGAGGTGGTGGCGGAGGGGGCCCAAGCCTCTTCGTCAATCGTGGTGGGTGCTTCGACGTCGATGGCGGCGGGGAAGACGAAGGCGGAGACGCAGACGCCCCGTGGAATTTTCAGCGGCGGGAAGAGGAAGAATGGGAAGAAGGCGCTTGGGGATGCGGAGGCGCAGATTGTTGGGGGTGGTGTGAGGGAAGAGGTGGGAGATGGTGGTGGCGATGATAAGGTGCAGCGTGAGGAGGAGGAGGAGGGGGATGGGGGAGGCGAGTCGGTGTCTTTATTAGATAAGTCTGGTACGTCCTTCCTGCCAAACTTCTTCTCAGTCTTACACACCCCTCGTCTGCGTTCTCAGCCCTCCTCCCCTCCGCGACCTCCTCCTCCCCAACGTTCCCCGCCCCCGCCTCCGCGATCGCGGCCCTCGGAGCCAACGTGCGGGAATGGACGACCTACCTGCTTGATGTTATCGTTGTTGTGCATGCGGTGGTCGGTGCTACGCTGAGCCATGTGGCGTTCATGGTGCCGACGGGAGACGATTTGGCTGGGTTGATGTGGGGGAGCAGGAGGAGGATATCATGATGTGTCGTGTCTTTCTTTTGTGATTTGCGTTGGAGCGGCGGGTGTAGAGGGCTGCGGTAGATGATGAAGAAGAAGTGGGATACTTTCTTGACGATCATCCATGGTCAGGCGAAGGTGATGCTGATGGGTGGTCTCAGCTAGACTGAGTTATTGTGACGATTCTTGCCTCTCGTTTATCGTGTCTCTTTGATTTCTTGCTGCTGCTGTTGTTGTACTGAATATGTGATGTTGGCTCCATAGATTGTACTAAGTATGTGCTGTCGTTTTTGGTGCGGCGATGATTATGATTATGATGAATGATTTTGCTATACGATGTGGAAATCGAACAGTTCGCGGTGCGGAGATGAGGAGGAGGGGGTGGTGGTCAGGTGGAGGTGGATGATGGTAGGTATTGAACGGGCTCAAACTTCTTGAAGCTTCGTGACTAATGAAATCATTGGGGAACCATAACTCGAAGATAAAAAGGTAACCTGGATAGACCTACACACACAGGCGAGGAATCGAACCTCGACACGCCAATTGACCAATACTCTGAAACCTGGTGATATGTCGCGGCTACGAGCCATTCACAGCCTGGGCTCAGTTGTATGGGGTCGATGGACTCTACTATATTATGGGTATGTTGATACAACTTTCGGGACTGCAATGTTGAATTGCGGTAGGGATAATCGAACGAGGATGTGTCAAAAAAAAAGGATTACCGATGTAAGTACACGGCATTTGTTATTCGGGCACAACAAATCCTTCCCGTCGTATTTTGTCTCAAAAAAGACTATATTCAGATCGAGACGAATCACTATTGGGTCCGCTGCGCTGAGTGGTTGGAGACTTCCAGTGCAAGCAACAGAGATATTAGAATTCACTGATAACGCTCTGCAATGACAATTAGCTCATGCGCATGTTGCCGCTTACAGACTCACCCGCCACCAACTCCGTTCCATCTCAGGCCTATTCCTTTCAAATGACGAACCAACAAAATGCAGCTGCGTGGGTATTCGGAAACATGGGATCCCACAGGGAAGGAACTGCGTACCATGTCTCTCTCGGTCAAATTGGGTACTAAAGCCCTCGCCTCATCTTCCGTATAGTCCTCGTAATCATATTCCAACTCGATGAGGGGCCGGGTCACCAAGCCCGATGCCAGAGCTAAAAGCGCCGAGATATTTTCAGGGATTCCTTCATTCTCTTCGTCTTCTTCGAACTTGTTCATTACCACAATTATGATGGTGTGCAGATACGGAGAAAACTCCATAATTGGGCCCAAAAACTCCAGGTTCGACACATCAAGATAGTGGTGCGTTAGTTGGATACGAAGGATCCGGAGATTTGCCAACGGGACGACGTCCAGGGGATCAACATGGTCAAGGTCCGGCTGTTGGTCGTTAGTTAGTTAGAGTATCTGAGGTTCTCAGAATATATGACATACTATTCCATTGACGTCCAATACTTCGATGCTCCCTATGTTAATCGAATTCCAAGGGACAGATACGCCCTCCTGAATCCCAATAGCCTTAAGGCTCGAGAGATCGAAGGGATGGAGAAGACGCGAGCGTGGTTCGTAGGGGCTAGTACCAGACCATACTCCTAAGCGAAGGGATTTTAAGCAGACAGTCTGGCCGGTGGAAGGGGGCAGTTCCCCGCCCTCTTCGCAGTCGATATGTAGGTGTCGGATTGTGGGAGAGCAACAATCCCAAATGTGGGCGAGAGACCCGAAAGTTTGGTCGCGTGTGCTGATGTTAAGGTATTCCAGCGAAGGAAGAGCCACAAGGCCGCTAACTGCTGTTGAATGCCAGTCAAAAGAGGCATGGATCTCGAGGGAAAAGCGCTTCAGGTGCGTAAATTGCACAGTGCATAGATCCTCGAACGTTTGCGCATGCACAGCGTATTTGCCCGATTCACCGACATAGACGTCGAGTTCCTGCACATGCCGAATCAGACTTGGATTCGAGCGCAAGCTATAGATAAATTTGGAGGCTCGAGAATCTGAAAAGTAGGAAAAGTCGGTAACCGGGCGAAGTGGAATCGGAATTCTGAAAAGGCCGGCTTGCGCTGCATTCACCCAAGATCGGGCTACTAAGGCGCAGGCAAGAAGGTCGGCAGTACATCCGCCACTGAGGAGACCGATGCAAATATCCAGTAGCTCTTGGATTTCCAGAGGACTCATCCGTTTTTTTTTGTTTTGAGGGTGCCACGTTGTGAAACACAAGAGTGTCACAGTCGTGTGATTGTGTGACCCTAGGGTATATCCGGATTCCGGCCCGAGCTGCCTTCAAGCTTGCCTTTCCTTTCGACTCACAAGATCACTTCGATCTTCCGCCCAGCCGACTGGACTGGCCGACTCCGAGTGGTTTAGAGCTTTCTCTCACAAACTATCAATCTATTTGCGCCGTGATTCGACCGCTTGCGGCGCTTGGACGAGTAATTGCTTCAAGTGCTGCTTGGTAACCAGCAGTTTTTCAAGCCTCAATCTTGAATTGAACACTACCAACTCGGTTCACTTGGCTATCATATTATACACACTCTTTGGGTCTCTTGCTGTACAAATTCGCATTGTAAACCGTGAGTTTCATAGCACCCTTCCAATTTTCTGTGACTCGCACCTGAATTTTGGCTGATAAACAGGCTTGTATGCTCGAACGCCATGCATCCTGATCTCTCCGAGGCCAGACTTTCCTCCCTTCCACTCGCTATCAGGGTGGGTATCAATTTTTGTAATCTACAATCGCAATACTGATTCAACAACGAATTTCTTTGCAGAGGCACGCGAAGAGCGCACTCTCCCCTTCAACCCCGACAGAATCTGTATCCTGCTACCTCAGACGTCTCATTGTCGAATGTGTTCGTGCCCGCGACAAAGGCTATACCGCCCGCTCTCTCCTCCCCGTCGTCTACGCTGTCCTCGGCGACCCAAAAAACCTCCCCAATCCGGAAACAACCCCCGAACCCCTCTACCGCACTCGAGTGTGCTGCGTCGGGCACGCGTTCGCGCTATTCACCTGCTGCACCCAACTCTATACTTCTCCCGCTTTGAACGAACTTGCACCGCGCATTTGGGCGTGGATTCAATTCATGGATATCCACGAATACGTTCCTGTGGACAGCGGCGCATTTTTCTGGGAATGTGTGCCGCTGACGAATCTGCTTTACTTCTTGAATGACCACGACGGTCGCCAGTGGCTTCACACCAGTCCCGAGGTTGGACACTTCATCGGAAAAACGTGGAATCGTTTGGTCACCGTCTGCGAAGACGACCAGGTGGCGATGCGCAACGATCATTGCCGCCAAGTGCTGGCGGCCATCGCATCGTTCCTATCCGCACACGACTCTCCCGATTATTGCAGCGCACTCGTCGAGGGTGCGGGCGGGAAACACGATTTTGCGCGGCTCCTGATTCGGACGATTAATGTCTTCCTCCAGATGATGCAAATCATCGACCGACAGGAAAACGACGTTCAGCTCCTGCTCGCCCTCGACAGCACGATAACCTTCATTAGCTACAAGCACTTCGTCTCCGATTCCGCTCTCGAGCACGCAGGCATTGTCGAGACGCTCATTCAGGCTATAATATACCTCGCGCGTCCCAACGCACCCATCGCGCCTGCCTTCCAATCCAATATCGCTATATGCGCGGATATCGTCTCCGCGTCGTTGAGCACGATGAATTGCGCAGCCTGGAGGAAGGCACTCAAAGCCGGGCTTCTGAATGCTGTATTCCTATGCGGAGGGAAGTATGGCACAGACCCATACACCGGCACCTCACTCAATCGTATACTAGGCGATCTGGCCGTCTTGACGTTCAGCTATTCCTTTCTCCCGACTTTGATGTCCGTGCTTCCCAGCGTTGCGACGATACTGCCTTCAACGGGGTTCATGCAGTCTAGATTTGGAAAGGATTGGCGTGGGATCGTGGCGCTGGCTCAAGAACGACTCGAGTTGCGGAAGGTTTTTGATTCCACTTTGGTTGGTGTTCGATCGTGCGATAGCTCCGAGGTGCGTGGGGCAGGGCTTCCTTCCGGAGGCGAGAAACTCTCATTCATGTCTCTTCCTCCATTTCAGTGTGGCGTAATCAACGTCCCTAAAGCGACCCTCAGACGGTGCGCCGCATGCCAACACACATTCTATTGCTCGCCAGAATGTCAGAAGAAGTCATGGAGCAAATACGGACATCGTGACACTTGTGCATACATTCGAAAAAATGCGGGTAAGTCTCATCTCACCTCATCCGACGGGGGATTTCCTCTGTATTGAATACGTTCCTCATCGTAGATATCGTACCCGACGCCCGAGAAAATCGCTTTCGATTCATGCTAATCCTGAACACCTACCGAACCAACAAACTCCCCATTTTCCTACAAAAACTCGAATACATCCACCGGACAGGAAACACGGACTACTGCGTCGTCATGGAATATGTCGCGGGATATTGCATACCCAGGATCACGCCGATAGAAGAAGGGGAAAGAACGATCCCTGCGTATGAATATGTCAATGGTCAACGGGTGGCCGTCGGCACGAGGGAGATACATATGGTGCGTCTTGCGCCAGGCATGCAGGAGTTTCGACTTTTGTTGCGAAGTAATGAAGCCGACGTGTTGGAGGGACTTGTAGGAATTGCTGGGCGGTTGCGGAAGGATGCAGATGTCAGAAGGTTAAAGGATGATTTTCCCGAGATGCGGAGGGAGGTTGAGGAGCTCGCGGGGATGGACATCGTGGAGACGTATTGTTAATTCTCGAGATTCAAAAGTTCATGAGAGTCTAAGGCATAGGGCAGTGGTCGATGTTATAAGTACAGTGTAAGTAGTATGAACTCTTCGGGAGACATCACCGAACTGAAAAATATTTCGAACCAATAGTGAACCTCAAGCGGAAGTAAATATTTCACCACCGATGCATGGATGACCGACAGATTTGATCGCAGTTTGTAAGGGATGAAATTATCGGCAGTTAGGATCCTATGGTTATGTTGGCAAATAATCTGTTCACAGAAGCAGAAAAAGAAAGTAGATCCGAAAACGAAAGGACACTGGCACTGGCAGCTGAGACGGCAGGTTCAGAATATAGAGTGCAGAAAAAAAATCTTCCGTCCAAATTGGACTCCAATACGCACCAGTGGAGCGTTGAACCCGGCCCCAGGATCTGAGCGCTGCTCATCGGAGGCCGCGCAGATGAATGTCAGAATGAATGAATCTTTCGCGAATGGTACTAGTACTGAGACATCAATGCTTGTAGTCAAGGCTTCGTGTATGCTCATGTTACTTAACGTCGTGAAAATGAATAATCCGTTCGGGAACAACAAGTTTTTGAAAAAAAAAATCAGCGGGCACGACTTATGTACAGGCGAGGAATCGAACCTCGACACACCAACAGTAGATATAGTATGGCACAAATATGTGGCGTTGTGAGCCATTCACAACCTGTACTCAGTTCTATGGGTCAATGCACTCAAGTATGTCGATTCAATGAACTCACTAGCCTTGAAAGTGGCGGGCGCTAAGGAGGAAATGATTCAGAGTTAAAGGGGGGGAAAGGATTGAATGAAAGAATGTTGATTTGAGTTTGGATTTAATATTGCAGTGGCTGCGCTAGAGACTCGATGTATGTGCATATATATCTTGCACCTCAACGATGCAAAGACAAGGAAAGAGAAGAATGAAATCGGACTGTTCAAAAGGTTGAAATGAGTAGACGAACGCAGCTCGAGTCATTTCCCTGGGCCGTTGAATGCAGGTATGTAGATGTTCAGTATGCTATGATATGAGATGAAGACGAAATGGCATCGCGTGCGCGATTCGATCCGAACCGAGAGAGTCACAGTCTCGGTCTTCGAACCATTCAAAAATCAAAAAGATAGAAACCCCTCAATGCGAGCGAGCATAGTTTGAGCGTTGAATTGAAAGAGAATGGGCTTGGATTCAAATTGGAACTGTATTTTCGGCGTAACTGGATTGAAATGGTCTGAGTAACCGAGGATTAGGTCTTGATATAAAATGACACCTAGTAGACGTACTGACATAGTTTCAATAGATGGATTGAACGAGACACACCAGGGATAATAAGAAATTAATTAGAACGTAAGTAGTACTCAGAGAGCGCGGGTACTTCAATGTAGGCGGAGGTGCGAGCTCAGCATCATTTTCGGTGTTGCGAAAAGAAAATTCAATAGATTCGAAAGGATTCGAGATTCAACTTGGATGGAACGCTGAACACTGGCAGATTGTGCATAGGATCGAGATGACCCTCTGTACTTTAGAAGAAACGTCGAGTTCACGTGCACATGGCCGTATTCGACCAGAGATCTTCATACTTATGCACGATGCACGGAGAGCACATCGTTTTCGTGGTGAAAGTTCAGAACAAGAGGGGCGACGGCGGAAGCGGGCCGGTGACTCGGCAACGGCACAAATCGGAGACAAAGCGCTTTTCACACGATCCCATCATGTCCTCGTCATCGTCTGCCTCGACGTCGACGCCAATTGCTCGCTATGGATTTTCCCCTCAACGCTCGCCGCATTCTCTTTCAATGCTTCACAGCTAGTACTGAGATGTTTCTCCTGTGCGGACGGTCGAGACACAAAATTGGCAAGACTTGGCATCTGACGCGCACGCCATGAATCGACACCCACAAGCTTCGGAAACCGACGATTTCAAGCTCATTATCAGGAGCGTACTTACTTGGACCCCGATGGTTGGGAGGTTTGGTTAGGGTCTGAAGCTTCACGCCTCGAAACCACGATTGCGTCGCTGTCGGGTGGTCTGGGACGCTGCGCTGGCGAGTTTAGGAGACAAGGTTCGTCGTCGAGCTCTGTAATAACCACAAAACGTTGCATTTACCTCAATATTAGACAGATTCTCCTGTCTCGTGGCATACACCACCCTCGGGCTCCGCATCTCTTCCAGGTACGTGTTACTTCTGTCCTGGAGAAGGTGTAAGATGCTGACCGATGGGCCGAGGTAGATGTACTCGCGGGATCATTCACCCCTCTCATCTGGTGGTTAGCGTTCTCGGGCATCTAGCGCCAAGAAATTCACCTTGGTCTGATAGCTCTCTGTTCATACCGATGATTTTGCTGACACTCTTCGTCTTCTCTGCGGCTAGCTTTGCCCGGTCCTCGATTCCCCAAGGCTTAAGGAATGCGTCCCAACTCGTCGGCAGTATTCGCGCATACCTTGTGCATCGGCAGCACTCTGGGGCCCGGACAACACGTAGGTGATACATCCGTTACCTTTCTCCTTTGCTTGCTCGCTCACTACCGCCTCCACCTTGTAGCTACAATGAGCGCTGTCATCGACAGCCGTTACAGACCGCGGGGGGCAAACCCGCTAGCAAAGTCTTTGGTAAGTCATTCGCTTGTCCAGTATGCACGACGCGCTGAAGGACCACTGATAATTGACCCAAATGCCTGATCCGAATCCTGACAAATTTTAGAAAATTTTGACGATTTGCCTGTCTCAAATCCTGACAAAGTCGACCCAAAGGCAAGAGGTGAGCGATCATGGCCGATCAGACACAGGGCTCTTTGACAACCCCCCCAAATTAGGCAATCCGATAAAGCCGACCAGCTTTTCCTGGCTCGACCGTTCGACTTCTCTCTGTAGCTCAGGACTCGGACCGATAACGCTGAGATTTTGGCTACCCCCCCATTTTTATACTCGAAGAATCGCCCTGTGGTCTCAGATTATCTCGTTCCCCCATCTTTGAAACACATTTGCATGTTTGATTGATGCTGATGACATTCGGCAGTGAGTCGGCAGCCGTCGGTGAAATGTGGACGACCCGGGTGAAATCGGAGACTGATCCCCTTATCTTTTTTTATCTCTCTTGATCTTCCCCAACGCGTTTATTTTGGGGGCGGATCAATTACGACCCCCCCCCCCCCCCTCGCCCAACTTTTGGAGCCCTGTGTCATGGACTTTTTAATCGCTCACCTCTTGCCCAAAGGCCCGAAATGCCTGGGTCAGATCCTGACAAATCTCGGGTCGGCGAGGGACTTTTTCGCCAGCAGGTATGTAATTTGCTCAAAAACGCTCTGTTTTTACGTCAATTTCGTCGCAACGAGCGCAAAAACCGTGTTTTGAGCGAAAAATGGCTTTTTACAGCCAAAAAATGATTTTTCTGACTCAATTCCCAGGATTTTGATGGCAAAATCCGGCGGAGGCCTGTGTCAATCCTGACAAAATCGTCTTGACCCGAAAATTTTTGTCCTGACAAATTTGGCCCCATGCGGAACAGGCATTTTGGTCACTTGTCAGTGGTCCTCGCGCTGATTGTGACTCGACTCAGCTCGTATTGAACGCCTCGGACCGGGGTCTTCAAAACCTCGTCCTATCTCCTCACATCGCGATGTTCCGACGCTGCCCGGGAACCCGGATCCATTCCACGCGATCTGTCGCGGGTGGCCGTGCAATCTCAGTCTCAAAGTCCTTCGGTTCGGTACTATCCTGCCAAATAGGTCTGGATTTGCACAACGAGTCTGGATTTTCGATTTTTCTCGTCTCCCTTTTCAATTTGGACCTCCGGACTTTTCGGAATCTGCTTATATGCCTTTGGGCTACAGATCCTACAAGTTTCGTAGCGATACGGCCACAGGAAGGTAGTAAGAAAAACGGGCTTTCATCAAGGGACTTTGATGGGATTGACAGCACAGATCAAAAACCTCGAGAAAACGGCGAATATTTCCTGACATTGGACTTGCATGAAATCGTAAGATTTGTAGCTCTACCTGTAGGGAATTGGTACCAGAATAAATGCCGAAAGGTCCGGAGATTCAACTTGAAAAGGGAGAAGAGAAAAACCGAAAATCCAGACTCGTTGTGCAAATCCAGACCTATTTGGCAGGACAGTATTGGCAGACAAATGCGCTTCTCGGGTCTCTTCAAGCTCTTCGCGAAGCTGGGCCATCCCGGCCTCGTGCCGTGATCCAGTGGAGGAGTGCGCGGTATGCTCTTCCCGAAGCTCCTCAACCTCAGCTGCGAAGCGCTCTCGGTTGGCAACAACAATTGAAAGCGGCTCCCCCAATCTCTGCACCCCGCCTGTAGTTTTTTCATGTGCCTGTCGAGTCTGTTCACGGACCAGACAGAACTCGTTAGCGGCAGCGTTGTGCGACTGCAATTCATCAGCGCATCAGCGCCCAGATCACGATTCTTGCGCAACGTGTCGAGCTCCTTGACGTGCTGAGCTCTGAGGTCGTCCAGTGTAGCAGGTGAGACGGGTGCGCTCATCGACCAAGGCCTGTTCTTGACGCTTCTTCACAGCCTCCAATGCATCCTTTCTTTGCTGGGTGCGTGCATCTTCCTACATATTCGAGTTACCCCGACTGACTTCCCCGTGTCGTAGAAAGCAAGGCACTGGACTCCTCAGGAGGTGTGACGCCCGAGTTCGGTCTCGCTATGCCCTTGGCAGATCGTTAGGTTTTCTCGAAGCTCTGCCTCGCGGATATGTCGAGCGGGGTTGACGGGAGCCGGGGATGACGGCTGCCATAATCAAGTCAGAACATAAGATTCTGCGAGATGTCGGGGACTTGCGCAGCCGCGCATAACCCTTCGCCTGGAAGCTGTTCTAGCGGCGGGAGAATCTCGTACGTCTCTTACTTCATACCTGTTTCTTCGTCGTGCTGACCTCTCATCTCATCCATCTAAGCTGAAAGCTATCTCGATATCCTCCCTCGCCCGCAACGTCGATCCACGAGTATCCGTTTCTCTGCCCCAATTATCGCAGTGGTTTCGTTTCGTATCCCCGCGATCCAGTTGTCCCAACCCCATGATACGCTTACTATCCCCCTACTCATCCACGGCGCTCGTTCCGACTCCCCTCTACCGTCGATGTCGAGTTCTTACCGCCGCTCCCCCAGATTCCCTCCCGTTGTATCTTCTATGCCCTACGTCTACATTACGATACCTTCGTACTCACCGTGACCAATTGGTGTCCTCATATCCATCTCTTCCACCCGTACATACCACCATCGTATCCTACATATCTCTCTCATACACGTCTGTCTACCTTGATACTCTGTGCACATACCTCACCCCCTCGTCCATCGTCCATCTCCTTTCGTCTCTCCATCGAGGTCAACGGATTCGCGAATCCACCCTCCTGCCACTCCCCTGCCCCTGCCTCCCCTCCAGTCGCCTCGTCCTCGCCCTCGCCCGTCTTCTACTTACTCCCACTTTCGACGTCGTGCTGGGCTTCCTGTCGATTTCTCCTACACCGCGATTTTACCCATCCCTTTTTTCTTGTATCTCGACCTCCCTCCCTCCTTCCTTCATGTGTGCCCACGACGATTCACTCGCTGACCCCCTGTCGTGGTGTCCTCCTCGACCCGCGCGTGCGGCACCCTCCTCCCCCTCCTCCTTCCTTACCTTCCTTCCTGTAGCGTACAAGCCACCGCCGCCGACGCACAGAGCGGGTCTGTGATTGAGTACTAATGCTCGCGATGGAGGGGATGTGATCTATGGGCGATGTCGATTCGGAGCGCAGAATGAATTCAAAGGCAAGAACGACGGGGAGGAAGAAGTGGTAGACGGAAGAAGAAGACATACATCCCGATCCCCGACTCTTCGAGCCGCTTGATCCTGTTTCTGTGAATTCTGAGAGGGAGATGGAGATGGAGGGGGAGATTCAGGGGTCTGTGTGAGTGCTTTCTCTACTTGCGGTGTACTTCAAGCTGGAGTTGGGTCTTTGTCGTTGCCGGCGGGCGACCCTTCCTCCATCGGCTCCCGCACATGTGCTAGCCTTTCTGTCTCTACCGCGATGCCACTCGGCTGCCGGCTTCGTCCTTCTACCTTAGCTTTCACGCTGACGTGTTTCGCAGATTGGAGCTCCCCTCGCCGTCTCTGTCGCTTACTGTCTCCGGAGCACCAGGTCCTCACACCCATGCCACCCTGGAAGATGAATCCGACGAGGACGACGAAAATCAAGATGACGACGACGAAGACGACTTCTTCAGCGTCCCGACGACAATGATGATGTCTGCACATTCGTCAGCCTGAGGGACATCTGTTACCTTGGCGAATGTGGATGTCCGGTGCTCGTCTGTTGCCTTGGCTGGTTCTCCGTGCGCCCAAGTCTCGTCCTCGATATCGACGTCGACATCGACCTCCAGGTCGCCTTCGAGCACCTCGCAAGCGCCCCCTTCGAGCACCGCGCGAGCTCCACCCCCATCCCAGCCGCGTTCCTACCGCGCGCTGGCGCCGCTTCTGCGTGTCGACTCGCCTGAGTTTCCGGAGCTTGTGGAGGCGTATGCGGGGTTGATGAGGGTGTTGGTGGTGAGTGGGTTTATCATTCTCTCATCGTTTCCTCGCTCCATTGCCCTCCTCGCTTGTTCTTCTTCTTCGTACTCCTGGCTCTTATACCTTTCGTCTTTCGTACTGCCCTCCCTCGCTTTCGTACTTTCCTCCGTCGCTTTTACCGCTCTTCCCTTCTCCCTCGTCCCACGTCGACCGTTCGCTGACTGCCCTCACATTTACAGACGAATCCCGACCTGCGGACCACCCTGGGGCAACGCGCGTACGAGCGCAGCAAGCGGTTCACGAGGGAGGCGTGTTCGCAGCGCACGGTGGATGTGTATGCGGAGGTGGTAGCGGAAGCTGTGTTGTCCAGCGTTGGGGTTTCGGGGAAGATGAACGCGGAGAGTCGGGGCTTTGGCGTGAAGGGGAGGGAAGGCGCTTGGGGCTGCGGAGGCGCAAGTTGTTGGGGTGGGGTGGGGATTCGGAGGACGGTGGTGGTGGTGGTGAGGATGGTGATATGATGCACGGTGAGAGGAGAGGAGGATGGGAAGGGTGGGAAAGGCGAATTGGTGCTTTTGTTGGGCAAGTCTTCTGGTGCGTTTTTTCTGCTATTCTCTTAACGCTTACTCACCTCTCGTCTGCGTTCTTAGCCCTCCTCCCCTCCACGACCTCTTCCGCTCCAGCCCTCCCCGCCCCAGCCATCACGATCGCGGCCCTCGAGAATGGACGGCGTACTTCCTTGATGTTGTCGTTGTGGTGCATGCGGTCCCGGGTGCTACGCTGAGCCATGCGGCGTTTATGGTGCCGACAGGGGAGGATTTGGCGGGGGTGGTCTGAGGGATGTGGAGGCGGAGGAGGTGATGCTTTGTGATGCGTCGTGTCCTGTGTTGGAGGATCGGGCGTCGAGCTGGGGGTAGAGCAGTGGGGGGTTTTTTGACGAGCTGGGCGAAGGTCGTGGGTGGGTGGTTTCAGCTAAACTGACTCCATCGTAACGATTCTCTCCTCTCCTTATAACCTCTCTCTGATTTCTTGGTGTTGTTGTTTAGCTTTCTAGATTGTACTGAGTATGTGTTGTCTTTTTTTGCTGGGATGATTATGATTACAGTAATGAATGGTCTTTTCGTACGATGAGCAGATCGAAGAGTTCGCGGCGCGGAGATGAGGAGGAGGGGGCAAGTGGTGAGGTGAAGGCGGATGGTATGCATTGAACGGGTGGGATCTGCCAGTGGATGGGGTCAAGGTGGAGGGGGTTAACATCCAAAAAAGGGAAAACAAAATGACCAAAAAACGGCGAGGCTTGGGCGAAGCACCCGTCGGGGGTCGAACCCGAGAAACCGCAGTTAAGTCCTCCTGACAATTCAAACACTTCAAGCGGAAGTGAACCTTTCACCACTGGTGCGTGCATGAGTACTGCCAGACCAAAGCTTATAATTGCCTAAGGAGGAAGAATCAGAATCTGGGATACCTGTACCGTGCCAATACTTACATATTGAAAACGAAGCCGATCGCCATCGACACACCAGATTTTCACGGAGACCGAAATTCGAGTCTTGATATTTAAATTTGGCGGATGGGAACTGTTCACGACTTTTGCTTACTTCGTCTAAGGAGTAGTATTTTCGGGGAAAGTTTGGAAGAACATACGCTCAGATTCCCTCATACCGCCAACTTCGAGCTCAAGGAATCAAACTTCAAAATGTTTGATTCGGACGAAGGCTCCTTGCAACTTGCGAGAGAGACTCTCTAGAGGTGGGGTTTAACTTTTAAGCCCAGCTCTCGTTCATTGATATTGAGACTGGGGAAGGTCGTTTAGTACATCCGAATACAAATTTGATGAGCAAATCTCATTTGAACCGAGTGAAATGGGATCACAAAATTTGAAAATATGTGTATTGACTCGGCGTGTTTTAAAATCAAGATAACTTACCGAATCGATCCAGATTCTATTTACTGGACGTTCTGGACGCCGTCCCGGCGTCTATTGACATCCGTTTGGTCGATTGTGCGAACACGCCAAATCACATGATCGAAATTCAACACGCCCATGGACGCCCACAGCAGTCCACACAACACAGCGTAATGCTTGAGTTCGCCAGAATACTGCGTTAAGGATTGAAGAATCGAGGGACAAACACGGCCGAGCACCAAGGACCTAGAAGCAATATTCGGGCAGCATGAGAAATCAGAATCAATCGGCGCCAAATCATTCGAGGGACAGGGAAATCAATTGAGGCCCAAAAAAAGCTGTATGGATGCAGGACGATGACCTGTTAGAGAGGAGGGAGTAGAGTCCTGAACCAGGATGTATCGAATTTCCCTCGAACGGAGAGAGCGCCTGAAGCTGATCCCATTTTCCGAGTTGGAGTCGATGCGCTTGGGTTTCACCCATTTGCGTCGCTCATGCAGCCAAGGACAAGATCGATAGGGCAATTCGAGCAACAATAAAGCCCAGTATTGATCGAATAATTGTCAGAGAATGGCAGAATGCGCATGTTGCCGAAAGCGATAGCTAAAGCGCCCCATCAGCGAGACAAAGCAGAAGACGCAGCCATCAAACACCTGCCAAAACAGTAACAATGTCCACTGTGTGTACACACACCACGACCCGACTCTCTTTCCTTTCCCCCCTACCGCCCACGAAGTTTTTCCCCCGCCGCTTTCTGCCACCGGGCACAAATCCAAGATTATTCACCCCACGCCGACCTTGATGCGTCTCGAAATTATCCTCGCGTCCCCTCCTCCCTTCTCCGAAGCCGGGCATGCCATCGAGCAGCCTTGTTGCCAACCCGGCTGCTCCTACATCCACCGAGTCAGTGGCACGAGCCCTTTGGAGGATTTGCAGGCGTCAGTCGGCCTGCATGCGCCCGTCTGTCGCGGTCGTCTCGTCGCGTGAGTAGTTTTCGTCAACCTTCTCACCTACACCGCTGCTGACACTCCCTCTTTTATTCTCTTGCATTTCTCTCTTCCCCCGCCCGCCGATACATTCAGCGCTATCCCCCGCAGCTGCAACTTCCCGTGGCAAGTCGACATGGAATATCTTGAACGCGCTAAATTCGAGTACGTCGACCCTGCCATTTCCACCTCAAGCCAAGCCACTGACTTTGAGCAGGACGTCGAACGTCCGCACGCCGATGAGAGAGCCGACTCCGGCCTCTGGCGCTTTCAGCAACGATATCGAGAACAACATCGACAAGAAGCACATCATCGACGACGACGACGGCGAGATGATAATCGAAGCGGACGAGGACGCCGGCAATAACACCGCCATCACCCACATCGACAGCAGGTCCAACCCAAAGCGTAGATGCACCGTCAAGCGTAAAGGCGTCGCCGCCGTACCCGTACAGCGCAAAGCATCTACCAGAAAGGTTAATGCGAGGGCCTGTTCCGTCACCGTCGTCGCCTCCTGCTCAGCCTCCGCCATAACAAAGAAGATCGGCAAAGCGCCTGCGAAGGCCTCCTCCGCCATCACCGTCACCGTCACCACTTCATGCTCCGCCTCTGCCACCGCCATCGCTGGTGTCCCGCACGTCAAAACCAAAGGCGCACGCACCAAAAAACAACGCTGCGATATTCTCTCCAAGGACCCGTGGGTGAGAGACTTCGGAGCGCACCATGTGTCTTGCAAGGGGTGTAATAAGAGGCTGAAACTAGACAGGCGGTCGTTGTTCTATCCTGGTGCGTTCGTCGTTCCAGAGGACGAAGCGAGGGGTTTGCTGATTCGAGTTCGTTGCAGGTCTTTGGAACAAGCATCGCGAGAAGTGTAAGGCGATCATGGCGGCGGAGGAGGGCGTGCAAGCGGTGAGTCTGTTGGTCTTCTGCGTTGATTTGAAACTCACAAGATGAATAGTCCGGTAGCGGGAGTTCCGCGCTTTGAGATGTCATGTTATTTCTCTATATTGGTGTGGGAAGGATCGCTTGCATAGAAGGATTATGAAAAGTCTTTCGTCTGTTGTTTGTTGTAAAAGCTATGTATCTCATCTGTATGAGTCGCGATGTAATGTGAATAAAAAGATTGTACTCATCATTAGCTCAAGTTCGTCGGCGCGTACGTTAGAGGACTGAAGCCGAGAGTGGTAGACAGTCACATCGATGCGATTGGACGAGATTGACGAGAAAGGGCTTATCTTGCATCACAGTGGGGGGAAGTAGCAAGATATCATTGCGAACCAACAAGAAAACAAGAACGGCTGTAAATCGACAGAGAATGATAGCGTTTTCTTCACATCATCTTAACTAGGTCCTAAGAGTTTATTAGATAGACGTCGAAAATATAGTCATGCTGCAAAACAGGATACGTACCATCCACCACTCTTCGGATAACTCCTCTTGTCGTGGAACCAGAGAAAACTGAAGCCCGTTATTCAAACGCGGCCATCGGGTGAATACCAAAAACAGACCTTGTTGCAGGCCATGAGCTTGGGGAACGATTTGACCGCGACTTTGTAAGCCTTCCCTCTAGGTGTAGCTTCTAATTCGACACACTCTGATCGGAGCGTCGAAAGGATGGAGTCGAGTCGGGGACATTCCGCTTTTCGAAGTCTGGTTGATCGCCAGTATCCGAGTATGTCGTAGTCCAAGTCCTCGTAATCAAGGTCGATCATGACTCGGCGAACATTGGGGGTGATGGAGGAAAGTGTATCCAGCAGCGCAGGGGTAATTTTCGCGACACGCGATATCCGGAATACCGAAAGCTGGGGAAACATAGACAGGTCGAGCGCGGGTTCCCGCGGCTGATATCACGAAAGTGAATGAAAGGTTTTACTCAGGCGCATCGGAAACTTACCGTGGCGTAGACGTCCAATAGTTTCACCTTGGTGCCAAATTGGGCTCGAGAAGCGCCCTTGGAATCTCTGATCGAAAGATATTCGACCTGACTGAGATCGAAGGGATACAGAATCCAAGAGTAGGGGTCGAAGGAATGTTCCTGTGCAGGACGGCTGTAATTGAGGATGAGCTGAAGTGAAGCAAGCTTAATGAGCTCTCCTCGAATGCGGGAGTCATTTGTGTTCTGGGTAGTGTTCGTCACGAAATTGAAGAATATTTGCAGCTGTAGATGACGAATGGACGGGGTGCAATGCTGCCAAATTCCAGTAAAATCCGACAGATGGACGACAATGGCACGAATATTAATGTGCGCCAGTGTCGGAAGACGGAAGAGCACTTGCAAGGCAGGCTCACATCTGGCCACACGAATAGAGACGCTATGAAGGTTCGTGAAGGGCAAGTGTTCAACCGTCTGGGACGTCCTCGACTGCATGGCGCTAAATACTACATCCAGCGCCAGAAGGCGGACGTGGGGAATCAGATAGGGAAAGGAGTCAAGCGTGCTTAATAATCGTAGCAAGGATGGGCCCGGAGCACGCGTCGTGGGATTCGTGAGGTGGGGTGCACATAAAAGATTAGCTTGAGCTGGATGGACCCAAGAACGAGACACTAGGGCGCAAGATAGAAGAGCAGAGGTCTGCCCCCGCAGCGAAAGATCGTCGAGATCGGATATGAATGAGATACAGCGTTCCAGCAGCTCCTGGACGAGCAGAGGATTCTGAATCATCGTGGAGGTAAACAGGGAGGAGGTAACAGCCACTGATGAAAAATTGTGATGCCGTCTTATACACCTACACAGTTCCGAAGTATGACCCGGAACGCCCCGAGTTCAAAACAATCGTCAAGATTTTCCAGCTGTAAGGGTGGCCGTCCATGGATGAGCTGCGCAGAAAAGAGATCCGGGAATTTAGAGAAATTATTACGCGTATTGATAACAGTGTAACCAGACGCGTTGTGTCCACCATACACCTCTCCTCCCCCAACCTTAAACACCAAAATAATCCACAGACGCAGTCCAGCGCCAAGTATATACACTGGGTATATACTCCATACCACATACTCCAACTCAACATCATTAGTGTATCAATGTCCGAGTCTCCACCCCTCTTCCAAGTTAACTAGCACTCAGATCACAGCAGCGCCGACACAACACCCAAAGCCAACACCAACCCCACAACACCCGTCCTCGGTCCCGAAGCCACCGCACCGTTCTTCTTATCATCCTTATCCCCCGCATTCGTATTGTCATCGGTATTCCCACCCGCACTTCCGCCCGTCGGCGGCGGCGCATCCCCACCCGCCGACGCCGTCGGAGCAGCCCCCGCGCTCGTCGCAGTAGAGCTCGGCAACGCCGCAGTCGTCACCGGCACCGCGCTCGCCGCATCCAAGGTCCCATTGAACACCCTCACCAAATCCAACGGGCTCAATTCCGGCGGCATCCCCGCCATCGTCTGCCTGCGGACGCTGACGAGGCCCGCAGCGGATTTCGTGGCGTCGGTGTTGGAGAGGAGCTGGACGAAGGGCGTGCCTTTGGTGGGGCCGCCGGTGCCGAAGTCGTAGCTGCGAAAATTGGAGGCGTCAGGCATTGAATGAAATTAATATATATGCATGGGGAACTGACGCGGAATAAACGTTACGGAGGAACGAATCGCCAAACAGCGCATCTGCTTCAGTTGATACGATCGTCCCGATATCAGCGAACGCGTTGACGCAGACAGTGAAGCTGTGTTTGCCATCCCGGGTGGTTAGTACTTGCATATCAGTGACGTCGAGAGGGTGGACAGGGAAGTCCTGTCGAGAAAGCAGGTTTTTCGAGTCACAAGAAAGAAGGTAAGAATATATCGAGAATCATACCTGGCCGCTGGAAGAGAACGCCACATTGAGAAATTACGGGGACGAAAGAAGAGGATACAATCACAACATACCCGAACGAGGCAACTACCGACGGTGTTGCGGTGCATGGTACGACCCATACATCTCTCGTTGTCGAGAATTGTGCCTGAAATGTTTTTATCGATATCAGCTTCGTTAGCAAAGAGAGGAGAGATAACTAACCAATGGGATGTTAGAGTTCGGCGAGAAGACCGCACCAGGGATAGCGGAATAGATAGCCTGTCAATCAATCAATTCCGCAGCAAAAGAAAGGAAATAGTGCGACGCGTCGCAAGTACAAAAACATACGTTAACTTGCTCGCCCTTCAAACAAACAACACAGTGTCAGTCCCAGTACGAATCGGGCGGAGAGACGATGAAACACTCACCGGCATCAGGATGTTCGTCGTTCTAAGATGCGGAATCAGTAATCCACACACAAAGAACGCCAGAAAACATACCCGGTGTCGAGCAGGACGATATTCTTACCACTCGGCACGGCAGTCGTCAGGCGCGTCGGCCAATTAATCTTCTTCCCCCCAACGGACAATCCGTCCAGCACCACACTCCAAACGCCCGAGTTCGCGGGCGTCTGCGGCAGCTTCGGTGCGTTGGCTACCGCGGCGTAGTCGCTGTCGTACTCCGCGATCGTGAGCGACCCGTCGGCGGTGCCTTCCTCGTCGCCCGTGCGCGAGAGGGAGATCCCGATGTAGTGCGAGCCGGTGGCGTTCTCCGCGAAGATGTTGGAGAGGACGGAGTTGCCGACGGTGGAGGCGGCGCCTTGGGCTTGGAGGACGGCGGCGTTGATTCGGGAGGACCCTGGGGTGTCGAAGCCGAGTCCGAGGATACCGAAGTGGCCTTGCGCAAAGTCGGCTTCTTCCCCGTTCTGGGTTTTGCCTTGGAGGTATGCTGCGGAGGAAACGGATTAGGCGGAGTGGTTGCTGAAGGATGCTGTAAGCACGCACCTTGTTGGGGGATCGCGAATTGGCCGTCTAACGTGAATGGGCCGACGCCGATTTCGCCCTGCACGAAGTTGGAGCCTGAGGAAGGACTAGAGGTTGAGCCCAGCGGAAAACGTCTCCGAAAGATATAAACACGTACCGTCGCCGTATCGCAGGGTAGCGCTCAGCCCGGTATCGGTAAACGTCTTGAGACCGCCAGGCGGCATGACCCTGCAATTGCCTTCCTCAGCTCAGAACACACACCCAAGACGTCGAGCGCACCAGAGATCGGTACTTCCGGTGTCGATGAGAACATTGACGACTTGCAACAACAGTTAATCAGCCTCCGAACACGCGGCAAGCGCCTACGACGTACTGTTTCCCTCGATGCTGATATTCGTGCTATACTGGAAGCAAACCGTCAGACGACGGCCGGGAAGCCGCACAGAGCTCACACACCCGGAGATTGTTAGAATTAATAAGGTTATTGTCAGTCGCGGCGAGCGGGGGTCGTGGTGCATTCATCTGCTGGCGCCAGGTGGGTCTCGGTGGGCGGACCATATTGATTGAAACCGCCGAGGATTCCAGAGCATAAAGGGCGAGACTAAGGAAGGAAAGAGAGAAAGCGCCAGGCATCGTGAAAGCAAGAAACGAAAAGAATAAAAGAGGGAGAATGAAGAAGAGAAGAGGAAACGAGGGAGACGGGTCACGGGCGTGTCACACAATAATACTACGGGTGTTGCTGGCATGATGGTCCGCACTGCCGGGTCATCACAGCCAAGCAGCGGGAAATATGTCAACTTGGCCCACCCTTGGCTTACTTGGTGTTCTGGTTGAAGGTTCAAATTCTCAGACCAATCCCAAGCCTTCTTCACGAACCGAGGCACAATTTTTTTTCGCACCCTGGGCAGCCAATCTGAATTTTGGTTCAATTCTTGGAGCGACTTCAAATCGTTGCTTGATCATGGCCTAGCAGACGGAGTTTCGATGTGTTCGACATCTTGATACTGAGGTGACTCGTTCAAATTCATTGCGGGAAGGATGACATTTCTACCCGGCGAGCATTAAACGCTGAAGGTGAGCGGAAAATTGCGTAGGGTGTACGCACATTGGTTTATCCCATAAGCTGCTGTAACTTGAACGCTGGCGGCCATTTTTGTACAGAAGGATACGCCCTTATAGAATTCTGCGGTGGTCGGCCACCGATGTCACGGGTGCCGCCGACTCGTCGGACGAACCATCCCCTTGCTGCGCCGCCTACCACGCACCTGTATGTATGTGACGGCACCACAGACATATTGGAACGAAGCACCCAATAATTCCTCTAGATTCTAGCGGAAGGATTGTGAATGCGAAGTAAAACTGTAGGATAACTGTCAACAAAACGCAGCAGCGAAACGTACGGTGGGGTTGACAATCCCGACGTGCTCGCAGCTGAATTCAATTTAAACCGACCGCCTGCAATCCCGTCCCCCTGCGACGCATCACTGGTCGTCAAAATCGTTGTTTCCGTTCCCGCTGCCGGCATGGAACGATAGCTGGCCCGGGAGATACTCTAAGGCAAGTCGGGATTCACAATGAAAATTGAACTGTGAGCTGTTGAGAATAGAGGAGGAAGAATTAGGGTCGTTAATCTGCATCACGAAAATCCACACAGACCCAGTCTCGCAACACTAAAAAAATTAGTGAAGAACGGAATCGAGGTGTCACGTTCCTGCCAGAAGCTCATGTTTTTCCAAATTTCGGTTTGAGTAAAACAGAACAGAGTCCAGACTAGTACTCGCGTTTCGCGTTCTTGGCCCACAATCTCGTAGCCGGAAATAGTTTTTGAGAAATCGTTGACGCATGACATGTAGCACGGCGGAAATCTCCAAAGCCTGGAATATCTGGTAGACCCCAAGAAATTCTTTCGTCGAAGAGACATCCGAAGCGGCGAGAGCAGGCAGCTGAACAAGAGAGCAATTCCGGCAGTTTGTGGGAAGTCAGATTCTAATTGAGCTGGCCAGCAAGGGCAGCAGCAGATGGGTCGCATTCAGCCCAGGGAAGGTTGTCAGCGGCAGGCAGCCCGTCACAGGTTGGCTTGAGGCTCGTCCTAGCAATTCAAGCGAGAATCCGAAAATCCGTGGTGGTGGTTTGAGGTAAGACTTCGGCTTGTCGGAACAGTAAAGCGCCATCATGATGCCAGCCTGGCGGATCACTGTGACGACGCGTCCTCTTCTGAATCTTCATCTCGTTCATGGTCTGCGGAGTTCAAGCTGCTGTGAGCTAGGTCCTGGGATTTTCGATGTCCAATTGAATATCGGTAAAGTTCGTTATGGATCTCACCAGGCATTCCCGACTCTCGCCAGAATCGTCAATGAGCTCGACATCATAGTCAAACCGGTCCCGTCAACGGTTGGACGCCAAGTTTCTTCTACGAGTCCAGCTCAGGCTAGCGGGACGGTTATCTCAAAAAGCGTATCGAGTGGACCCTGACGCGTGCGGACATCACACCGTGAGTGCTGTGACTGGATGGATACAGTTTACATTGCGCCTCACTGGCATACACATAGATTGTACAACAACAGACTTCTGAATCTTCGCTGCGTTCCACCGGGCGTCGAAAAACAAACGAGAATTCTCAAGCTGCCGAACTGCTACTACCGGCTTCCTGCGTTTCACTTGCTCAGAATCGACGGATAGATTCGGCAACCAGATACGATAAACTCACCTGCTGGGCCTTCTTCACCTCCTCGATTGCCTTGCATTTATCACGATGCTTGTTCCAGAAACCTGCCAGAACGAATATCAACAAACCGATCCCTCCGCACCGGATAATAGCTCGCTCAAAGCGTCGTCGCACTCACCAGGGTAATACCTGGACCGTTGGTCAATCTTGATGGTCTGCTTGCATCCCTTGCAAACGACGTTGTGCGGCTCGACGTCTTCCGCCCACGGGTCATTCTCGAGGAGGGCGCGCCGTTGCGCCTCCGTTCGTGCCCCTTTTGTTTTGACGCGGGGGCTGGCGGTAGCGGCAGCGACGACGGTCGACTTCTCCTTCCCTTTCCTGGTAGATGCCCTTCGCTCCACTTGAGAGGCGGGGGCGTCCTTCTGCTTGACCTCGCATCTGCGTTTTGCGTTGGACTTGGTTCGGGTGCGGGTGCTGATGGCAGCGTCGTCGTCTTCTACGTTGGAGGCAACGTCCTCGTGCTCAGCGGCGGGGGGCAGGTTATTGTCGGGTTCCTCATCCTCGTCGTCGCTGACTATCATGGGAGTGGGCTCCCTGCTCTTAGCGGCATCGATATTGGAACTTCTAGCGCGAGTGAGTGGCATTGTTCGAGAGTAGACGAAGGTGGCATGGAGCACGCACTCGGCGTTGTCACAGGCAATCGCGTGGCTGCGGCGCGAGCGCTCGATATATTCCTGATCGACCTTCCAGGGAAAGTTACAGTTGTTGGTTACGGTTCTGAGTGAGTCATCGGAGGGAGGGATGAGAATCAGCGAGGTGTATGGAGTCGAATGAGGAAGAGGACTCACTTTCCGGGACAGGCAGGCGAGTGGGCTCGCACTGAATCCTCCAGCGCTTGAAAAATGTTCATGCCACTGACGATGACCTTGTGGATGTAGCTGCAGCCACGACGGCCGCAGGCTTGTTCGATAACGTCCCCGTCCTTAGGAAAGAGAGACGGCGCAGCGGGTTTGACTTGAGAGTGCATCGTCGGGCGGTGTACTCGAATATAATTCGGTTTGTGCTCGGTGGCAGAAAGCAAGATGGGAGGCAAAATCTGGGAAGGTGGTGGGAAGTGGGAGAGAGTGTGTGGGCGGCTGGACATTGTTACTGTTTTGGCAAGTATGTGATGGCTGCAGTTTGTGCTTTGTATCGCTGATGGACGCTTTGCTCATTGCTCCAGATATTTGCAAATGCTCTACCCCGTATTCTGTGGGTGGAGCTCTTCAGCGCTTTGATTTGATCTGAACCCTACCCCGAATATTTTGCCAGCCACTTGAAGAAGAGAAAATTTAGAAGATCTCAACCTCCAGTCTGAAAATCCACGAAGTTCAGCGCTAAAATTCCGGTCGCTTCGTTGAGCAAGGCCAGAGTTTTATGATCTGGTAAGTTATGTCCTCAATCGCTGTACGCTTTATTCGAGAAGCTAGCGCTCCTTCCAGGCTTGGCTCATTTTACCGAATCTCGACTCAGATGTTGCTCAGATAGCACTGAGTCTCAACTTCGAAATTCCGATTTCAAGTTCTAGATTCAAGTTGCGCAACTGGCAAAATAAACCTCTCTTTCGTGTTTTGGGAATGCTCCTCAACGGCCTGTCATAATCTCACCGTCTTGCGAAATGTCTAGGAAAACAAGCCAACATTTGTGATCTTCCACGCGGTCATGTGATCTGGCGCGTCCTCCACAATGCTGTCAAGTATTCTGCATCCCGGACGCGCAGAATGAAAATTGGCCTCAGGAAGAGGACGGGGAGAGGTCAATTCTGTACCGCCCAGCTATCAGCGATAATCATTACTGCTATAAAAACGGGTCGGACCTCTCAAACTAATCTTGCCCATCGGTTGTTGGAGAATCATCGCTGATTCGCGTCGGACTCCAAAGGCTGGCACTCCTCGCTTCAGTGCACTCTACGACTTTGTAACCTCAACGAGTAAATTCCACAGAATGTGCCAGAAATTCCGCGTAGGCAAACTTTACGCTCTCTCCGTCCGGACTAATCGGGTCGGCTCTAGAACATTGTGAATGGTTTTTGGACAGTTTGCAAGATTATAACACTTCTCGACTCAACGGTCCGCTTCTCTCGCTTCCCGCGATGACGGCTACTGCCCTATCCTTAGGTGTACATAGAAGCGCCTACTCTATTCGAGCCTCTCTATCGGCTCCTTTCGGTACTAAATTTGCTGATCGGCGTTCTTGAAGGTACGTCGATACACGAGGCGGTGCGATTCTGATTCTTTTATATCTACCCAGCTCTGGCTTCTTGTCCTCTCTCCGCTTCATTCCCCATTCCCCACCCATGCCCCGTCGCTCTGAATGTGAATTAGCTCTCTCGATCTTCATTCTCCTTCTCGGTCTCGGATCTATCCGCGCTTTGAGCCCGACACTTGCTTTCTACTGGGAATTCACAGGACCCGTACGCTTATCTCTCCCTCCTTACTGTTCGCTGGATCTGAATCGAATCGCCACCGCAGTCCTCAATTTCCTTGTCGCTCGGAGCCTGCGATTCACTGCCAATTGCGGTCTCTAACGCGGCAGGACATGGAGTCCCCCCGTTTTATATGATGGCGTTGGCAGTTGGGGGAGCACCTATCACTTCATACATCGGGACGAATGCCAGTAATCTGTCGTGGACGGTGGAGCATCCGGTTGGTGAGTCGTACGAGTGATTCTGTATCTTGCTGTTTCAGCGCTCATGACGGGTAGGTACGAAACTGTTACTGCAAGTAGTGGATGCGACCGGTGCTTCTGGAGGCGTCGCTCCGGCTTTGTTCACAGTTATCGGTATTGTGATATGTGGTGGATCTGAGCTTTTTCCAACCAACAACGATTATAGATGGAGCGGCTTCGTGCTCTCCCAAACAAATATTAGACCCCGCCTTCTCGATTTCTGCCAATGTCACCGATAAGCTAACGACCTGCGATTCGTGGGGTTTGATAATTCACGGTGGAAGTCGACCGTATAATGTGACACTCGCAGCTCTGAATGCTCCGGGAGTCACAAATCTTACATTGGGTATTGAAGTCGTATTCGTTCTCAGTCGCTTCGTATAATAACCATTGCTATAGGACCGCAAGATTTTATCTTTACCTATGTGAATCGTGCTGAATCAGGAACTCAACTGATAGGTGCGTCTTGCAAGATTGATTGCTCAGACATTCAAGCTAACCAGCAGGTCGCAGCGGCGGTCAGTGACGCGTGAGTCAGATCAGTTGGCCTCTGTTTTTTCGGTTGCTCTAATCCAGTATCTTGTAACAGGGACGGACAATGGGCAACAGGCAGCCCTCTCGTACAAACCCAAGGCCCCCAAACCGTCGATTGCCCCAATTTTTCCAGTTCCAGTGGCATCGAACCCACTTCTTTGCACCCATCGAATGGCACAGGATGGACGCATATCTCGGTCGCGAAGAGAATTGGAATCATCATCAGCGCCGCCGTTGCGGGAATCAGTCTACTGGTGGTAGGAATATGGGCGATGAGACGACGATTTTTGTCAGCGCACACTAAACCTTTGATCAGAGTCGACAGCACCGGTGTAACGCCGTTTTACACCTATCCAGGCGACGTTCAAACAGCATCGCCGGCCTCTGCGATAGGCAGCAGTATTTTAGGTCACAAACGAGGACACAGTTCCATTTCGCTGTCTCCTATGACAGCATCGATGGCGGAATCGGGGTCGTTTTTATCGCCTTCAACTGTGGCGTCTTCGTCTGCTGCGATGAATAACGATCTCCCTCCACCGTATGCCGCCCCGCCTCCAAAAGAGAATCGATCTCCATAGTACATATAGTACATACCGGCTATGTAGGTCATAGTTGGGGGAAATTTAGCGAAGCGAAGCGTTAGATTTAAGCAGTTCCCAATGGGGAAGGAGCCGTACAAGCTGCAAGATTTAAACATAGCTCGACTGTTCAACTTACACAGTTGCAAGGAATTGTTGAAATTTCACAGTTCGCTCTCCTTATAGCCTGCTTGATTTACACAGTTCAGAGACGTCTTATCAACACAATTCAAGATCAACTGCGTGATTTTCACACTTCACTCATCTTTCAACCGTTGAATGTGAACACCTGGGGATGTGTAAAATCTACACCTTTGACTATAGTGTCAAATTACTACACTTCCTACAGTGCTTAAATCTCCGTTAACTATGTGGCAGATATGTAGTGACTATGTGAGAATTTAAGGAAAATTTAGGAACTGATTTAAGGATAGTACAAACTCAAAACACCACGCACCCACTCCTCTCACTGAGACGATGCTTGAAATATTGCCTGCAGTTCCCGCAGCTCTAAGGATAATTTTCAAATAATAATTTGGATGTCTTTTATCGCTTTGGACCAAGGCTGATACAAAAGCAACTGTTTACAGCACACACTCAAGACCATAGTCGAAGCGTATAGCTATAACAGTTGAGCGCGGAATTCAGCTGTTTAAATCCAACACCTGAATAGAACCGTGAAAGAATCACGCCTCACTCAACTGCTTCCATCACACGGTACACAAGCGAAGTGTGAGATTTAAGCACTTGAAAACGCCTGCCAAATCTCTTAAATCCGCAACACTATGTTAGCATTACATTACTTCTTGGACATCCGCGTCGAATACTTGCGTTACTTTACCAACTGCTTGATTAGCGTTAATCGAATTGAGAATTTGAGACATACGGACCTTCAAAAGTGAATACGTTGAAGATCTATGAATCAGCTCTCCGCAAGACAATCAAGGGCGACTCTCGTTCCATGATTGAGGACCAACGTCTTGCCCTTCCATCGCCTCTCCCTGAACCATCTCACTATAATTCGACAAATAATCGTCCATACTGGACAGCGGTCAATCAATGTGAACCAAGCAGCGTAAAAAGACCAACTCACCCCCAACCCATCGGTGCGTTCGCCCATACCGCCATCGCACCGTTATTCATCAAATTCGCCAGTTCGTGGCTCGCCTGCGTAGGATCGGTATACGCATTTGTATTTGAATGAGCGTTATCCAAATTCTGGAAAAGGTTATTGAATACGGCGTCGCAGCCCCACGATCGGTATTGATTTGAATCTGAGTGTTGTTCGCCCTCGGATGGTGGCGAGGAGGCTAGTGTGGATGGGGAAGCGCTCGAAGTGCGCTCCTGCTCCTGGCGATGTGCGGCTGCTGGGTTCGCCTTGGGGAGCGGCAGACCTCCGGCAACGATTAGCTCTGCTAGCGCGTCCCTGCGAAGGACAACGACAATTAGATATCGGAAACAGAGGAACTCAGGATTTTGACGTACCACAACATGCCGGGAGCTTGCCAACTAGATTGTGCGTGAGGATTTCCATTGCAGCCAAAATGGAAGAACTCACCGATCTTCGCATAACTGGATAAAATCCATACACTTATGCACGAATGACATTTCACGGCTCGGATCAGGCACCAATCCTGTGTGCTTTCCGCTTAATGCGTTGAGGAGGAGAACGAGACACGATGTGAAAACCGCTGGCTAGCGATATCTCGTGAATAACCCGCAGTTACTGCCATCGAGAGGATGTTATACTTACCATGAGATGCGGAGCCGGTACGTCCCCACTCACTTGCCGTTGTACATCTGCTATGTTGGCACATGCTCTCGCGGCGCTGGTGCACACTGCTAGCGAAGGAATTGCCTGCAAGAATATTCGTCAAATGGAATCTAACGTGAAGAGGACGGATGAAAACGCACCGGTACCGTCCGCCTCACCATTGGTATAAATGGGCGGTGTACTGTGATTTGGAGATGGTAGTACGATGAGTGGAGGAAAACCGACTGGTCGAAAAACAATCGATCTTTGCGCGCGGGATCCCAGGTCACTGTCGGGTTGAAGAAGTCACAGTTATTGCGATATTCGTGTACAAAGCCAGTTTGATCGCACAATGTTCCGGAATCCTTTCATGCCAACCATTCAAAGCCGAGTCCAAGTCCGCAATCGCCTGCTCCTCCCAACCGTCCGTGATTCCGAACGCAGATCGTGCTTTCTTGAGAGGGTACTGTATTCGAATAAACAATCAGACAATAATAGCAGATAATGAAACCGACCAGAATCTGGAGACTGAACGCCAGCAAATTATTCAACGTCATCAACGTATTGAAAAACGTGATATAAGATGGCTTGTCGGGTGGTTGTTGAAACGGATTGATTGGGTCGTCCCAGTATTCATCATCTACAGCCAACGGTAGATCCACGTCAAACCTGTAGAAGTTGGGGTTCACATACAGTAAGAATATCAGGAAGAATAAGATGAAAGGAAACCCACCCAAAATGCTGCACCGTCGGCGCAACCCCTAACATCAGACTTGACATTCGATCCATATACGCAAGTATCCAAAAGGCTCGCTTTTGGAGCTCGCGTTCCGCGGTGGGTATTTCTTTTCGCGCGAGGCCGCGGTGGACGCCCAGGTCCTATGCATTGGTAGTTGATAAGTGTTAACATGGTTGAATATGTGAGAGGAGAGCGCATTCACCTGGGCGAGTCGTGATCCAATACCGATAAGGGTACTGGAGTTCACGGGCAGCGACAAGCCCCGGATGAACTGAGCCGCAAGCTAAAGATCATCGAATCAGTTGGAGCCTGGAAAAATTGGGGGGCACAGAAAGAAGCGTACACAATAGATTTGCAAGTCGTACAGTGTTGCACGTCCCAGTAGACAGTCTCGACCTAATGGTACCTTGATATTACATATCGTTCAAAGAAGGATCGTGAATCAGCTGCAATATGTACCTGTTCGAACCACTCCCACCCCGCACGAATACCACTGGCCGCAATACCCGGATCATCGCTCCATCGTGCGCCGATAGCGCACACAAGGAGCAATGTCCCGGCGAAGCCTTCGTCTCTGTAATCGTCGTCATTCAGCGCCAGATGGATAATACGAGGAAGGCAAGACTCGTACCGCAGATGCACTCCACTCGTCACCGCCGCTTCGAACATTGGGCGATGCAAGAGCGGAAAGTATATATTCTGACGCGTGAAGTATAGGTTGATGAGGGAACGCATCAGGGTGTAGGGAGGGAAATGGAAGGTGGGTGGGACGTGCGGGGCGTCGCCTTCGTGCTGCAGAGGTAGATAGGCAAATGAAAAACAATTCAAATGAGATTGAGTACTGAAACTTACAGACTTCCAAGCCCAATATTGCGGGCGGCGCGAAAAGTAAGGAGCTGGCCGACTACTGCTAGACGAAGTAGAAGCAGCGGAGGGGGATATTGATATAGCCGAGTCCTTCTCCTTGCTGGTGCGTTCTTCGTTGAGTTTCAATGCGGCGGCGAAGAGAGGTGCGGAGCTGCTCGTGCTGTAGTAGTGTGAGCGAGCGCTCATTGACATGCTGGCCAGCTGTTGAGTCGAAATCATGCTGGAGTCAGCGAGCTGTGTTCAAAAGATCATGCGAGAACAAGACACAAACTTTGTTAGCAATAGCGATATCAGCTAAATCATCGCTGTGCGGTGTCGAGGGTGGAGCGGTGATACTTTTCAGGGTCATGCGCATGACGAGGAATGCTGCAGAGGGCAGGTCGGGATCTTGTGTGCTGTGGTCCGGCGGGCTTGAAGCAGATGTTGCGGGGGAAGCCATGGTGGAAGATGAAGCGGACCCAGCACCGTTTTGAGCCGCGAGTTGGGCACGGAGTTGGTGAACCATGGCTTCAGACTTCTCGAGGCGTGCTTGAAGCTCGAGAAGGCTGACGTGATGAAAGGGTTCATTGATCAATAGCTGAGTAAGTTGGCCGGAATTCGACGGAAGAAAGTGCGTACCCTTTCGCTGGCGGACGTTTCTGAAGGAAGTGAGTCTAGCAATTGTCTGTAATGCGGAAGGCATACCACGGGAGCTTCTACGTATGTACAGTCCACATCAAACTCAATACATGTCGAACATCTTTCGTCTGAGCGCTGCGATCCATCGCCTGTTCCATGATTTAGAAAGGCGAGAATTGAGACCGAACAATAACGATGCCTACATGCGGCTGAAGATTTCGAGTAAGATTGTAAGCACCACCGGAAAGAGCGCAAAAGAGAAGCGAGGGAAGGACGATGAGCGAAAACGTCTTGAGAATTTTCGAATTTGAATACTCACTCTTTTTCCGCCTACAAACATCGCATGCACGCTGAAGCCGCCGCTTCTTCCCTCTATGCAGCCCGTTCTCTCTATGCTCGTCGTTTGAGTCGGAATCGGACATGGGGATTGGAAGTTGGTTGGAAGAAGCAAGATGCGTTGGCGTGACTAAGGTGTTTGATCGTTGATGTCGGCTTGTCGGCTGTTGTGGTCGGGTTGGATCATAACAGAAGCAAAGCCGAAGGTTCAAGTTGAGTTGAACTGCCTTCAAGGTCAAACTTGTGTTTGGTTCCTTGAGACTATTTCGATCAGTACTCAATCGCAGCCGGTCGTAACAAAATATTGAACCTGATCTTCTCCCTGAGAAGCAACTTGTAAGTAACTTCCGAGTCCCTGCTGATTTCACTTTCTTGCAGAGTCTTCGCCGCGCCGGGAATATCTCATTTCGCAAAACAAATCCACAAACTTCGTCGTCAAAATAGGAGAGAATGAAGCTGTGAACATGCCAAGGCTCAGGGACCCTGAAAATTTACAGCATTGTTCAGTGTTCCCCTGTCTTGTCGATCGACGTCAGAATTATATAGAGCGTAGTCTGGCGTTGCTCCTTCATTCCAATACTCTCGTCGCTCCCTCTCATTCCTATTCTCCCTTCGCGTTACTCCCTTCAAAACTATGGACGCCGTTAGTCAAACCCTTTCTCTTCCAATATCAACCTTGAACTCGCCCACAGCCCACCGTTGAACCGAAATTTCAGCAGCCCATGCCTACTGCGGGTATGCAGGTTCCCGCCGGCGGCAACAAGAATGCTTTGAACAAGGTGTTCGAGGTTAACGGAAAGCGCCCATGGAGCTACAATCTGTTCGGGTGCTTCGATGCTTTTGGTCTTTGTGAGTGTCATAAATCTTTTATCCTAATTTTCCTTCACACATCTCGGGCTAATTGATACAAATACAGGCTGCTGTGCGTGCTGCTGTCCCTGTATCGTCTACGGCAAGAACAAGCAGCGTTTCGTCACCTCGCCGATAAAGGTACCCCTGATGCCGAGGTTGAGACATTCAGCGGGCCGTGCTGGACGCATTGCGCTTTGACTACGTGTTGTGGGCTTGGATGGGTTCTTCAGGTGCGAGTCGCGCTCTCGTTTCTGGTCGATCAGGCTATATTTACCCATCTCCTCGCTCTTCAAGTATATGAACCGCGTCGAGGTTCGCTCCCGCTATGGAGTTGATGGAAACGAAGTCAAAGATATTTTCGCGTCGTGGTGCTGTACGCCGTGTGATCTGGTACAGGTGTCCCGGGAGATCGAGCTGGAGGAGCAGAGCTTTGGGCAGCAGCAGGTTTAAATTTGAAAGCGGTGTCGCGGATATCCCGATGGAAGATTTAGCAAGGACTCCGATTGGAATCGTAGCGTAGTCTCAAACGCATCCGTCTTTCTCTGTTATTGAAGATATATGCTCACGTTGAATTCTTTTGGACGTGAATGTAGATAGGGATTTAGCTCTTGAACAACTGAGTGACAATTGACATCGAATGTTCAACTTCTTGAATTTTCAACGATACTGATCTTGTACTGATCTAGTCTCTTATAAACAGACAATAGAAACAAAAGGTCCTCATACTTGCGGTTGTTATATATTAGTCTGTCGCTTCCCACGGTGCATTGACAGGACGGTCCGCTTATTATGTAATCTCAAATTTCTCGGATCCACTTGCACTATTTTCGACGCGTCTTCGCGCGTATATCATAGACCACCTTTGCAGAATCCTCTAATAGAGTGTTTTGCCAACTTAAACTGAGTCGAGAACTGTAAAAATGAGCAAGTTCTCGTTTGATGTGCTGGCCGCCGGCCAAAGGCGGCCAACTCCACTGTCTCTCATACTCAACTCATACTTCAAGCACCTACCAGCATTTTACGTAAAGCATATGACCTCCGGAGAGTATAAAGAGGTATCTTAAAATGCACTTTGCTACCAAAACTTGAGGAAAATGGGCAACGAAGCAGCGGAAAGAGCAGGGAGGTGCCGTGGGAAGAATTCATGATTATATAATAAGGCGACCCTCCTAGGGTCGGTGGCGCGGTAAGTTACAGACTAGTACTGATCTACATTCCGGAAAGATTGACATGAATCCGGCATCATGATTTCGAGCTCCGGAGACACTCTCTCTCCACCGTTAGCGGTGGGCCATCTGAACAGAGCCACCAGTTGAACCACTTGAAGTAGCGGGAGCATTCACTTCGTCAGAAAAAACGATCCGACTGTAGGAGGACCGCACTTTCAGAGCGAGAAAAAATGGGAATTTTTCATTGTAAGTAACCCTCAACTCTCCGACAGCCCAACGACAGCCAAGAGAAAATTAACCTGATGCTTCCACGGCGTGAACCCCGTTTGAGCAGTGTTTGAGCCTGTTCGAGCCAACATGTGGTCGATCACACGACCCAAAAACAGTGTACTTATGATGTGTGACAGATGTTACGCAGATCACGTCGGACCGAAGCGCTTCTCCCGATCCGTCAGCACATAAAAAAACTTCTCCATATGCGCGCATTCGCGAGCTTCTGCTTCTTCCCCCGCCCCCACTGAGCATCAAGCCTCCCGCCTCTCCGCCACCATGGCCAGCGGCGACGCCCCCTTGCGCTTCGACGAGCAGTATCGGTTCGATAAACAGGATGCGGCTGCGAAGGAGATGACATTGAATGCGAAGGTGCGTCGTTCCTCGCCGTTGTCGGCGTTGCGGAGCTTCTTACTTACGGCTTTCTCTGGGTTTCCTCGTCCTTTCCGAACGATAGATCGCGACGGAGAAGGAACATAACATGTCTTTGCTTCAAGGTCTTCGGCTCTATCCCAAAGCCGTTGCGTGGAGCATCCTCATCTCGACGTGCATTGCGATGGAGGGATACGACGTCTGTCTGTTGTCCAGTTTCTGTGCGCCGCCCCCTTGTCTCTCTGTTCTTTCTTCTTAACTAATACACCGATGTAGACGCCTTCCCCCAATTTAACAAAAAGTACGGCCAACAACTTCCGGACGGAACATATCAGGTTCCCGCTCCCTGGCAAGCCGGCCTCTCCAATGGCGCCAACGTTGGAGAGATTATCGGGCTATTCCTGAACGGATGGGTTTCCGAGAAATACGGCTATCGGTATACCGTCATGGCGTGCCTGATCTGTCTCGCGGGATTCCAGACGATCTTCTTTACGGCGCAGAATGTCATTGAGCTGCAGGTTGCGGAGATTCTCTGTGGAATTCCGTGGGGTGTTTTCCAAACGCGTGCGTACTAAGATTATTTTTCTCGACACCCCCTTCTATACGAGCTTCATCTTCATCTCAATCTATACTTGAATTAACGACTTTCGACAGTTACGATTACATACGCCTCGGAAGTCTGCCCTGTCGCACTTCGAGGCTATCTCACGACATACGTCAATTTCTGCTGGGGTCTTGGCCAAGTCATCGGTATCGGCGTCGTCAAATCCATGCTTCCCCGTACCGACGAATGGGCGTACCGAATCCCATACGCGCTTCAATGGATGGTACATATCTTCTCTATTTCGCCTTGTTTTCCCCCGCATTCTTCCTTTTCCCTGTCACTCACGGCGTATCAGTGGCCTCTCCCCCTCTTCATCGGTATCTTCCTCGCCCCCGAATCCCCTTGGTGGCTTGTTCGCCACGGCAAAATTGAGCAAGCGAAGCACAGCATCTTACGATTAACGAGTAAACACGAGAAGGAGACGGGTTTCGATGTCGATGAGACGGTTGCGATGATGCAGCATACGACGAAGTTGGAGGAGAGGATTACGCGGGGTGCGTCGTATTTGGATTGTTTCAAAGGGCACGATTTGAGGAGAACGGAGGTGAGCTTGATTACGCTGTGCTGTTAATTCCGATTGCGCTGACTGAGGTGGATTCATTCAGATCGTGTGTATGTGTTGGGCGATGCAAAACCTCGCGGGAAATTCGTTCACCGGCTATTCGACGTACGTTTCTTCCCTTTCTCGCGCGAATCACGGTCTCATTCCCCAAGTCCAGCTACTTCCTCGAACAAGCCGGCCTCGAAACATCCAAATCATACGACTTCACCCTCGGCCAGTACGCCATCAACTGTGTCGGCGTCTTCGGCGCGTGGTTCCTCATGTCGCGTGGAAGTACGTTCGTTCTGCCTGTATCCTGTTCCACATCAACTACTTACTCTTCGTTCTCGCTCAGTCGGACGCCGCTCGCTATACCTCTATGGTCTCATCGGGCTGTGCATTATCCTCCTTGTTCTCGGCTTCCTCGCGCTCGTCCCCGCCAGCCACCGAGACCAAGCCGCGAATGCTACTGGCTCGCTCATGCTTGTCTGGGCGGTGATTTATCAGCTCACGGTTGGGACCGTCTGTTATTCACTCGTCGGGGAGTTGAGTTCGAGGCGGCTGTCGATCAAGACGGTGGTGTTGGGAAGAAATTTGTAGTACGTCGCCTTTTCCATCTCCATTTTTTTTCGACAATGCTCACTGATCTCAATCGCAGCAACGTTGTTGGAATCATCTGCTCGGTGCTTACGCCCTACATGCTCAACCCCGGTTCGTGGAACTGGAGTAATTACACCGGATTCTTCTGGGGTGGAATTTGTTTCCTGTGCATTATCTATACGTATTATCGGGTGCCTGAGGTGCGTGGTTTCTACAGTTTTCCCCCATTCATCTTCCTACCCTTCCTTTCATGTACCTTTATTTATTCCCTGCTTTCCTTGATTCCAAACTGAATATTCATACTGACCTACCTTCTGTTACAGCCTCAAGGCCGCTCATTCGCTGAGCTCGACCTACTCTTTGAGAAGGGTGTTAGCGCACGGAAGTTTGCGACAACGAAAGTTGATGTCTTTGATGATGTTCATAGTGAGACTACTTACGAGGCGGATGCAAACGAGAAGGGAGAGAAGGTGTAGTTGGATGAATTATGTCAATGAATGTAGTACTGTGCAATGTTTTGTCGCAAATCAAGATGGTATAAGAAATATAAATTATAGGAGAAAGATTTATACAAGTGTAGGGAAAAGGTTTATCTATTCACCTAAAACTTATCTGCTGCCGAGATATATTGATATCCAGGGAGCCAACAGAACAAAGATCATCACTGGGAGTCCAACGATCTGAGAGCTTTTCTTTTCATCTGTTGAAAACAAAATGATTAGACGTGCTGAAGTGATCAGCATGGCCAAAGAACTGACCTGAATTGAGAATAGGCATTTCCGAGACCGCAACTTCCATCTCAGCCTCTTCCTCATAGTTGTCTGCTCCAGCTTCAAGGAGCATATGCTCAATTGTTTGCAAGCCTAGAGCTTTTGCAGCTTTCAAAGCAGAGCTGTACACTCCACCTGTCAAGTTCGGATTTGCACCAGCATCAAGTAAGAGTTTTACAACTGATTCTGTTTCAGATTCATTCCATGCTACGGCAGCCTGTAAAGCAGTTCCATACTGGCTCCCAACAATGTTTATGTCTGCCCCTGCATGAATCAGCATCTTGACAATGGGCTCAAATCCTAAGCGGGCAGCAGCATAGAGTGCAGTGCCAAAGGTGCCACCAACTATGTTCACGTCTGCCCCTGCATCAAGCAGCATTTCGACAATGGGCTCAGATATCATACAAGCTGCAGCCTGGAGTGCGGTCCCATATTCACCACCAACAATGTTCACATCTGCCCCAGCCTCAAGCAGCATCTTGACAATGGGCTCAGAGTTTCCGTAAGCTGCAGTAGGAGCCACCAACAATGTTCACGTCTGTCCCAGCATCAAGCAGCATCTTGACAATGGGCTCATATCCAAAGCGGGCTGCAGCCTGGAGCGCAGTCCCATACTCGCCACCAACAATGTTCGTGGCTGCCCCAGCCTCAAGCAGCATCTTAACAATGGGCTCAGATTTCCAGTAAGCTGCAGCCTGCAGTGCGGTCCCATATTCACCACCAACAATGTTCATGTCTGCCCCAACATCAAGCAGCATCTTGACAGCGGGCTCAAATCCGAAGCGGGCAGCAGCCTGGAGCGCAGTTCCATAGTAGCCGCCAACAATGTTCACGTCTGCCCCAGCATTCAGAAGCATCTTGACAATGGGCTCAGCGTTTCCGTAAGCTGCAGCCTGGAGCGCAGTCCCATAATCGCCACTAACAATGTTCAAGTCTGCCTCAGCATCCAGCAGCATCTTGACAATGGCCTCAGATTCCCTGTAAGCAGCGGCCTGGAGCACAGTTCCGTACGTGCCACCAACAATGTTCACGGCTGCCCCGGCATCAATCAGCATCTTGACAATGGGCTCAGAGTTTCCGTAAGCTGCAGCCTGGAGCGCAGTGTCATAGGAGCCACCAACAATGTTCACGTCTGTCCCAGCATCAAGCAGCATCTTGACAATGGGCTCATATCCAAAGCGGGCTGCAGCCTGGAGCGCAGTCCCATATTCCCCACCAACAATGTTCACGTCTGCCCCAGCCTCAAGCAGCATCTTGACAATGGGCTCAGAGTTTCCGTAAGCTGCAGCCTGGAGCGCAGTCCCATAATCGCCACTAACAATGTTCAAGTCTGCCTCAGCATCCAGCAGCATCTTGACAATGGCCTCAGATTCCCTGTAAGCAGCGGCCTGGAGCGCAGTCCCATACTCGCCACCAACGATGTTCACGGCTACCCCAGCATCAAGCAGCGTCTTGACAATGGCCTCAGATTCCCTGTCAGCAGCAGCCTGGAGGGCAGTCCCATACTTGCCACCAACAATGTTCACGTCTGCCCCAGCCTCAAGCAGCATCTTGACAATGGGCTCAGTGTTTCCGTAAGCTGCAGCCTGGAGCGCAGTCCCATAATCGCCACTAACAATGTTCAAGTCTGCCTCAGCATCCAGCAGCATCTTGACAATGGCCTCAGATTCCCTGTAAGCAGCGGCCTGGAGCGCAGTTCCGTACGTGCCACCAACAATGTTCACGGCTGCCCCAGCATCAAGAAGCAGCTGCACAATTTCTGTTCGTTTTTTCTGAATTGCAGGGATCATTCCCCATTCTGAATTTACAACGTCCAAATTGAGTAGCACTTTCACTATCTCAGAATGTCCTGCATATGCAGCTAGAGATAATGCACATTTGTAATGTCTGGTATCAAACTGTTCCTCTCTCAACAAATGCTGATTCACAGTTTGTAAATTTCCAGCTGCTGCCAGAATCAGTGTTTGAAAGTCCTCTTTTGCTTCTGGCCATGGTCCATCTTTCCAGATAGGCAGAACTACAGACCAATTCAATGACTGCCACAAACATTTCCACAAGTATGCCCTCCTTGCAAACAGTGCTACTTGACCAATCAGCCCCATTTCACAGTTTGTCATTCTTGTGTGCTCAAGGCAGTATTGAGCATACACTGCAAACGAGTATTTTTCCTTATCCAAGTATTGCAACCCATCAAACTCAGGAAATTCCAAGTACTGGAAGCTTGTCAAAGCAATTTCTTTGTGTCCATCAGGAAATTGAGTTTCTAACCAATCTTGAGCAGTATAATGAACAACTCGAACAACTGAAAGCTCTATATCAACAGTGACTAGTCCAGCACATGCAGTCAAGATGGTTTCGATATGAGGCACTTTATCAGGATTCAAACTGGTGTCTCCAGGTTCTACAGCCAGTATTTGGCAAAGCTCTGCCACTGATAAGGGACGCAAAGCATTTGAAATCCACATCAAGGTTGTCTGAGCCAACTTTTGGAAGCCTTCTGCTTGTGTATTTATTCTTGCCATTGTGACTTCATATGCAGCTGTCAGAGTGCTGGGTAAAGTTTTCAGAGCCCCCCGCAATGACGCAACAGTGGTCTGGGCACCCAAATGATCAATACGAAGTTTTGCGAGCAGGAATCTGTACAACCACATTAATTGAATCTACATTGGAAAAATCAAAATATCCACTTGCATTTCATTGACATCCTGAACAATTGCAAGCTGGATCTCAGTCATTAAGTGAGGCTTGTTTTTGAGTAGTTGAAACAGATTGTCAGAGATCTTGAATTGATTTGCAATGTAGAGTGCAATGTCAGCCTGTTCAGCTGTTATAGACACCAACTGTAAGTTTGAGAACCAACTTTGAGATGTATTGTTTGGCCGAGTTGTTATCATCAAGTGAATTGGAAACTGTTTGATGATTTTTACAAGATGTTGTATAAAAATTGACCGGTGTTCATGCGTAGTGTTGAAATACTCATCAAGAGCATCAATGACAACATATATCCTAGTGGGATATTCAAGGAATACAATTTCGAGCAGCCTTACAACATCATCAAGAGTAGGCTGTGTCTTTCTGGCAGAATGGTACTGCCATAAGTCTTGGAGCATCAGAGGCAGTGACTTGTTCAGAAGCAGCTGTTTGCACAAACTGGCAAAAAGAGCAGTTGGACTCTGACTTCCCAACTCCTTGTGATTGATATAGATGTAGGCCAAGCCAATCTTTGAGGTTTGAACTTTATCTTCAATATGTTTGACCACCAGCGAGCTTGCATGGTTTCAGCTTTGACAAGATTGGATTACGCTATAATATGATACTTACGACAGGACAGTTTTCCCAGCTCCAGCTACGATTCTTGTAGAAACATAAAAAGTCGTTGTAAAAAATAGAGCTCACGTGGACCTTCACACCAAAGTGCTTTTTCAGAATTTGAAATCCAATTTGTGAATTCCGGTGAAGAAAGGAACCACTTTCCAGTTCCTTCCTGCCAGGTCTCAAAGATGGCATCTTGGCGTTGAAAGAAATTAATACTTGTTAGCCAGTCCAGGATCTTGTTCTTTTTGTCTTCTGGACCACATATGAATATAACAGACTCTTGACAGTCAGTGTGTAACATACCATCTGAGGAGATTTCTTCAAAGTTGTTTCAGACTAGCCAAGGTTTCGAAGCATAGAGAACTCACTAGCCGCAAGGTACACTGTGTTTGTGTTGTTGAATGTGAGCTGGGCACCTTCTCCTCTTCCTCCAAGTCCCCCCTGCTTGCCTCCGCGTCCTCCTGCACCTCCAGTTCCCCCATAAACTTTGGACAGAAACATGAGGTACTATACAATCACAAAAGACAATGATGTTCACCATTTACACTGACACCGCTAACTTCCTGTTCTGCTTGGTCACTCCTGGATATTTGTGCTATCGGGATAATGAGGTTAAAGTTGTATATTTACGAAAAGAGGAATGTTACCTTGATCTTCCTCATAATTGGCTCTGCTCAAACAATCAATTAGATCGTGCTGGATGCTCAACATTTACGTACAAAGTGTCATTTGAAAACTGAGTAGTAATCTGTTTTCTGAATGAACGGATTTTGACCAAAAAGGTGTTGACTTCTGTGTTGGGCAACCCAAGGATCAATGTTGCCGCCTCCTGCGACACTTCTAAAAACTCGTTGAAAGATGCATTGAAGCTGGCAATGAGGTCTTCAAATTCATCATCCAGCGACAAACCAGCTGGGTCCTTTAAAATAGCACTTTGTAAAGCATTGAGGCAAAGCTTGAGGTCCCCAAGTTCATTGCGAAGCAACTTGTGTTCCTTGGAGCTTTTGATGAAGTCCTTCAACTCTCCAAAACCCTTCTGAGCTGTAGCCAGCTGCTGGAGGATGTTGGAGATGGGGGCCTGAATGTGTTCGAGCGTAGACATAATGGGAGAGGGCAAGTCGTCTGTGCCTCATGGCCAGTGCATGCGAACCTCGTGCATTCTCAAGCAGTTCAATTTTTAATTTCGGCTTGTCGGGAGCATGGGAAACATTCAAGGCCGAGAGCGTTAACATTGTTTGTCACTGAACACTCAGAGAAATAAATACATTGATGCATACGAGTCCGTGTACTCATTTCCCTGAATTCTGCTCGGAAACCCGGCCGTCCATCGTGCGTTGAACAATTCTTTGTTTTCAACTTTTGAAACGGCAGAGCCGGCGGATCAAGATCATAATGATGTGGTTCCCACGCACCACCTCTTCCTCGTTGTCCTCATCTCCGTTGCATCTCCGACTGTGCCTCAACCACGCTCGCTTAGCGAGCGTGGTTCGCTATGCTCATTCGTGTGAGATAGCAAGTTTTCGCGACGCTGGCTTTCCGATAGCAACACGTGTGGCGATGGATCTGGGGAGGAGTAAAAGGCTATTGTTATGGATGTCGTTGCGAGATTTCAAGGTGCTTTATATATGTGCATTCCTGAAGTGGGATTTTCCATTGAGTTCTCAGCAGTTCTCTCCCCTGGAAGCCGCTTCGCTAGAATTACCCTGTGTCGTCCTATCACATCAAGATGCCCTCAGGCTGTTTTGTGCTCCCTTGCGGCGCCGCCTTCCTTGCCCTGGTCTATGCCGTCGACGCTCGTCCTGGTCTTGATTCCACAAGCATAGAGCAATCTTGCGGCCCCAATCTTCAAGGTTTCCTCGCGTCACTCCCTCATAGTCTGTGATAGCATAGGTAAGACTTCGTTCCTTCACATCCTTCTCTGCTTCGTTTCAGACTCCACGACTTCGAGACTCGTGACGATCCGACTGGCAACACTCCCGACGTCTGAGTCGTCGCACCTGGTGGACGGTAGAGCTGCGTCCAACTCGTCGGCGCACAGTGGACCCACGGGCTCCATGTCCATCAACCTTGTCTCGACGTCGGTCCGCCAAAACCGCTTGCGGCGTAGACTGCAGGTGCGTGCCTCACCTCTTCTATGCTCTCGGCTCTGGTCCGGGGAACAACTTCGCGCGCGAGATCCACTAACGACATCGACGATCTGGTTTTCCTGCGTGTACGCCGTTGGCGTGGAGAGAACACTGACGATCCCTCTTATTCGGTAACCGGTCCGGAGCTTAGTCACCGATCATCTGAGTTTCAAGTGAGCGCGGCATCGTTCGGTGAGGTTGTTTTGCTTGCATTTGAGCATCCGGATGGCCTTGGCAATGCAGCGCTGGTATGGATGTGTTGTACAAGCTATTTTTGAGCACGAAATTTGGAGAATCTGTTCAATACAAATCACTTTTTGTCAATATGTCTATTCATGCAAAGTGCAGGTTACTAGCAGGGGGTCAAAGGACCTTGGTTGTTTTTTTAGGTGAACAGAATGTAGTGAAAGGTAGTAGAGAGTGTTTTATAGTCAAATCTCAGCGCTGGGATATCGAAATCCGTATCTACGAGTGGAATTTGCCGACCGAGTGCGTGCCCGGTATTTGAAAACCAATCTGGGGCGGAACAACGAGTTTTCGACCTATTTCACTTACTTTGTGCATTTAGGATGTCGATACATTAAGCGACAAGCCCACAGTAGCCCACAGTACCTCACGCAGTTCGAAAGAAGGGAATATTCAGAAAATCTCGTAATATGTTCAAAACATGGCGAATCCGTCTAAAAAAATGAAAAGAAAATTCAGAACATGCTCCCAACAGTTTTGAAATGCAAGCTGAGGCTCTCTATAGGTTCCTTCAGTGCATTGTAGTCTCTAGGACGGCGAGTATGGTGCACAGAACAAAGCCGAGGAATATTACATAATCCCGAATAAGAGGGATCGACCTTCCCCTCTGGCGTGGATTCTTTCAATACGTCACTATCCCCCTCTGGACTCGCATTCTCGCGATCTGACCCCGGGAGCTTCGGATCCATGTCTGCCCTCTTTTCTTCTCTATCTTCTTTCATTATTTCCTTGATTTTTTCGGCATGCATCGCGCACCTCTCCACCCGTCCGTCGCCGCCGCCACCCACAAGCATTCCGCATCCCAGCTCTACCTCCACCCATGCAGTGTCGGCGTGAAATCGGAGATGCAGCGGCGGCGAAGATGGACAGGTCGATTGCTTGGACTTGGGGGCGAGGTGGGCGCACGGCGTCAAAGTATTGGGTCCGCATGCGAGAGACGAGGCGGTGCGACGAGGCGGGGCTGTTGCTGCCGATGGGATGTTCGACGGTCGAGCGCCGTCGGCGTTCGCTAATGGAGAGATGATGAGGACGGTGTTAGAGGTGAGCGGTGAATGAGTATGAACGCGTCCGCTTGACTGATCGCCACGGCGCTACGCCGGCCGCACGTTCCTTTTTCTCCCTCTTCGCTCTTTCCCGCCCCTCGTTCTCCCTTCCTTCTCTCGCTCTCTTCGCCTATCTCCTCCTTCCATCCCCTCATACTGACGGCTTTCTTTCTCCTAGGCGACTCGTCTCAAGAACACGCCAGCTGCGAGCGCGCTGACACGCCGATACTTGGAACGCGCTTTGAAGCCAGGACGGCGAGGTGTCTGCGTGGTGATATGCGGGCGATGAGGGCGGAGAGTGCCGGTCGAGCGGAAGATTGTCGCCTGGGGTCGTACGTATCTCAGGGGAGGATGCATCCGATGCACATGCGGCGTACGGCGAGGGGTGTACGCACGTATGAACGACGGCGTTAGGAAAAATGGAAGGACTCGAAGGTTTTGGAGGCGCGTGGTCCTTCGGGGTGTTTGAGCGACTGGATGAGTGAGACGTGAGGCGTGTTTTGAGCCCCGCGGGGTATCAGCCATGGCCCATCGCCTATCCTCGAATATCTCTTTGCAATAGATTTCGATGCCCTGCCTTTCCTTCTTGTTTCTTCATCCCATTACCCCACCACGCTTGTAGCCATCTTTCTCAGTCCTCCCTTCCTCCCCTCTCATCTCCCATTTTCCTGCGTCTTTCTTCTGTACGCATCCTGCCCGCGGAATCCAATAAAAATCTTGATAAAATTTCTCGTTTTGATAAACCACCCTTCAAATATGAGGAAACGAAACTCAGGGAAGGTCGAGGGCTAAGACTGAGTACGTGGTCTTGGCGCTCTGAATCCACTCGTCGGGGTCGTATGGAAAGTGTGAAGGCGGCGAATCACTGTTGATGATTCCCACGCCCCGTCCTTTTCCTCGACGTTTCCACCGACGACCCTTCTGCTCCGCGCTATTGACTTCACGCGTAGAAGACGACTTACCATCGACATCGACTGCTCTCAATGCCACCCGGAACCATTCGGCGTTTACTACAGCGGACTCATGGACTTCTCCCGACTCAGACGCTTTCACGACGCCCAGTTTCGTTTTGCACCTGGAGAGGAGTAGAAGTTTCGTGCTAGGGATACTGTTTTGAAACTATGAGGTGCGTTATGGGTGTTTTTTTGGACTGTATGCTCCTGCTGACCTTATTTCAAAACCCCTTCGCCTCCCCCAGTCTGACATTACGGCATAGTTTCCCACCACGTGTCAGGCTTACGTTTGTCAGTCTGACCGCGTCTTAGACGCGTTTTTCAAGTTCAAATGCCGTCTCGCTTGGACTGAAGGCGCTTAAGAAGCATATTACTATGGCGGAGCAACAATTTGGTCCACACCTTCACACTGAAAGACATTTCTGTCCAAAAAAGGAAATTTTCGTACTTTCATTGAATGTTTTGACATCTGAGGACACTGAGTTATTCCAAATGGAGCCCTGGGGTATTCCTTAAGGTCAAGATGATAGATTGGGGCAATTATAGTGTATGCTCATTTTGTTTCTCAAGAAGAGCTCAATAAATTGACTACTGTCTGTGGTAGTTTTGATGATGTGCTGCTCTGTAGAATTATTGAGAAGAGGAAAAGGTGCCAAACACATCCTATTCATGTTAAGAAACAAGGGACTCGCCGGGGAAAAAGTACGGTGTATCAAAAAGAAAAATTAAACAGTTTCAATGTGTGAAAAGCTAAAAGTGTGCCTGGGGTTCGAACCCATGTTCTCCGCACACCACGGAAATCAAACGGAACACACCACATACTAGTCGACGAGAGTGACCACAGCAAAGCCTGCCAATCGGCACGATACATCCGCCGCTCGGTCTCCCGCCTATTACTATATTTGGTAATTCCTTCCCTATTTGGCAATGTCAGACTGGGGGAGGCGTGGGTCTCTCGCCAACATGTCATCCAAGACAACATTATCAACACTCGTACGCTCAACCCCGAGATACCACCGTATGCTCCAGCCATGCACAATGCGGCTGCTCACGCGGGACCGATGTACAAGCCTCGTTTTCCTTACCCCATTTCGCGCGCTAACAGTTCTGCGTAATCAGTTAGCCTTGACAATTGCTTGACAAGCTCCTTGGATCTCGCACATCACTAACCGCCCCTTCCCGCGAACGTAGCAGAAATAGACCGAAACGTCGTGCTAGTCTGCTGCTACTCTGGAGTAGCAACGAAATACGTCGTGGGACGGTAGACCGACAAATCTGACGCGCTCTGACAGGCGGGAACAGAAATGTGATGAGGTATCACCTCGGTATGTTCTAGCACGACTATTCCATCCTTTCCTTTCGATTTTTCTCAGAATCCCCGTCCAGAATGGCACGTCATGCCAATCATGCTATTAACCCCGTGCCAGTATTCCGGCGTATCCATTCCAGGATTTCCTGTTTCCTTCCAATCACTGACTCGACCCTTCCTCGGTCGGCTTCCCTGCTGTCAAGCTAACTCGTCGTCACCACTTTCTTCTGGACCCGTCCGACTGACGCTGCGTACGACGTGCATCTGCATCTCCTACCCTGACTCGCCATATTCTATTTGCAACGTGGAAACGAATCAGATTTCGAAGCTCCAAGCGCTTCCTCATTGCGCGAGCTATATAATGGATGGCTGCCGACGTCGACGCTTTGTCCACGTCTTCCTTCCTTTCCCCCGCCTCCACCCCCCCGTCCGCCTCCGCCGTATATATCCCTTTCGCTGCAGCTCAAATACTCAATCCACCCCACCCCCGCGATGCACCCCCTCATGCAAATCACCCCCGTAATCTTCGACTGTCCCCGAAACGCCCGCGATCCCCCAGACAGAGTCCTGAAAATGACAGCCAACCGATACTGCACTCACGAATCCGCCTCAAACGACGAGGGCTTCACTCTCCTCTTTGCCCACTGCATCGGATCTCGTACGTCTGCACCTTCCTGCCTCCTCGCCGTCTCCCTCTCCATGCGATGCGTTGGCTGATGTTCCCCCGCTCCCCAGATAAAGAACAATGGGAACCTGTCATCGAGCAAGCCTTCCGCATGCAACAAGGCAAGGCGCGAAATCAGCGTGTCCGCGAAGCGTGGTCGTTCGACTGGCAGTCGCACGGCGATGCGGGGATTCTGAATCGCGAGCTGCTTCAGGTTTCTGGGACGCGTGCGGATGGCGTCTGTGAGTTTGCGTTCTTGTCATTCGTTCTTTGTCTTGCATGTCACGACTGTGCCTTTCCGCCCGCCCGCCTTCGTCTACCTTTCCCTTCTCCCTCCCAGTAACTTACCCTTGACCACAGTCTTCTTCTCTTTCCGTATTCAACGGCGGGCTGATGAATTTTACCTTCCCACAGCGGCGTACGAATGGGCAGAGGCCATCGCGGCATTCGTCCGTTCCCCACGGATGCAAGGCCGCAGGATCGTCGCTATCGGGCATTCTGCGGGCGCGGGAGCCATGTGAGTCGATCGTCTACAGCTCATTCATTCATTTCCGATTCCTGCCTTCACTCGTCGTTCATTAAACTCCCCTCTACTACCTACCTTCACACAATTCACTTACGCTTGCGCTTACACTTCTTCATTATGCTCATCCGTCACTCCTCGCTCCCTCACTCCCACTTTTCAATCACACTCATCCTCATCCTCATCTTTCCTTACCGCAGGGTCGTCTCCCTCAAATCGACCCCCCTCTCACACCTCCCTTTCCTCGGGCTCGTCCTCATCGAGCCGACGATCGCGAAACCCGAGCTATACTATCGCGTCATGGCGGACAACACCCCCACCATCGAGGCTGCCACGCTGCTTCGCCGGAGCCGATGGGCGTCCCGCGGCGAGGCGAAAGAGTGGCTGAGGAAGCGCGCGCCGTATAGGAAGTGGGATGAAAGGGTGTTGGCGTTGTTTATCGTGAGTTTTTGTTGTTCTTGCGTCTCTATTCTTGGCTTTGCTTTGCTTCATCCTTTCTCTCGATCTTTTTGTTTCTGTACTTCGAGACGCGGCGCTGACGGTGCTTGGCTTTCCCTTCGCATCCAGGAATACGGCCTCGACGACACATCGATTGGGGATGTCAAGCTCAAGTGCGATCGGAGGCTCGAGGCGCTGGCATTTCCTGACGTACATCCCCATTTCGACGCCTTCGCTGAGCTGGGGAGGATAAGTGGGAGAGTGCCGGTGCATGTTATTTGGGCGAGTCGGAGCGAGTTAGTGTGAGTAATATTCTCATTATTCTCTTGATTTCGTCCTCTTTTCTTCCGAATGTTCTATATTCTTCTTGTTCTGGCATCGCTTCTCCCTCGAGCAGTATCGTGGTCGCGGCTGACATCACACCCGCCCCTCCTTTCCATCATCGCTTTCTTTTCGCACCTTCTTTAGTATCCATCTCTCCGCCACTTCGCGAGGAATGTCGCGACATTCCTCGCTTTCCCTGTGCTCGCTCGCTTCTCACACAAATTTGGCAGGCCAAAGGCACTACAAGACGCCCTGGCGGACACCAAGGACGGCAGACGGCTTGCTTCTGTTACGCATGTCGAAGGCGGACACCTGGTGAGCCATTCTTCTTGCCTCGGACTTTCGCTCGTTCGCTCCTGTACCTGGTTCCCTTCCACCGACTCTGACACGACGCCCCACAGCTCCCTCAAGAATCCCCCGTTCGCATTGCGCATGCCATTGCCAACGCCCTCGACTCCATCGCCGTCGATTTCGCCAATGCGAATATCATACCCGCAGAACGAAGTCGATTGTGATTTCGTTCGTATGGATTTCTTTCTTGACTTGGATTTTCATTTCGGTATGGACAGTGAAAGAACTAAATGGTGCAGTGTGTGTACGAGTAAAGGACGATTTGGATCAGTTACTTATTTGAAGGAAAGTATCAGCCGTTTGGCTGGTTGTATGGTGTATTTGTATCGTCGTTTCTTGTGTTATTCTTGAGTTATTGGTGTAGGATATCGTCGCGTAGCTAGCTATTTAGAAGAACATGAATTCAACGATGTAACGATGAACATGAATCAAAGTAAGGACTTCGGACATGGCAAATGTGGGTAAGATGAGCTCAATCATCGCAACCCAGCAAGAAGCTTGGGCGCCACCTCTCGCACACTCTGCAAGAAATCATTGGTCCCTTTCACTGGTTTCCATCCTAGTTTACGCGCTCGATTTGCCGTGCATCTCGCATTGGAGCCAATGAGCGCGGCCTGCGTGGATTCAGAATGAGATCCCTTGGTACCGAAATTCGTTGGTTCATTGCTCACCAACGGTCCAAGAAACTTCTGTATCTCCTCTTCGGTGAACGGGGTCGGTGTCGCGCTCGTCGTCTTTCCGTGTTCAAAAAGGACACTTCCGATAGTCGAGTACACGTGAAAGAGTTCATGTGTGCCATTCTCAGCGAAATAGAGGCCTGCGTGACCATGCCCCGCGTCTTTCTCGTTGCAAATTGCGTCGAAAATCAAGAGGTACAGATCCGCGACTGAAATGTGCCATATTGACGAGTTGAGCTATCCGATTATTATAATGAAGACGAGGGAACATACGCTCATTTACTTCGACATTATCCCAGACGTTCTTCCCCTGACCCACCATCCCCGCTTGCCCGCGCGCCAGCGAAGGAGGGATGAGGTAACTCAATATTGAACTCTGCCATCTTTGTGCCCCCGCCTCAACTACCGGCCCAGTTGGTACTCCATAAACTGTGGTTGGGACGATAATGTAGGATTTTATATAGCCTGAATTGATCATGATTGTTGAGATTCGTTGAATGTCATGATTATGTTCAAACAAAGGTGACAATACCTTCATTGTCTGCCTGAAGCAATTCCAAGTCAACATTTCGATGAAGCTGTTCCGGGCAATGGATGCCATTTGGGCATCATTGAGGTCGTCGAAAGGGGAGAATCTGGATGAATACCGTTAATGGTACAGTCGGCGACGATACCTGGGGAAAGAAAGCATTAACGATTCAACGAAACGAGAAGAAAAGATCCTCACCGACTCCAGACTTTGAACTTCATCAGAAAATGTGGGAGCGGCTCTTGAAAGACATCGAGATACCTACCGTATGGATATATATCGTTGGTTGTCCAGTCGATTCGAAATGCTTTTTAGCCCCATCCAGGGTAGCCTTTGCGGCAGGTACATTTGAGCTCTCTCCTATGAAAGCGAAATCACGCTTTAGCCGCTTTCCTGATAAAGGATAGATTACGAAGAAGAAATTTACTGCAGAGAATATAATATCAGCCTGGCTCGCGATGTCTCGCAACAACTCCAGCCTTGAATTATCACCAACTACGACCTTCACACCAAGACTTTCGAGTTTCCGGCCTTTTTCAGTGTCGCGAACAAGAGCTGTGATACCAAATTTGGAGACGTTGCGATGTTGAAGAAGTTTCCCGAGGATGGTGCCACCAATATAACCTGCGCACGATGAATACAGCCATTGAGTTGTGGACCCACACAATAAGTACCCGTTGCTCCAAGGAAAACTATATTGTGGGAAGAAGGCGACGTGCTTCTTGAACCTTGGAGGTCCGCTTTTTATACCTGTTCGGCGAACTCGGCCGATCATTGAGGATGGCAAATTGTGCTTACCAATGGGTAGGGAAAGATTTTGGGAAGAAAATATAAAGCAGTCGCTTGAAATTGCCTTTCTTTTGAGTGAAAGCATCCGATCGATTTTGGATGCGTTGAGACGGACTTTTTATTCGTGATCTACGGAAATTCAAACCATCCTCATAGGTATCCTAAGAATGCTGAGAAATCCACTGTTATCCACATGATTGCATGCAGTAAGACAGGGATCGAGTAAAGAAACAACATGGTAATAAAAATTTCAATTGAACGTTCGCAAAAGCCTATCCACCACTACGAGCTTTCATATTCTTCGGTAACGCAACTTCAAGTTCGGGTCCCATACCCGATGCGTACTCAGGCGGAGAGGTTCCTCCCTGCGCCGTTTCCACATACATAGGGGGAGGCTCTCGGCGAGGTGTGGAAGAAGCCGAGACCCCCAGGTCCCACCGAAGGGAGGAATTCCGACGCAGATCGACCATCAGCTGCACTTGCACCGACATCTCATTCATCGGCGAATCTGACTGGGACTCAAGATCCATTGGATTGGCATTGCCGAATGACGAGATAGTTGCAGCCGGAGTACTCGGTCGCTGGGTCAGCCGGCTCCAAGCCTCCGAGAAGCGGGCGACGCGGCGGCGCGTCGAGAGACGTTGGTGGCGGATGTAGAACAAGCAGAGCCCGAGAAGGAGCAGGAAGACGAGGGGGAGAGATATTGCGAGAGCGAGATGAGAATGGGGAGTGGTTCTGGTGGAAGTGGGTGAGGCAGTAGGTGCTGACAAGGCCGATGATAGAATCAGTGAGATAGATGTGAAGCTGAGGCGGTCCCATGTCAAATATATTTATCAACAGCCTGAACGCTATAGTGCTTACCTGGTTGACACGGATATGCTCGACACTCTAGGATATCACGGAAATTCAGTTCGTTTCGAACAGTTTGTTAGCAGTAACGCTCACGTCGATATAGAATCAGAGCCAGACGCGGCAGCAGATCTTGTACTCGGGTCCGGCGTTACAATCGTGCGCGATGATGGTTGAGATGTAGGTGTCGTTCTGCATGTCCCTCGCGTGAGAATAGTGGAAAGATCGACCAAGATACACATACGACGGTATGGGCCTAACACTCGAGCTATCGCTAGCAGAAGACGCAGTCGTATGATCTTTAGGTGGGTTTTGTGTAGGTGTATTCGGCGGTGGCACTGACTTCGCAGGAGGTGTCGGTGAGCTGATTTTCGTGGCAGTCCTAATGGAAGGGGCGTCAAGTTCTCGTCCGAGACTTTGAATGTTGATATCAAGAATGCCACTGACGTGGTAGTAGTCTCCGATAATTTCCCTGCCTCTAATCCTGGTACGACAGTAAGCTGCTTCCCAGCAGCTAGCTGGCTAAACGATTCCCTCGCCGTCAGACTACAGGCTTCGTCAATGAACGGTTAATGATCGAGACCAATACACACGAAATTTGAGCAATTGCGGCCAGAAGAACCTGTCTGGTGGAATGTTATTTCTTTTCCCGGACCCACAAGGGATTGAGGGGGAAATACCCTGGGGTCTCAAACAACACAGAAGTGACCCCAGTGGATGCGCCTCCAGCGTTCTGAACAGGTGTTACCGAGATGACTTTATCGGTCTGCAGACTCCGCTGCATAAGGCCGAAAGAGCGTGGGTCGCCGTTTGCGAGGGTCCATTGAACGGCGATTGTGGAACCTGTGTCGAATCGGTCGGATAGCGAGAGCGTAATAGCGAATGAGTGTGTGATGGAAATGAACACCGGGAGTCTGTGGGTCTGTGTTTAGCGTTATACTCAGAGGTAGGGTGAGGATGTTGAGGCTTACAGAAAGACGAGCATCCTAAGGAGATGGTGGAGAAGAAATGAAGACGGGAAAGGTACCCATCTCAATCAGAATGGCGACCCCTACAATATCGGAGATGAAGAAAGGGAGTCCATACCTCTCAGTGACATCTTTTCACCGAAAATAGCAATGCGCACACGTATGGCGTTGTGTATAGGGATTTGATTTTGGTCAAGCTTTTGATTGCCCCTTTGCTGATCAGTTAGAGCCAGAATATGACTTCAGAAGAAATGCACATTGCAAGTGTTCAGCCGCTCTCGCGAATACCCCACGTATTCTTCTTTGTGACGTTTCTAGCAACTTAAACTTCATATATCTTGCCAGTTGAGGTTTTCCGGTTATTGTCGAGCTGGAAGCGCTCGTAGATAGCAAGAATAAGTCAACAAGGCATCAAGATGCGATCGAAGATCGGGGAAGCCTCCATAGACACATACAGGTTGTAGCGATGCTATAGAAGCTATGAGAAGTCGTGAGCCATTCACATTGTAGGTTCGACCATGGCGACCGGCCTTCATTTCGACTCGGACGTTCCGCGCCGTCGCGATTGATCGCCGATCAAGCGTCGATAAGTACTTGATAATTCATTGAGTCGTGAGCGCGAGAAGAATCCGAGGAAGGAGGTACATGTACCGCTCACGTTATGAATTCGAATGTAAAAAGGCGGCACGTTCGACTGGAGTAGAAGAAAAATCAGCAGTCTGGCGTTGAACATTTTACTGAGTACATCATACGCCAATGCCATATCATCGAGCGGTCAATTCGCAATAGCGTTCGAAAAAGCAGCGCGCAGAAGCAAGTGTCATGGTGCAAAACGTAACAAGAGACGACGGCTCGGAGTCAATTCTTTCGTACGGTGTACCGTGCCTGGTCAAAAGTGACTCAAGTACCTGGTAGCTTGAATTGGATCTTTCCAGAAGTCAGTGTCGTGGCAACAGTCAGTGGAGTACTTACGAACGGACGTATGTAGTATAAAAGGTACAAGTTGTCGATAAATGAGAGTTCGCAGAAGCAAGGCCATGGTGGTGAAGAGCAAGACGCGTTCGGTCACATCAATGTCACTGACGCGTACCGTGTGGTCAAACAAATAGATACCAATAACGCGGTTGCAGGTTCGTAAATAGAGGTAAAATCAAAGTCAACAGGCCGGCCAAGACCGACCATTTGCTTGGAGTCGATATACAGCTTGTAGTCTCTGCTAATTTCCGTTGCTAAATAAGTACGCACGTAGACTTTCTGGTGAAGAAATTCGACTCGGCCAATGTTATTCTTGCTCGACTCCGAGGTGGGACCTCTGTCGCGACTTCTCGGTGGGTTTTTAGAGACGGTCCGGGAAAGAGTTGATACGAGCAGTTTGGCACTACCGCTGTCGAGAAATATCTAAGCTATTGTAAGGAAGAAGCGGATGTATTTTCCTGTTTCGCACCTGGTTTCCCGTTTAGACTTCAATCGCAGGTGTAAGTATGCTGAAGACAACCGCAGCCTTCGTCCAAACGGTCCCGCTCCTGCTGAGTTCGACTCGCCCACGCCTCCCCCAGTCTGACATTACCATAAAAGGATAATCTCATCAGCACGTGCTCCGAAAGCTTCCCGCGCCTCTAAGACATAAACAAACAACGACTTTGTCAACGAAAGCGCGCTCTCAGCATGGAGGAAGAACCCCTTTCATACGACAATACCAAAAAATGCACAAAAGACTCATGTAGCAACAGAATCCCCACAAACTCAGTCTTCGTCCGGTGTCAACATTGTCGAGAAATCAACGCGAAAAATCAAAAGGCTAGTAGGGCGCGCGCCGCCACAGCTGCAGAAGCCCGCGCTCAACCCAAGAAGCGAAGAAGACCTTCTCCCGATGGCTCCGACAGGTCCCCCAGCCCTGCGCGCACCAATCCTGGGCATTTCCGAGGAGATGGTGACAGAGAAGATTCCGACGACGACGACGTCTGTGGGGATGATGAGGAGAAAATCAATGTACGTGCTTCGCGCTCACCTGGAATGGTCTTGAATAACATGGGTGAAGATTCTCGAGAGGTTCAGCGACGCTGAAAGCTTCTACAGCACCTTGAAGGAGAATTTCAGAACATCGAAGGACATTGACATTCGCGCCACTTACCCCATTCCGGCCGACGATATGGTGTCTCATCGACAGCGGGTACATATGGCTTCAACAGAGCTGTGGAAAGTCAGCAACTACCGCTTTACGTGCGTATGGGATAAAAGTGACAATAAATTAAAACTTACTTTGAATGCAGCGTGAAAGACCACAAAGTGCTCAAAGATGGGCACCGAACACGCTACTTCTGTAGTCAAGACACCGCGCGAAAGAAAAAGTCGAAGGCATCGACTAATCCAGACATCCGGAATCGCGACACGGTCGGCATGAAGAGGTTCCCCTGTGCCAGTAAATTGTCTATCAGCTGTCGAGCACAAGATAACAATGAGGACGTACTTGATGTGACGGTGCTGCTGAGACACACTGGCATGCACATCAGCTATGAAGATGTATCTATGCCCGCGGCAGCTCTTGCAATGATTCGAGACAACGTGGAGTGGCTGACGCCCGTGGCAATGGTCACCAAAGTCCAGGCCGCCTTTCCAAACGTCACCTCTGCTCAAATCCATCGCGCTTGGATGGAGTTGAGCGAGCCGTTCTGGCGCTTCGACAATGATCAGCTTCTCTCGACGAAGAAATTGTTGTTGGAGCATACCGATGATGTGGATGTTTTTGAGCCGCAGGGTGTTCCGGAGGGTGTGGAGATCATTTGCTGGGGGATGAAGAGTATTGCGGAACCTCTGGATGGAAAGATTGTGGAGGTCGGGGTCGATGCGACATGTAAGAATTTATATTCTATCAGGAAATCAAATTACTCACGACGCCATAGACGATACCAACTCCAAGCATCTGGAGCTTTACAGCCTTATGGGAGAGTACGAGGGGGCAGGATTCCCGCTGTCATATTGTCTGCTCTCAACGGCAACATCAATTGAAGAAGGGAAACGTACGAAAGCACTTACAGCATGGGCCAAATGTGTACGCGACACATACGGGGTCAATCCCAGATTCACGCATGTCGACAAGGACATGGCCGAGATCCGGATGCTCCGGGATGTCTGGGATGCGAAGATTAGCCTATGCTGGTGGCATCTCCGGCGCGCAGTACTTGCCCGACTATCGAGTGCAAAACTCTCCACCACACCATATAACCCCGAGCGTGCGAACATTGAATTCTCATTTATCGATAAATCCTTCGTCCCGCCGGGTCGAGCAGACAATGAGGAATACGAGGGAGGCATACCTGAGTATGTTACACCCGTCGTACCCGCATCACAGCCTCGGACGATGACGATGACGAACGGACTCCGCATAACGATTCCAGCGCGGCAGCCGCTTGCGATCGTTAACGAGGGAAGCCCAAATATAGCGGCGCAGCAGCCGAGGGAGGATACTGAGGAGGTGGACTCACGCCCCGTCATATCGCAAGCGGTGGCTGGCTCGTATATCAATAAGGGGAAGGAAAATGAATTCACCGGCGGCGCCGCCACTCACGATTCCCTTCGGACAAGATTCGGCAGAGTTTCTCGACCCACCCAACCCGCTCGTGATGCTGAGGCAGCCGATCCGCAAGTTCTTGCGCAAGCAATGAGGGCACGATGCAAACCGGCACCAGCACCGCGTCCAGTCGATCCCAAGCCATCAGATGTCGGTGCGCAGGTGCTGGGAAATGTTGGTACAGCTGGGGGTGCGGATGAGGCTATTGAAGAGGATGAGAGAGCCTCGCGACGCACCTTCTGCTCAAAAGAGCTGCGTCAGCCAATTGTCGACATGATGGAAAAGCATTACTGTGCACATCCGTTGCTCCCAGGGTATGCATATCCCAGCGCGGAGGCCATCAAACGATGGGCTGTCAGCCAAATGTATAAATTTTGTGTCGAGCATGATCTTCGGGAGGTGTGGGCTTACCTGTGGGAGAACTGGTATCGGCACTCGCGTTGGGAGCTCTGGGCGCGTTGCGTACACTCGGAAATTCCTGTGCTCAAGACCACGATGATCTTGGAAAGCCAGTAAGTCATTTTTTATTGACGAAGTGTCATTCACTTACCGCTCTATAGCTGGCGCCGCATCAAGCACGACTTCCTCCATCATTTCCATATGCCGCGCTGCGATTTGCTCGCATGGATCTTGATCGTCAAATTAGGACCGACGTTCACTCGAAAACTTGGCCGATTACTTACTGACACCGGTCGGTATCGAGACCTACCCTCCTGGCGTAGAGATTTCAAAGCGGTCTGGCGCAAACTCGAGAAGACACCTATAACACGACCCGTCAATCCAGCGTACAAAACTGACGCCAAGAAAGGAGTATGCACTTGCCCTTACCTTGCAACCTCGCGCTTCCTCATCTGCAAGCATATTGTGCAGGGCCTTAAGCCTGTACCTCCCGTATTCTTCCTCGAGGTCAAACGCCAGCGCACTGCACCATTCTGGGTGCACCCGTCCCTACAGCCGCTCTCAGACACTGCCGACGAGACACCAGAGAATCTGACGCGTCCAGATTCCCCTCTTGACGCGTCTCGCATTTTCGGCGACGACGACGATGACGGACTGGTGGACACGCGAGAAGGCGACGATGGGCGGACATTCGACGAGGCGATGGATGAGAATATTGACGTGATAATCGAGTTTGCCAAGGGGTTGAAGTACCAGAAGCAATTTCGGGATCAACGCCTGCTTGAGGCGTTGGAGCGCGAGGGCTCGTCGTTCTTGAGGCTTGCGCGAGCGTGTCTGGGGAAGGAAAAGAGGTTGGTGTCGACACGAGGCAAGAAGCCTTCGACGTGGGATCAATCAGCCAGCAGTGCGATGTTCTACCGCGCTAGGCCCGCTGCCTCCGGCGACGCGCCGTACTGAGCTGTACATTGAGGGGAGGGGTTTTGGTGACGGACTTCATGTCATATCGGCAGAAAACTCTGTATTTCTCCCTGTAGGGACGCGTACTTTACAAAAGGGGACACCTTAGCGATATCTTATCTTATTTGTAATCAATTGCCTTTTATGGTTGTCAGACTGGGGGAGGCCAAGGGGGGTTGCTGAGTTCGAGTTCTCCATCAGCTGCGCCGCTTGCTACGCCGCGGCGAGGACGAGCGGAAACTGATGTGAACAGCGCCATCAGCGATTCCCGACGTGCCATCAATTCCCACTGATTCGTCCACTTTTTCTGCGCATCGCGTTTGCGGCGTTTGCGTCGCGTCCTTGCCCATGAATCCCTCACAGATCGAGGCATGAGTTTTCTTCTGCATTGCGATAATCGGCATCTGTTCTGATAATCTTGATCTTTGCCTTTGTGCGCCTGATTTGCGCCTGATCATCCGACGTGGAAGCAAATGCCTTGCCGATTAATATAGTCGTACTCGGGCCTTGTTTAGAACAATCTACCTACCTACCTACCTACCTCGGTCTCGGATCGCCGAGCCAAGCCCATGTCAAGAAGCCGTCGTATTTCTTCTCGCTACCCCCACCATGAGCGCTCCGACGCGCTATTCCCTCCTCCCCACCTCCGCTCGCGACGAACCATACCGCGACGACGTCTACCCTCCTCCAAGATCTCCGTCCCAACTATCCCCCTTCTCCCCTCGAAGATACCGCTTCTCCCGCGCATGCGGCGGAATTTTAGTCGGCGTCTTGTGTCTCCTCGTCGTGTCGGGCGTCTACTTCAGCAACAGCTCCCCAGCAGCTCAATCTGATGACTCAACCGACACACCTATACCCCCACCTTCTCCTCCATTCGACCCACCACCACCCCCACCTCCGCCCCCACCGCCCGATGACCACAAGCCGCCGCCTGCCATCACCCCCGAAGCCATCGCCCAAAAGCACATCGACGACCTATACGCCTCACAGTCTCAAACCCTCACCCAAGCAACCGCACGCTATACCCTAAAGAACGGCCGCCCCCCACCAAGAAACTTCGACAAGTGGTTCGACTTCGCACAGGAAAAAGGCTGTCTCATCGACGACTACGATCAAATCACGCGGGATTTCGTCCCGTTCTATCGGTTAGCGGAGGCGCATCCGACGTGGCTTCAGACGATGATTGAGTTGGGGCGGGAACTCGTACGTCCGTCCATTATCCTCTAGCTCTCTTTTCTTTCCTTCGGGAAAGGGCGGGGTCTTTGAATCAAACTTACTTACCTTACTTTACGACTACAGATGCTTCGGGATCCAAGAGGGATGGCGACTATAAAGATTCGCGACGGCGCTGTCCATATGCCGGATTACACCGGCTCCGCTTTCGACGGTGAATGGAAGGATACGATATCCAGGGTGCGTCCGTCTTCCTCCCTACTCCCTACTCTCCCCACGAAGCCCTAATATACATATATATATATATAATCGTTTCGAACCACGCAGTTCTCGCACGTCCTACCAGACATGGAGGTATTAATGAACGGACGCGACGAGCCTCGTGTCGTTTATAACAGTCGCGATCCTGCCATGCTGCAGAATGCCATTAACCGCACGGATACCGAGCCGTTCTGGCACAGGCCCATACCCACGTCCGAGTTCTTCAAAGATAAGAGCGGATGCGTTACCTTCGATGCGGGGAATGGTTATATTCTGAATGCGCTCGAGGACGTTGCGTGTGCGTCTTTATTCTTATATTTTATTTTAATCCGTTTTCTTTCGTGCTGACGACGCACAAAAAGTCATCCGTTCGAGCTCAAGCTCTGACTTCACGACGGATCTATGGCCGATTCTTAGCATGACGAAGATCTCGCCGTGTTTCTCCGACATCCTCTTCCCCGGGCAATATTACTACTACTCCTCCGGGTGGTCCGGAAAGTTCAGCCACCCCAACGACATCCCCTGGTCCGAGAAGAAACCCCAGCTATGTGCGTCTCTTACTCTTACTCTTTCCTCCTTTCATTCGCGTCTCCTGTAAATCTAAACCCAATTTCTTTTTTTAAAAAAAACGCGCAACTCAGACTGGCGCGGCACCTCCAACGGCGGACACATCTACGGCCAAAACTACCGCAAATTCTCGCGCTTCAGGCTCATCAAGATCGCGCAGAACCACACCGACATCATGGACGCCAAGATGAACGCGTTCTGGGAGTGGCATTGCACGGACGATTGCGAGCGGGATCCGATTATTAAGGAGTATGGGATTGGCGGGGAGGGGAGGCCGAGGGAGGATGTGTATGGGTATAAGTATGCGTTGGATGTGGATGGGAATACGTTCTCCGGGAGGTATCTTGGGTTGATGCGGTCCGGGTCGTTGGTGTTTAAGGTGAGTCTGCGTTTCTTTTCGTCCTTTTTCTCCTCCTCTTTTCGCTTTGTGACTTGGATTACTTACCGCTGTAACACGTCGCGCACACCCCAGGCCACCGCATTCGAAGAATACTTCAGCACCTGGCTCCTCCCCTACCACCACTACATCCCCGTCAAAATCGACATGTCCGACCTCGTCGAGAAGGTAAAATGGGCGATTGCGAACGATGCGGAGGCGAGGCAGATTCAGGAGAATGGGAGGCAATTTGCGGAGAGGGTGTTGACGGATGTGCAGAATGATTGTTATTTTGCGAGGGTGTTGTTGGAGTGGGGGAGGGTGCAGGGGGGTGGGAAGTAGATTGTGATGTTGGGTGTTGCAATTGATAAAAATATATCAGACTCCTTCATCAGCAATCCCTGGTTTTTGTCGCAGAAGCGTAGAACCTGTCGGGTGGTATAGGTTACATGAGTCCACAGTAGACTACTATTATTCGGAACAGCAGGAGGTGGCATAGAAGTGTCGGATTTTGTCGGAAGAAGGACATCAGGAAAAAGTCTGGGCTCTACACCGTACGTACCGTATACGGTACGGCCAATTCTCCCGTATTTACGGACACCAAACCAGCCTGACGGTACGGTACGGCTCAAATACGGCCGTATACGGATACGGTACGGCACTTGAGCCGACGTTTAGAAACACACCTCTTTTTCGAGTGAATGTATGTCAAAACAGTAGAATATGGTTAAGAAACACTCACCTTGCCTCCAGTCGCGCTCTGAAGTCCTTCGAGGACTCAAATTCAAGGAGACCTAGGGCAGGGAGGGTGGTTCGACCCGGGAGGGTCAGAAAAAAAAAAATTGATTATTCTTTGGGGGGCGGAATCTGGTTCCAGGAGCTCAAATACACCTGGAAATCACTGTTACCGTTGTTTCTACTCGAAACATCCCGGTCAACATTGTTAGCATTGCTCTTTCCGGGCTCCACCGCCGACCGGCCATCCCTATTTGGGACAATTAACTTTGGCTGTATTTGATATCAGGGGCAACAGAGGATATGCTGGCACACCCTTGCTCAAATTCACGAAGTATGGATGACTTTCCCCAAAGAGTAATTCCAATGGACCAAATCAAGATGTTCATCGTTGCCGGTGCTCGGAAACCTCCATCACCTCGATATTACCCTCGGGACTGAAGGCAGCAGAGACGAGGTAGCCCTAGGACATATTTTGGCTGCCACCGAGGCCCCGGCAGCTACTAAAATATGATTTGTATGCCGGAGTTCCGGCCTACAGAAGGGGGTATGACGTTCCGGACGTTGCAATAATAAAACCACACACATATATATCGGGGACCAACACATATACGTTGGGGAGCAACACATCTTAGGAAAACTTTTGTTTGTGTCTTACATACTGTATATAGAGTGCAACACACAGAGCCTTTTGTACAGCGTCTTGCTCGGCTTAGGACCTCAGGGCCGAAGTTGGTCACGAGATGACTACAGCTTGTCACAGCTCATGTGCCTGTGACGCAACGCGGCGAAAACTGTCCACGGTGGACAGAAATGAGAATTCTAAATTTCTGTGATACAAGCCATGACAATAGTACGATCCGGTGGAAGTGCGTGAGAGTAAGGAAAGTAGGTATCAAGCAGAGACAAAGAGGTGCTCTACAGTAGAGTCAGCGAGAGGGAGAGATAAATCTATGGGTGGGTTTTCGAGTCGCAAAGTGGAATTAGACCGCGAAAACCTCTCTATTATGGCGTTCCAATCCGGAGGGTCCCGAGCCATAAAGTGACCCATCAGAGATATTCGCAACTGGGAACCGGGTTTCAGATCCAACGTGTCTAAACCGTGAACAAGCCACTGCTCTAAGCGTCTTGCATTCACGATTCTGAGACCATCTGCCTTGAACTGCAGATGAACATGCGGAATGTGAGAAAGGCAGCGAAAGTCGAAAAGCGGAGGCGCTTGAGAACATACTGACGGGACAAGTGCTAGTCAGGAATAGTGAAAGAGATTGGCAAAAGTAAGGCGCACCTTCTCGAAAGATTATACACAAGTTCCTGCTAACCAACCGCGACATATCTCTGATTGCCTGGCTGGTTATGTTAACAGAGTCCAGCTCATGATCATCGTATAGAAGATGCAGGGTCAGGCTGCAAATCTGCCTGCCAGCTGCAAGCCATTTCGAGGTAAAAACATCAAGACTGGAACAGAGATTGAGCTCCAGGTCCACAAGGGATGAAGCTAGGATTGTTGGGAAGGAAGGCTGGATGGACAGGCCAAAGGTGGCAAAGCTGGAGTTGAAGTCACAGCGTATGAAACGAATTGTAGTCGGTAAACGACGTCCTAGAACAAGGAGGGGTGTCCAGTCTCCAAGACCCCATCGCGTAAGGTGTAGAGACCTTAGCTCTAAGCTGGAAAGTGCAGCGCGTAACTTCTCTGGGATGTGAATAGGGGAACCATCATAGACGGTGCAAGGAAATAGTCCGAGATGCTGAAGGCCAAGGAGCAGTGGAAGAATACGCCCTACTGCATCCTCTATCTCATTCCAAAGGTATATTGGAGACACAAGCTCGCGGAGACCTAGATTGAGTGTGCGCACATAGCTTCCGATGTGGGGAGAATTGCGAAGCAATCCATCAAAGGCGGTGAATGTGTTCGTGGTTGTCTCAAGAGGAGGGATCTCGAGCAGGCCTTCAGGATATCCGCCTGCCATGCCAATGCCCAGAGATATGACCCTGAAAATCCTCCCTTGAGCCACCGGACGCCAGAATTTGTTGACTACAGAACAGCTTTGAAGATCCTCCACCTCGAGAAAGTCAAGTGTCTGTTCAATGAGCTCCCCAGGGTAGTGGGATATCATGGAGGGCGTCCACCCAACGTTGTCGAGCAGGAAGTTCGGTCCGAGTGCACGGAAATAAAATCTCAGTGAGAAAAAGAAGCTGCAAATCGTCTGTCGAATAAAGTTTAAGAAATGATGACGTGCTAAGAAAAGAAAAGAGGTTGCCGCCGTCAGGGCTGTCTAGGGTTTCTTTCCTTTCTCTTCTACCTTTCTCATTTTTTCTTTCTTCTTTTCTTTTGCGCATTATGTGCCGGGAAATAGACGAAGACGGGACAACTTGCTCCTGCGAGGAGTACGACGCGCCTACAGATCCCTCAGCCCCTTCGAAGTGTAGAGAATGCGGACATGGGCGAAGCCGCCATGGTCCTGCAAAGCCTATCCAGCCTCCTCCGTCGCCACCTGTTGCTGACCCACCAAAACCTACCATACAAGCGATATTTGACATTCATGCCAACAGGCGCTTGTCCGACGCTTTTCCAGGCACTCAACGCCCCGGGGATGCTCCAGCCACTCAGGCTGCTGTTGATCCTCAGACTGCCATGGCTGACGCCTTGAAAGGCTACCGACCAAGTAGCAAGAAACACAGGTCATCGTCGTCTTCAAAGCCGCAGACGCAGAGTAGGACACCCAAGTCTAGAACTGTAAGTAAATTGTGTCTTCCAGGGTGCGGCTCAGTTTACTTATCATGCAACTAGTCCTCTGCGACTAGACCAGTAGTCAGTAAAGTCATCCTGCTCACCGAGGGTGTTTCAAAAGTAAGTTTCTGTTCCATTCAACTGACCTTTATTATTCTGATATTGGTACTTGCAGGGTTTTGCTTTGCGTTCATCGTCGAGAGCTCTAACGCCGTCTGAAGAGCAACTTCGCAAAAGTCACGGCTGCGTTGCTTATGACGTTATGATCTCTGCGGAATGGACGCACGAGCAAGCAACTAAGCAACTGGCTACTGTCTTCCCGAAAGCCTTTCAAGCAGCCCAAGTGCAATCTAACAAGAATGACTGGTTCTTACTCGAGAAATTTTATCAGAAGCTTTCTGTTCTGGATGGCTGTGATCTCAATCCAAATGGTCGCACAATGGTTTCCAAAATCCAAAAGAAAAGTAATACCACTCAAACGTTTTTGTATCTTGGTGAGACCATTCCTTTTACAAATCAGTTCATGTCCTGTTGCTGACAATTTTCGACTTGAGCCTTGAGAAAGAGGATTGATCCAGAGGTCTATGGGACTTGGTATCAGCCGCCCAAAGGCCATGTGCCCAGTTCCGATATCGAAAACATTTCTGACCCGGAGGATGAAAAGGACTCCATTTTCGATAGTTTAGACACGCAAACCACGCAAACCACGCCAGCAGCTAGTATGTGATTTAGCTCTATATTGGTGTTACGTCTCAAGCACATTTTTCAGGTTCCCGCAAGCGTAGGTACGCTTCAACTGCAAGCATCTCAGACGACGAACCGGAAGAGACTCCTGCTGCGAAGAAGCAAAAACTTGGTGCGTAGTCAGTTCGTTGAGTAATTTTGGAGCTAACACTCTTCATCACAGCTTCAGCCAAAGTCAACAAAGCAGAAGAACCTGTGGCGTCGACATCCAAGCTGCCTGAGAATGCCGACATTCATGAGTGTAGCTCATTTTGTCTGGCCTTCTTTCCTTGATTCAATGTTTTTGTTTCGCCAGCCTTTAACCGTGAATTGAGCCAGTTTATGTACGACTTCCAGGCACGATCTCTTGTGTCCGCCCCTCCTCGCATCGCACCTCCCTTTCTTCTTCCTTGGGAGGAGAACTACGACAGGGACCCAAATGCGACAAACCCTTGGCACCCCGGGTACAAGCACCCCAGGCTCTAGTACCGTACTTCTTCGTTCCCAATCTACTTACAATCACACTCCCTGGCTCCCTCCAAACGTCTCTCCATCTATATGCTTGTCGTAATGCTGTCTCTATACCCAGATACCCAAACGAACACTCTTTCTACAATATCCGCTCATTATCTGTACAGATTCGCGTTATCATGACTTACTAGCCTGTTACTGCTATCCTTACTCTCTCTCTCTAATTGCTGCCTGTGCTCTATGCTTCACGCATTACTTACATTCTCTTACAGTCTGCTGCTTTCCCCGTTACTGTAATTTACCTCGAACCAATAATAGTCGTCACTGGTTTTGCTCAATCAAATACCCGTCTGGTCCAAGCCAATTTCATTGAGCTTCAAGAAAGAATATTATTAATAAAATCTACTAATATATGGAGCCCATCCCCTACAATCCTTAACCCACTGCTCTCCATGCCTGTCGGAATGTAAAACCAGGGTACCGCGTTTACCCGTAAAGTGCATATTAAAATGCGTCAAATCACAGGAGGGAAATATCAAAACATCGCCCATCTTCAAATCCAATTTATAACGCAGTTCGTAAAGGCAAAGCTCCCCTCCAGTGAAATCGCCAAAAGGAATGACAACACATATGTCTTTGTCGCCAAGGTCGCGGTGAGCCCTAGTTGCCGCACGTAGATTCAGGGTAAAACCGCCGAACGGATAGCTTGCGCTGGCTGCATTCATAGGTAGCACGTCGCAATAGATGCTTAGGTCCTCGTATTCGCCAGGAAAACGTTTCTGTAACTGTTCGCAGCTTAGCTATGTGACGGCAGAGAAGAGGATTCCACTCACCGTTACTCGTATGTAGTCGAACACCTCTTCATAGGCATCACAGAGAATTGCATACTCACGAGCGTTATCTCGCATTTCCTTTGATTCATGAGGAGTACGCTGAGTAAGATTGACGCGCCCTCCGTGACTGCGTTGAACATGATCCATATGAGCTGCCGTAGTCGGTGCCGAATGACCCTGTGAACAGTTAACTGAATCCCGTCATGAAGCCTATGGACACATACCTTCTCCCCGTACCGGGCGTAGTACATGTAATTGCACGACAAAAAACGGTAGGCCTCCCTCGCCGAAGTGTCGTCTTTCCATTCCCCTGGCATAGCCGCTTGTATGAGACCAATTGCGTCTATGAGCTTTTGAGTTAAGTGGTCAGGAAGCGTGAACACATCTGCAAGCAGTTTCCCCTTGGGATCCTGGATTCGCAGAATTTTCCTACATATAATCAAGTAAACCATCAAGTTCGTATGAGTAGAGAAGCTTACCCATCCAAGATAGTTGTATTTATCTCTATGTACCGTTTTCGGTTTGGTTCGTTAATCTGTAGTATTTCTGTGAGTTTAGGACTTTTATTTTAGTAACAAGAGAGCACGTCACCATTTCCTCTAGGTCATCTAGATCGAATGCTATATCTGCATCTTCAGCGTCTTGCCGCGCCGCTTCAGTGAACTTGTCGGAAGTGCTGGCCTTGACAGGCGACGGGGTCTTGACAAACTCATCCGGCGTTTGGATGACATGGACGTCGGGTAGGGGAAGGTCATCGACGTCTGCAAAAACGTTCCACGTAGGGACAGGGCTATACCAGACTTCAGAACGTTTGGGTAGCTTTGCGAGACTGCGCCAAAGTTAGAAGGACGTGCAAAAGGAGCTGTTCACTCACTTGGTTGTGATATTCTCAAACACGGGGTCAGTTGTCACCATAGCATTAAAGGGTATATTTTCGCGCTTCATTTTCGCCAGACGATCCGGAATCTGGTGGCAGAAATGTAGAGAGGCTAGAAAATCTGATTTCTTGCGGACGTAGTCAAGGGGTATACGCAGCCTATTTACAAGAGTACCCCACTTTTCATCTACAAATAGCAAGGTAAGAGCAGAGTCTGATAATATGACGAACAAGGACAAGCTTACGTGAGACTTCTCTGAGGGCACAAGCGAGAGCTTTAATATCATCGGTTGAGCTCAAACGGTTATTGATGAAGTCCTCTCGTTTATTGGCGACTGCGATGAGGACAAGCAGATATGGAGTGCCTACAAAAGACTTGGTTCAGTACAAGTTCCCCGGGAAAGAGCTGAGGGTTTACTGGCTGCACACAGAGACATGAGCCTTGTGCCACACTCAAGCCGTCTCCCATAAGTAGTTCTTGACATGCCATGAGCCTTGGCGATCGTTTCAGCGCCAGGTACATGAGTATTTTTGAGCCTGGCGTCTGCCTTTATGCTGAGCGTCGCGTTAGCAATGAGAGGTTTCTTCAAATAGATCAGAAAGGTTACTCACCTGTCGACGTGCAGAACAAGCTGCACAAGCGTGACCATGTACCAGAAAGAGCCGATTTGATTCTGTCGCTCCAGCTTTTTTAGTCGGGATGCTGTTTCTGCCAGGTCTCGCGGTGCACGATGCTCAAACTTGTGGCCGCCGTTGGCCAGATCATCCAGGAATCGATCCAAGTCGTCGCGGGCCTCTCGCTTGAATATGGCCGCTAACAACTCTGAAAGAAGCGTCCCCGCATCTTTCGTGAGAGCAGGTCCTTCACCGTCGACGTTGTAACCAGTCTTTTTCTTCTTCTTCTTTCCACCCCTCTTCCCCCCTTCACTGAGCTCCCCATCACTGTCACCAGACAGCCCACCTGCAGAGTCTATCTCCGACTCCCCGTCTGCGTCACGATTCAAAGCTGCATCTGCTGCTGCCCTCATATTGGCTGCAGCAGCGTCGTTCGGAACGGGATGACATTGAGTGCATGTATGGTCGTCACAGTCGACGCGCCCGATATCGTCATCCCCTCCTGCACGGCCAGCCACCCCGTTCCTGCAGCACGGTTTGCCACCGCCTGCCCCTCCACCTCCCTGAGCTCCTCCAGCACCAGCCTTCAGCTGGGCCCGAACGTGGGCAGGCATTTTGAACCGCAGCATAAGGCGCTCGGGCCTCGGAGCTTCCATCTGGTCTGACGAAGCACTTGGGAGGGAGGGAGAGAAAGTTTGGGGAGTCATTGACAATCCAAGTGTTGTGGATGGAGATAGGGGATGGGGTGTCAACGGACCAAGCGTTGGAGCCAAAGTGGGAGACGAAGGAGACAGACCCAGTGCGGACGCAGCAGACTGCGAGGGCTCTGCACGCACCGGGGACGTTGGGTGTGGAGTAGGAGATGGGCTTGAACTCCAGTCTGGCAGGTGCGTAGCTATTTAAGAAATTCACAGCAAAATTGGAATGTTAAGCATACCTTCCAACGAGGACATGAGGACAGGCGGCAAACTTGTGGCGCGGCGGCGTGAAACGCGTTGCGTACTAGGAAGACGACCAAGACGACCCCGCGGGTGCGAGAGAGCAGCAGTTTGGCTCAGAGAGTTCCCATTCAGATTTTGAGGCAGAGGAGTGTCGCCCAGCAAAGCTACAGCAAGAGACGATTGTAGCGTAGAGAATGCAAGGTCAGTTTGTGAAAAAGCAGCCAAGCGTTGAAGAATATTGCTCGCGATATCTTCGTCCAGCTCAAGGACAACTTTGGGAGGCATAATGTGAAAAGTCGACTTGACCTGACAAAAACTGTCCACGGTGGACAGTTTTCAGCGCGTTCCGTCACTTGCCCTGTGGGCTGTGACGGGTGACAACGCGTGCCCGCGCGCGGTCCACGGGCACGCGTTTGAGATAGACGCGAGCCCGAGAGAGTGTTGGCAAATAAGTGCCAACACTCTCTCTTCTCATCCGCCGCACATCGCTCCCGCTTGCTGTTTTCGGGTTTCAGCCGCCGAACGCGCCTCTATCACTTGTCCCAAGAAGCCCTCCTCAACGCCGGCATCCCTCCACACAACCAAGCCTCGCATTTTCATGGAAGCCAACGCGTCCGCAACATTGCCGACTCCACCCCATCCCAAACCGGCGCCGTGACGGGATGGTTGAGAGTAAACACAGACGGAGATACAGTCTACTGTACTATTTCGGTCAATTCGTCTGTCACGCGTCACAGCCCCCTGGATTGACGAATATTTTCGCGCCTGTCACAGGTCACCGGCGGCTCTGACGAATGTGACAAAAAAGTCCCAAAAAGCTTTCAAAATTCTCAATAAAATGCCCAAAAAATCCCGTTTTCCGGCGCGCGCTCAGCGCGCGCATCAGTTGGACCAATTTCCGCGGGAACCCGCGCAGCTCACACGCCATGCCGATTTTTGACGTGATCGCGCAAACTCGTGTTTTGCTTCCGTCTCCCACACTGCCTGTCCTTTCCGCTCCCATCTCTTTCTCCCCAACAACTTGCTCAGCCCTCCTACTACCTCGTACATGAATTAAGTATCTACACCTTCGGCTCCGCCGTATCTTTGCCTTGTGCATTGACATGTCTCCAAAAACCAGCATATAAAGTGTTCGCACGGCGCTTGCGCTTACCCGGCACCTCCTCAGGCAACACAACCTCAGCATCCGCATCGTCAGCCTCTCCAAACAAACCGAGTCCAGCCTCAGAGTCCGTCTGAGTCTTAAGCTTCCGATTTGACCGTGTTTTCTTCGTGACGACGTGATCGATAACCTCGCGCGTAGGGATCTCTGAGTCGTCTTCACCGAGTTCTTCATCCTCGTGAGGCTCGATATCCTCAGCAACCTCCTCCTCATCACCCGGGCAGTAGTCGCGAGTCGATTTGTTTAGTAAGTCATCCCACAGCTTGGGGTTGTCGTGTCGCAGGTTGACGAGTCGATCGTTAGTGTCGAGCGAGGTCATGCACTCGTATGAAAGGTTTAGTCCACCACGAATCGGACACATCGCCCACGCCTGGGAGATTTGTATGAGTAGAGCAATTGTCCGAGGTATGTCCCTACCTTCAGAATCAGTTCCTTGTGTTGAGTTGCTTTGTATCCTTCCCAGATCCATCCAACACTCGCGTCGCGCAATACCGGTTTCGAGGTGTCAAGATCCAAGCCTTCTCCTTTACGACGTTGCTCCAGGAGAGTGTCGACAAGCCAGGAATGGTAAGCTACCTTGACAGCGTGTTTGAATGGCCGATTAATACCCACATCCAGAGGCTGTCCCACACCGGTGCAACCGCCGGGAACGAAGTCGACAATAATGTTCTTGTGATTCTCTTTCATGTAGTCCAAGAATGCGGCAGATCGGTGAACAGACCAAACATCAATGATGAGGAGTGCGACGCGCCGCGAGTCCCACCCGTGCTCGGCCTTCATTCGGTCGAGAAACGGAATGAGTACGTCTTCAATCCACTCCCGCATCGTCTTCTGAGATGACCAGTGATTCTGGACTTTGCCGGAGAAGACAAAACGGAATTGCGCGGCATCGCAATCGGCCTTGTGGTTCGTTGCCGTAGCTTTGGGAACACTTCGCGGTGACTTCCCGTCATAGACGCATTGCGTCGGAAGCTGTTCGCCAGCGGCATTCACCGCGAGGAGTGCGGTAAATGCCCGCTTTTCCTCGTTTCCGACGAGTGCAACCTGCTTTGACCCACGAGGTGCGTAAGTCATCTTCGATCCCGGTAAATAGATCACTCCAGTCTGGTCTGCGTTAATGACGAGCTCCGCAGGGATTCGATGCTCTTTGATCAGGTACGCGCTGATAGACCCGGTATTGGGCCAGGGCTGAATTTATTCATTTTCAGTTCAAGTGCTATTGTATTAAAAGCGTAATACATTAAATACCAAGGGAATACGCTCGTATGAGGACTGGCGTTTGCCTGAGCGGCCAGTTAAAGGATTATACACTAAGTGGGAGGTCTGGCACTGTCTACGACTGCGCTGGTATAGCGTGGAAGTTATAATATTCCAGAACAGACCTATCACGATAGGTCTCTAACCATCCGGAATAGGATTGGGAGTCGCCTTGTGTTCCGACCAAAGGCAGAATGAGTGGGATATTACTTGGAACTTATAAGAACCTGCCGAAAGGCCAGAAGGAGTGTTTCCTGGAGGCAAGAGGCTTTCACGAATAATTCTATAAACCAATTGCGAGGGATTTGCGGACGCAGAATATTCCTACAAGGAACTACACGTCATGCCGAGGTGGCTGCCGCCGTATTACGATCAAGGAGCACGGTCCGAGGAGGGACACCCATTAATGCCAATTTGGGCAATATTGATTAGGCCGCAGCGGGCCACTGTCATAACATAATGATCGGGATAAGGGAGTGGAACTCAATGCACTTTTGATCCATTTCCTGTTCTGGCAACCAAGGATAGGGCGAGGGCATAGCGGGCCCTAGGTTTCTCTCACCATATACCCGTTTGTCAATTGTTCGGTCTCTTATTATTTATTAGTGAAAGGTATAAAAGGTATCGTTTCCTGTACTGGTACTCTAGTGGATTCCCTCCTCTCGTTGTGAGCGTCAAGCCAGTATTGGCTTCGTGAACAACTAGACGTTGGACTCCATTCGAGATAAACTCCAGAAGCTTATTTGTTTCTTTGGTTTGTTTCGTCAATATATACTGTCTGTTGGATCATCTCTTGAATTGTACGCGTGGAATATTGGAAATTTTGGGAACTTACGCGTGGAATTATAAGAACTTTTGGCATACGGACGCGTGAAACGGTTATTGGATATCTTTCGCGAGTGATATATTGGCGCTTTAACAAGCAAATTAAACACCTAAACCTCTTGAGAAGAGTTACATCTCAAACCCTTGTTGAAACCCACACTTCCTGTGTCAACATAGGACTCGTATAGACGTTCTCTGTACAAAGTCAGCAATCGCGAAAGCTTAAGTTTAGTATATTTTGAGTATTAGGATAGTTGGATTGCCACAGTCTATACTGGACTGGAACCCCGAACCTCGCACGTCGATCTCATAGTGGTTAGGATTATATTTAGGATTTGATTAGGGATTTAATTCCTTTCATTTCTTGGGTGTTTTCCATAGTTGCCCTATAGTCAGCGTTTCATCTGGAGCCCACCGCGAGGGGTTCATCCATCTATTTCTATACTTCAAAGTAGAAATCTCAAGCCAAGTTTGGACTTGTTGCGTATAGAAATATCTCTACCTTCTTATACAGGATTATACCTTGGACTTACATCCGAGAAGAACGAATTATTCGTTAAAAGCGCCGTTGACTTAGGTCAACGTTTCGGTGCAACCAGACTCGTCAGAAATATCTGCGGACGGCGAACTTGCTTCCACATCTTTCGCGAAACCTAAACCACGCCGGTCTAGTCGGTTAAAAACACCAACAGACTTAGATCCTCTTCCTAGGAAGAAAAAGCGTACTCCTACTGAGGCAGGTAGATCACAATCTCGAGCCAAAGTTAAGGAACGGGTTACAGCGCACAAAAGAAAAAGCAAAAGCTATCACGAATACTCTGTCGAACAAAAGCACACAATCTACCATAGAGGAGGAAGTCGAAGAGGAATACACCAATCCTCCAGACTCTCCCTCTGCTATACAAAAATCCACAAAACCTGTACCTTCTATGTGAGATGGGCGGGTCAATGCTGTAAAAGTTGGATAGCTCAATTTAGAGTTGTACTGCTTGAGCAGCGCCAAAACAAAAGAGTCGAATTTGCCATCTAAAATTTTCCGACTCGATTGATTTATCGAGAGAGATGTTAGAAGGCATAATTGATAAAGGCTCAAAAGAAGATCTATTCGCTGAGAAGGATCTGCGATTGAAAGAAGTTAGTCTGAAAAAGCCTGGAGCAATCGCGAAAGGCGCCGATAGTGATGAGAACGAATCGGACTCAGATAATGAGGAGAGCGAAGAAGCTCTGGGCTTGGACTTGAGCTGAGCGGAACAAAAGAGGAGTTCCACACGAGTCAAAGGCAAAAACACAGAGTCACATTGAAAGGAGTGTAGCGAAATATTCTAAAGAAGAATACTAGTTGGCATTCGCGATAGGCTGTAACGACTGAAAAGAGTTGGTCGGGGTATACGGCTAATGAGCGGAAGTGTAGACTCTAAAAGCAATGACGAGGAGAGTGGTAATTAACAGAACAATAAGGGCAGAGAGTGGAAGGTGGACCTCCGCAGTTGAGGGAGTTCTGCAACTCGTGACCGGTTCTGTTAAAGAGAGGGTTAGCACCCTTTCGTGAAAAAGGGGAGCTGCTCACGGGAGAGGGTAGTTAGGCATTACCGGTGGGTAGTACCTGTTCCCGCTTATGTTGGGCATCGAGGACGCGTCGAAGATCGGTGAGCAAGTACTCGCGGTGATCAAGGTGATACCGGAGTTGGGCATTCTCGAAGCCGACTCGCGAGCGAAGTTCTGCTTCTTGGAGTCGTAATGCGCCCATCGAATCGGCTGTGGAGCTTTTGACGGCATCCCGTGCTTCGGCAACAGTTTGGCGGACTGTTGGGTTGTTAACTGATAAGTCGGTTGCTTCGAAATAAGTCAGAAGCTGGCTTAGAAGCAATCGCGAAAGCTAAAACGCACCATCGTACTGCTCGACTGAGTCCTCATGCGCGAGTGGCTGTGAGGGACGTGCACGTTTCCGTGGTGGTGGAACGGGGAAGTCTTCAACGACGATGGCTGACGCTGAACTTGGATCAGTACGGGCAAGAATGGCCATAGCCTTGATATAGGAGGCAGAGTTTCTGTCAATCCCCTTGATGCGAAGAAACGAGAGGCGTACCGAAGAAGGACGCGTACTCCCAGACTGCGAAGTCTGAGGCAGCAATAAGAGGAAGTGGCGAGAAGGAAGCTATCGTGACAGGTCAATACTCACCGCAGGATTGCGCTCGTCAAGAGACTGAGTCGCCCGGTGACCAGAGGCACTTGCGTCGTTCTGAAAATTGCAAAAGTCAGAATTAATGACAGCAATAATGAATGATAAACGCACGGAGTCGTCCACAATCATGGCGTCGTCCACAAACCCAGGAAGCTCAGAGTCGTCGAAGGGAGATTCATCTCCATCTTCGATAGTGGCCTTAGACTTCTTGGTCTTGTTGTCCTTCTGGGGTTGTATTGAGCAATCGAGACAAGCTGAAATAAGGAAATATACCTTAGCGCGAGGAGCGCGGGGCTTTCGCGAATTCTTGCTCTCTTGATCGTCAGCCTGAGCACGAGCCTCTTCGAGTTCGGTACGGTGTGCTTGCTGAGAAGCTACGGTGTTTCCTCGTTGGAGCTCGCGCTCGGCCTTGATCTTAGCACACAACTCGAGAATAAGAGGATAGCGACCGCCAATAACGCCGTTGGATCCGACAGCAGTCTGGTGGTAGCTGTTTTTGACGCTATAGAAAGCATCGTAGAGAGTCTTGTCCTTCGCAATCTCGCCGAGAAGGCCAGAGAACGAGTCCTGACAACGCTATGAGCATTCGCGAAAAGTGTTAAATTATTAAAACGCACCAAAGTAACAGTCTGTTGGTCGAGGAATGTGCGCTGCTTAGCACGGTCGGGGTACTTGGTCGCAGAAACGCTGTCTGCGACACCGACGATGGCGTCGTGTTGACCTTTAGTGAGACCGGAGCGAGCCATGTTCTTGAGAGAGGGATACTGAGAAAAGATACTGCTGTAAGGAGTGTAGAATGCTAGCTCTTTATAGCTAGGCGAGTGGATGGACTCCGTCATAAACAGTTAACTGGGGACAGTTAAAATTTATGAAAAGGGGAGGAGTAGGAGCAATCATGATAGATTGCGGGATAAGCGGAAAGAGCGGCCGGAGTTGAATTCTAAAAGGACTTAGGATTTCTATAGACTCTGGAGTTCAGAAATATAAAGGGAAACTTTGATCGGTATAAGAAATACTGTGATCGGGATAAGCGGAATAAGGACGCCGCATGTGTTCGCATATCAAAGCGTAATACGACCGAAAACAGGAAAATTACCGAAATAGGAAGTAGAACAGAGAACCGCACCAGTCTGTCTTGGTCTTTTGACGCAAGCGATCCGAAGATGAGATAGCGATAGGAATAAGCAAAGATGGCTTTCGCGATTGACTGAGGAAGTGGAATTCAGTCGTTCCTTGACAAACACATGGATTCCTAAGAGCTAAGAACTACTCTAAGGGACTCTACAAGTGGAAAGGACTCGACTTTATACTACTTAGAGCTAGAAGAACTACCAGCTTGAGAACTACTGTACAAGCTTAGTCGCACTATCTCTTGGACCATACAGTCCTCCACAGCCGATGGCCCGAAGGACGCCTTCATGCCTTCCATGCGCTGAATCACAAGTGCCTTCACATCAGCGGGATACTCGTAGAAGTCGAAGAGCATGTGCAAGTAGCACAGGCTAGGGAAGTCTTGGATAGCCTCGACTTGGGAACGCAAGGAAAGGTGTTGCTTGTCAAAAGGAGCGACACACTTGTTGAAGTCGTAAAAGGCTGCTTGACAGTCTGCGAAGAACTGCACCTCCCACCCGCGATACGCTTCGACTGGGAAGGGAAAATGAGCATTCGTGACAGACTAAGGAAGTCGAGAAACGCACCGGGATCAGGGTTGATCCTAAAAATCACTTGCTCCGCATGGCTGCGCCGCGACTCCAGAACCTCCACGAACTTGAGTCGGTTGGTAAAAGTGCAAGTAGCACCAGTGCCATCGATGAGACACTGCGAGCAAGGTTGACCCCATCTGAGGAAAGTCCCAGACTGCACACAAGAAGTCTGCAGCATGGGATGAGTATTGGAATCGATCGCAGGGTTCTGAGACGAAGAGCGTCAGAGGAATTCAGCAATCGTGATAGAGTAAACTGCGAACCGAGTCGAGTAACTCATCACTGTGTGCACGAATACCAAAACGTTTGAAGGAATCCGGAGAGAGGATAGGGAAACCATAGGAGGTAGCAGTTCCCAAGAGGACAGGGACGACAGGAAGTCCACGGCGGGCAACAAAAGGGCGAGGCGTCATGAAGGATAAAGTTGGGGAGCCAACGAAAAAGCTATTATGATTGCGCTTAAATAGATCCAAGGAATGGATTATTTACTATTGGGGAAAAACGGAGCGATATCCGTACAGCGAGGCAATCGCGACAAAATTTCCTTAATCGATAAATGCGCACGAGGCATCAGCAAGGGCTGGTGACTTAGGATTCAAGCGTTCGCGAATGGAGAAAAACCTCGTTTTGAGGCAGCGTTGATACAATTAAGGGCAGTATAGCAATATACAAATCAGGCCCATGTATCAAAAGAGTTCCAGAACAATAGCTAGGACGATATCAAAAGAAATCAAGCAGTACGACAATATCGAAAGATATGTACAAAGATTTCGAGGTATACAAATGTTCAAAGCGATTGGGAACGCGCGCTGGTCCAAGCAATAGCGATAGTCCATCTGGTAGCGTATAATACAATATCTAACTGAAAGAGTCAGTTAAGATAGGAGAATAAGTAAGAAAGGACTTACGAAAAATCAAGTTCCGCCTTGAGAGGAACCTTGAACGAACTCGTCACGACCAGCTTCATCAGCTGCGATAGCGTCGTCGAGGGAGATAGCCGCAGCAGTGGGCTCGGCTGAGGAATCACGAATGGCGGGGGCATCCTCCTGCATGGGAGAAGGCTCCTTGTGAGCCTCAGCATCCTCCACCGATATGACCCTCACCTCCTCTCCTTCCTCCTCGTCCATCACAGACCCCTGCGAGCCTTCGTACTGCGAGTCGTGCTCGTAGTAGTATTCGTCAGCACGAGTGCCATCAGGCATGTAGAACTCGCGCTCAGAGTCGGCGCGAGCGGTCTTGAAGAGTTTGGTATAAAACTCTACCTCCTCCTCCACAACAGAATCGATCCCAGGAATGACTTTGCCTTTGAAGGCCACCTCGGAACCATTCATGAGGGCACGCAAGTTAGCGCGCGCGCGGAGAAGACGAGCATTCGCGATAGCCACTTGACGATCACAGAGGATCTGGGAAGTGTGAGCATCGCGGAGCTCGTTGAAGGCAGAATTCCAGCCTAAGGAAATAACGAAGTTAGAAACGCTGGATTGAATAATCAAGGAGACGTACTTTGGTCGGAGAAGACCGTAAGTGGCTCCAAGAAATTGATGACCTGGAGGTACTCAGGGATAGAGAAGCTATCCGAGCACCGAGACATGCCGCTCTTGACACAGGCGTCGCAGCGGGTGTGGCCATTCTCGCGTCGGCACTTGTGATTGCGAATCATGCAATTGCCGCAGCCCATGAGACGCTATCATGAATGCTCAGAATCGTTGAGAATGAAGCAAGAGAAGGCAATTGACGTACCAAAACGCTTGTACCTTTGAGAAGCGAGGATTGGAAGCTCTTGGGGAGGATCCCAAGACCTTCCTTCGCTGCGCGGATGTCGAATGTGGTTGGCTCAAAGCCTTCCGCCTCGTAGGGGTCCTCCTTGTGAGCCTGAGAAGCGCCGCGAGTGGTCCGAACCTCAGCAGGACCAGGGGAAGTCTCGTCAGCCTTCTTCTTGCCCTTGCTTCTACCCTTAGAGGGCGACGGTTCCTCGCTATCACGATTGCCCTTCTTGGAACGTTTATGAGGAGGAGAGACCTCAGGTTCGCCGTCGTCACCGCTATCCTGGTCGTCGTCTCCAGCAGGCTCAAACAACTCTTCCTCGACGCGTTTGCGCTTGGAAGAACGAGAACTGGACGCAGTGTCCGACTCGTCGGCAGTAGTGCCAGCTGTTGCCTCCTCTTGCTCATCGTTGGTCTAAAGAGAGACAATTAGGAATCAGGGGAAAAATGTTAAGACAAGAGTCTTACCTTGGACGCGCCACGCGCGCTTCGGCGAAGACCAGACGAAGGTGGGGCATCTGTCGCGATAGCCGCAGACGAGCCAGCCTTAGGGGTCTGAAGCGTCGCATCGTCCTACAAAAACATAAGTAATCATTAATGAAAGAGAGGAATAGGTAAAGAGTACCTGAGATGTGCCCGCAGGAGCGGAGGCATCAGTCACGAAAGGGTCTTCACTGTCCATGCCGACATCCGGACCCTCCTCGCCACCAGTCGCAGAAGGACCGCCGTCAGGGCTAACTGACTGACGGTCTCCACGCGAAGCGGCGCCAGCTGCGAAGCCAGCAGCGAAGTCGCTGCCAGACGAAGTGCTCGCACGCGGAGTAGGAAGTTTGACTATTGGAGCGGGAGAGCCAGCTCTGGGAGTCTGAGGAGCAGGAGCGTCCTAATTGGGGACAATCAGCGCAAAGTACTGAGTAAAGAAACTTAGGACTTACAGTGGGGGCAGTCGCAGTATCAATCGCGATAGGGTCCGGGCTGCTGGATCCGTCGCCAAAGTTGAAGAACTTGGCAACGCTAGTTGGCGAGGGGCCACCGAGTGCGGGGCCAGCACTGCCAAAGCTAGACGAGCGAGAGAGCGCTGGAGGTTTTGCCTCGGGAGTGGACGAGCGAGACGACTCAGAGGACGGAGGCGTGAGAGGTCGCGCTAAGGAGGCGCTGGGGAGAGGAAGGTTGTTGACCTTGAACCAAGCGTCAGCGACGTAGTCGCGATGCGAGCAATCGCGCCAGAGGCTGAATTTCGGTGGCCGAGTTTTGCTGCCACTGGGAAGACGGTATCCCTTGGGGAGATAGTAACCCCAGGAACGAGCCTCGGGCAGAGCACCCTCCCAGCCGGGGTTGCGATCCTTCTCAGGAATGAGGGACCAGATTTCCCAAGCAGAGTTGAGGATGGCGTCAATAAAAGAGCGGTTGTCGATGTTGCCGATGTCCTGATCCAATTTGGCCTAAACATTGAGAAGCATTAGCTATCACGAAAGGTCAGAAAGAGGATGGAAACTCACCAAAGGGAAGACGCTTTGGTCCATTAGAGGCTTAATTTTGGCAACACTGGCTTCGTCAAACTTGCCCTCGATCTCGGCCCCTTGATAGGCAATGAGGGCGCAGTAGCGAACGAAGCGTTCGACGTATTCGTTGTTGATGCGGCGGAGGTGGGAATCCTCGTAGAACGTTGGCCCGAGCTCTTGACAAGGGAAATCGTCGTCGAATTCGATGATCCCGGGCAGAGTAAACTGCAAAGAGAGGTGAAGGATCTGAGAAACCAAGAAGTTTTATCAATACGAGATCTGTCACGAATAAGGGACGACGTACCCTGCTGATGTCCCGACCCTCAAAAGACATGGGAAGGATGCGATAAGGCTGCTTCCACCGCCCGGGGTATGCATTCTCGAACATTCTCCCAATGTTGTGGATGGCGACGAGTAGCTGATCGAAGACATCAGTGGTGTCGAAGATCTGGTAGTAGCGGGCGATCAATTGCTGAAAAGTTGAAGTCAGTAAAGAGCTGGACGAGCATTCGCGGATACTCACAGCAATTGGTTCGAAATGTGTGAGGAGCCATGCGAGCCAGTCAGGGTTCGTCTGGTGAGAGCGATAGACGTCGCGGACGTAGGGGAGTAGCCAGATAGTAACAGGGTGGATGAAAAGCTGAAGGCAGTGGACATCCGCCTGGGTAAGCGGGTAGTCGCGAACGAGTTCCGTGGCATGTAGCGGGAAGAACGGGCGAAGTCCAGCCGGATAGCTGAAGTCCGCGGGCTTGAGATTGTAAGGGACGATGTGACGTCCCTCAGCATCTGCAGCCTGGTACTGGGTCACCGACATGGAGTCCAGGAAGAGTGTGTGTTCGCTAACGCGAAAGGTGTTGAAAGCGTTCTCAATGGTGAGGGCAGCGTTCTGAGTGACTTGAGCTGTAAAACAGTCCAAGGCAGCCTGTGAGACTCTATACTACACATATAAGCCAGCCACGTACCCATTGAGTGTGCTAGAGCTGTGGTTTGAGTATTCGCGATAGGTGGTTGTGGTGGGGAGAGCAGAGAAAGTGAGAGAAGGACTGCGGCAAAACAAACATAAATCACGTGGATTTATTGATGCGCACGGACCCACTTTGCTCGCGCAAACTCCGCACACTCTGAACACGATAATTGGCGATTGTAGGCGTCAGTATAGGCGATAATGAACACTTATAAGTGTTTTCGGGATCTAAGCGAGGATCCCGCTGTCTATCAACGGAAGCAAATCTCGCGGGACCACACCGGTCGCGATAGCCGAGTTAGCCGAATGACTGTGGGAAACACTTTTGATAGCGTAAAGAGGGCGCAAAATAAGGACCAAGTGTTGAGTGGGGACACTCAATTTATGAAAAGGGGAGATGATAGACCCGGTATTGGGCCAGGGCTGAATTTATTCATTTTCAGTTCAAGTGCTATTGTATTAAAAGCGTAATACATTAAATACCAAGGGAATACGCTCGTATGAGGACTGGCGTTTGCCTGAGCGGCCAGTTAAAGGATTATACACTAAGTGGGAGGTCTGGCACTGTCTACGACTGCGCTGGTATAGCGTGGAAGTTATAATATTCCAGAACAGACCTATCACGATAGGTCTCTAACCATCCGGAATAGGATTGGGAGTCGCCTTGTGTTCCGACCAAAGGCAGAATGAGTGGGATATTACTTGGAACTTATAAGAACCTGCCGAAAGGCCAGAAGGAGTGTTTCCTGGAGGCAAGAGGCTTTCACGAATAATTCTATAAACCAATTGCGAGGGATTTGCGGACGCAGAATATTCCTACAAGGAACTACACGTCATGCCGAGGTGGCTGCCGCCGTATTACGATCAAGGAGCACGGTCCGAGGAGGGACACCCATTAATGCCAATTTGGGCAATATTGATTAGGCCGCAGCGGGCCACTGTCATAACATAATGATCGGGATAAGGGAGTGGAACTCAATGCACTTTTGATCCATTTCCTGTTCTGGCAACCAAGGATAGGGCGAGGGCATAGCGGGCCCTAGGTTTCTCTCACCATATACCCGTTTGTCAATTGTTCGGTCTCTTATTATTTATTAGTGAAAGGTATAAAAGGTATCGTTTCCTGTACTGGTACTCTAGTGGATTCCCTCCTCTCGTTGTGAGCGTCAAGCCAGTATTGGCTTCGTGAACAACTAGACGTTGGACTCCATTCGAGATAAACTCCAGAAGCTTATTTGTTTCTTTGGTTTGTTTCGTCAATATATACTGTCTGTTGGATCATCTCTTGAATTGTACGCGTGGAATATTGGAAATTTTGGGAACTTACGCGTGGAATTATAAGAACTTTTGGCATACGGACGCGTGAAACGGTTATTGGATATCTTTCGCGAGTGATATATTGGCGCTTTAACAAGCAAATTAAACACCTAAACCTCTTGAGAAGAGTTACATCTCAAACCCTTGTTGAAACCCACACTTCCTGTGTCAACATAGGACTCGTATAGACGTTCTCTGTACAAAGTCAGCAATCGCGAAAGCTTAAGTTTAGTATATTTTGAGTATTAGGATAGTTGGATTGCCACAGTCTATACTGGACTGGAACCCCGAACCTCGCACGTCGATCTCATAGTGGTTAGGATTATATTTAGGATTTGATTAGGGATTTAATTCCTTTCATTTCTTGGGTGTTTTCCATAGTTGCCCTATAGTCAGCGTTTCAGCGCGACGGAGGAACGCGTTCTCACACTGTTCCTCCGCGTTAGCAGGTAATTTCTGCGCGGCCTTTGTACCCTTTCGCATTGACCACGCTAATGTTTTGTCCAGGAACTTCCTGCAGAACGAATCCGAGACACGGAAATACGACCCATCTTTGAAACGATGCTCAAAGAGCTCCGGTGCGCGTTCAGTGATGATTGCAATGATGAGACATCGCGCCACCGCCAATGATAAAGGCGCACCCGCCACGCGCAAGTCCGTAAGCTGTGCGATGATGTCTTCAACAATCTCCGGGTGAGCGCTCTACAAATTTCTATCAGTCTCATTCGTGCTCGAACAACTATTCTTACCAGAATGCCGCGTGGACCCCCTTTATTGTGGCCGGGAATGTTGCCGGTGTCGGCGCGCGCAAGGACACTCGGCTTCCACTGGTTGAAGCCTCCGACATTCTCAATCCAGCCCCTCACCGTCGACGGCGTCAAGTGCTGGAAAAAATCGTGATTGACGCGCTGGAGCTCCCTCGCAATATCTGTCGCACCCCACCCAACTTTTCTCTGCGCCGCTGTGATGGAAGACCAGGCGAACGGTGTCATCCAATTTATGTACGTGGCCCGTCGCTCTCCTGTTCTCTTTTTGCGGCCAGCAGGATGACGAGTTTTTTCTTTGATGCGTTTAGTGATTTCGCGAGCGGGGCGGGACGCCTCCGCAATCTCGTGACGGGAAGCAGTCTCCCAGTATCGCAGATCCACCTAAGAACAGTCAGTTAGCTTTGCGATACGTCTCAGATATTTAGGACTGACCTTCCGCTTCTTTCCTCCCCCGTTCAGCTGCTCCCTTGCCAGCCGCTTCTTCTCCCGGCATCGATGCTGCCGCTCATTCTGACCATCCTTCCGCCTCTTCTCTTGTGCCCTCTTCTCACGACGCTCCCGTATAGCACGCTCTTCAGCTTTATCACGGCGCTCATCCGCCTCCGCAGCAAATACGTCTTCCTTCCCCTGCTGCGTCAACACCTTCACCTTTGCCCATCCAGACATGCGAAACAGCGCCGGCACTTTAGAAGGTGAGCCCTTTTTCAGTATGCCCATCGCGCTGCTCGTTGCGCTCCTAATTTTTTCTTTTAGTTTCTTTTTAACCGGGCTCGCATGCGGTGTGTCCGTCGCTCGCTCCGAGTGAGTTCGCTTTTGCGGTGGCGGGGTTATAGGCCGGATATCGTCGTGGCTCTGGGAGGGAGTCGCAATTGTGAGCGGAAATTCCTCTTCACCCGAATCTGAGTCGAGCTGACTGTGATTGTGGACCGTAGACGTGCCCTGCGGTGATGACAGACGAACATGGTGCGAGTGCGGGGGGTGGGAACGGAGTGGGGAGGGAGACCTATCCGAGCTGGAGTCGTTGCTCGAGCCGGAGTCTGAATCATCTGGTGCGGATTCAGAGTAGACGGAACCCACAGGTGAGTCCGTCCTTGGAGCGTACTCTTCAATCTCCACCTCATCGTCGACATCTATCTCGGTGGCAAGGCTGTTCATGCCCAACCAGTGCCGAAATGTGAAGTCGTAATCACGGGCATCGTCCGCAAAATTACCACCGTTCTACGCAACATTAGTTATTGGTGGTAAATCTTGTGAGTGTGAATCATACCTTCTGCCGATGACGCTTAACGATGCGCAGAAACATTTTGATACGCTCTTCCACCATGGAAGCAGCTGTACATTCGGGAAGGGGGAAGCGCTCGGGATCAAACCAATGCGCCAGGGCGGAATATGCGAGGATCCCGCACGAGTGCGCGTCATTCTGCTTCGCCACTGGTACATCAATCCACTTGAACTTCGCTCCCAGATGCTCGTACAGCCACCAATCAAGGTGTCTACGAAGCCCCGCAGGCACCTTCCCCCCAAATCCATCCCCATACCCGACCATCTTCTTTTCGCAGTCAACAGTGAGCGCAACCCAATGGTTTTCATTCTGATTGACAATCGTGCCTAGACGGAGCCGACTTCCTGTCGCAAATGCGATGCCAAGTCGTCGAAGCCATCCAAATTGAGTAGCCGCTCGGTACGTTGTGGGATTTGCATATGCGAGGGCGAGAGCTTGCGCAAAGTAGGTTGTTTGAATGCAGCTCGTGCTTCCGTCGCTAATTCCGAGGTCAGCCGCCAAAAGCTCGAGCATTTGATCCTCGTGGTCAGTTTGCAGCCAGTCCTTCGTGAACCATCGAGCAAGTCCGTCTACAGCACCTCCGGCTCTGAATCCCTCCACCCCGCCATCCCATGGTAGCACTTCCAGCGCAGCAAGAGATGCTTGGATATTAGCAGCAGCGTCACTGCTGGTCGCAGGCTTTTCGAGTGCTTCATGTAGGGGGTCAAGTGCAGCACGCCACAGACTCTTTGCCTCGCGAACACGCTCAAGAATGGACCAGATTGTGGCTAGCCAGAGCGGATAGCGGTCCGCTTTATCGCGATGTGCCGGGGAATGAATGAGGACAATTGACTTCATTTCCGGGTCCTCCAGTATTGCACGGCCAAGGTCCTTCACGACAATCGACGGTGGAATCACAATTTCGGCAACATTGAACGTCCCAACGGTAGGAAGGTCTTCTGAAAGGTAATCGGAGGCGTCAGGAAAGACGGTGGATTTGCGCTGGGGTGGGAGGGTAAATTTGATGAGTTTGGATACTGGGAGACTCTTTGGAGGTAGGAACAGCTTCTCCGGTCCATCCGGGATGGTGAAAACGCCTGGACGACTGCTCATCGCAGCGAGAGTGCTCGGGGAAGGTGCACAGAAAATTGCTTAGATAATTTGATTGATTTACACTGCTTTTGGCTCTATCTGGACATTTTTTGACTCTGTTTGTCCGTTTACACCTGTTTTATCATTCTATGTACTGGTACACTGTTGCTGAGCATGTTTGAGGGGAGTAGCTAGTATTTTCGAGCATTGACGAATATTTTTGGAGTGTCACGCTCGGTCCGGCCCATTGACGAACTTCGGATTTCGTTTCAAGGTGTCACAGGTCACAGGCCGGGCGAATTGACCGAAATAGTACAGTATTTCGGGTCTACAGCGGGATGTGTGGTGCGTTATCATTTATATCTTCGTTTCTGTTCACAATTTAGCCCAATTAATCGACTTGCCAGGCCCTCTTCACGTCTCCAACCCCACCCGACCCCTCCTCCCCCGAAAATGAACGCTTTCTGCTCACCGCCCTCACCTCCTCCTTCCCGTTCTCCCCGTTCCCCCGCACACAACCACCTCCACAATGAAATCAGCTACGGCGCCGCCGTTTCGAACGTTTGCATCGCGCTCTATAATCTCCCCGCCCTCCCGACACTCTCACTCCAAATTTACTACTCTTCCCCTTCAAGTTATCCATTCCGCGCAACGCGCTCTCGCCCTTGGTTCGCCTCAACTCTATTCTTTCAATCGGCTCGTCGCGCGGCGCCGCCGACTCGCAGCTTCTTTTACTCTCAACCTACGCCGGCCACGATTACTTGTCTAGCATCTTCCCCTAATCCTTCCTTAACATCTAACGCATCCTAGCGCTGGGCGCCTTGATGTGAAACACAGCTGACCCACAAACGGGATCCTTACGCTGCCACCACCTCGATGTCGAACGGCGATTCTTCCGCGCACGTTTCGGCCACCGGACTTGTGTGTCCTTTGTTCTGCCGGATAGGGACGAGCGTCTGGCATTCTATGCAAATCACAATATCGGCTGGGTCGCGCGCCCCAAACACGACGGGTCAGAAGGAGGTTTCAAGCGGGGGAAGGGTACAGTTTCGCGGATGTGGTCTCGACGGCGCGCGAGCGGTGTCTTGGAAGGTTCGAAGCGGGGGGCGAAGGAGGCGTTGGTTGAGGAGACGGATTGGACGTGGGAGGATGAGATGGTGTCGTTGAAGGAGGAGGTGAAAAGCATTGCAGACCAGTGTAGGAAGGATGAGACGAAGAAGATGGTCAACTTGAGATGTTTGTGCTTTTCCTTCGTTTGTTTCTTCGTAACTAACTTCTACCACCTCTATAGACACTTGACCTCATTCCCCTGTACTCGAAGATCCAACCAGTAGATTCTTCACTAGAATACGCCCTCCCCGCCGACCCCATGTCTGACTTGCGCGTTGGTCAAGTTTCGAAGAGCTTACTATCGAAGCAGCTCTGCCTCACTCCAGCCTCGGCGTCGTCACCCTACCCCCCGTCAGAACCTATCCGTTTGATCTCGTATTTGGTCCAGAAGCGGACCAAGCGTTGATATACCATGAAGTTGTCAGTCCCATGCTCGACGAGGTGGTCATGGGCTACAACTGTACCCTGTTTGCCTATGGCCAGATCGGGACAGGCAAAACGTGCGTTTCCCTGTTTTCTGGTTGACCATAGCACTGATACTGTATCTAAAACGCAGTTATACAATGCAGGGCGATCTCACCCCCACTCCTCTTGGAAATCCCTCTACCAATGCAGGCATGATCCCACGCGTCTTATTCCGTCTCTTTCACCATCTCGAATCTTCCGGATCCGACTACAGCGTCAAAGTTTCTTATATCGAATTGTACAACGAGGAGCTCCGCGACCTCCTTGCCACCGAGCTTCCTGCTCCATCAGGAAACGCTCAGCCTATGGGCATGGGGAAAGATAACGCTGCTGTCAAAGCCCCCGAAGGACTCAAAATTTTCGATGACGCCTCCAAAAATGGTGTCTTCATTCAAGGCCTCGAGGAAGTGGCTGTAAAGGACTCTGCTGACGCCCTAGCACTCCTTACCAAGGGCAGCGAGCGCCGACAGATCGCCGCCACCAAATTCAATGACCACTCTTCCCGCTCTCATTCCGTCTTTAGCATTACAGTACACGTCAAGAAGGCTGGTCACGTCGCCAGCGACGATCTGCTCAAAATTGGCAAACTCAACCTCGTCGATTTGGCTGGTTCAGAAAATATTGGCAGGTCAGGTGCAGAGAACAAGCGCGCACGGGAGGCGGGGATGATCAACCAGAGCTTGCTCACCCTCGGACGCGTCATCAACGCGCTCGTTGACAAGGCACAACACGTTCCGTACCGAGAATCCAAGCTCACGCGACTCTTACAAGACTCCCTCGGAGGGCGGACGAAGACCTGCATTATCGCAACCGTATCCCCGGCGCGCTCGAACATGGAGGAGACGCTTTCGACACTCGACTACGCCATGCGCGCCAAATCCATCCGCAACAAGCCCGAACTCAATCAGCGCATGACGCGCAACTCCCTCCTGAAAGAATATGTTGCTGAGATCGAGCGACTGAAAGCGGATGTCCTTGCTGCACGCGAGAAAAATGGCATCTTCTTCAGCGAGGAGACCTGGCAACAGCTCAGTACGGAGCACGAAGTCCGTCAGACCGAGCTCGAGGAAGCACGCAAGCAAGTCGACATTGTGGAGGGCCAGATGCGGAACGTGAGAGATGAATTTGAGCAGAGTATTGCTCTCTTGAAGAAACGAGAGGGGGAGCTCAAAGAGACACGCGACCAGCTCAAGACAACGGAAGAAGTGCTTGACAGCAAGACTGTCGAATTGAAACATGTGCAAGGCGCACTCGAGGAGGAGACGGTGGTCAGATCGGCCCATCAACAGACGGAGGGTCGCCTGAATACTGTTGCACTTGGGCTCAAAACTGTACTACGTGACAGCATCAAGGACGTCGGAGGCCTGTTTGACAAGCTCGGTAGGTTTCGCGTCTTGCAAAGGGGCACACTAGGTTACTGACGATTTCATTCAGAGCGCAAGTCGAACATTCTCAGCACCAACACCCAAGGAGTATTAACGCACGGAAAAGCAATATCCTTGTCCACCATCGCTCTTTCGCGAAAGCTCGAAAGCTTCCTTGAAGCCACGTCTCAAAGCAGGACAAAGCTGCGTACCGAGATTGATCAGTTCCAAACGAAAGAACTCCAGATACTCACCAAGCACTCGGAACGCATCGATGAACAACTGAAGCGTGTTGGCGGTGATCCAGGCAAAGGACACTGCCGAAGCAGAGGCGTTGGCCGCCGTGCAGCATGCACTGAACGAGACACAAGAAACGTCAACAAGTGACGCCTCGTTTTCCGCCGAGTTCCCCGCCACTCAAAGAGTCGACTTGAGCTGTCGAAAAGTGTCCACGATGGACAATTTTTGACGCGTTCCGTCACTCGCCGTGTAGGCTGTGACGGGTGACAACGCGACGACCATGGACCGCGTTTGAGAGCCCAAGAGGGTGTTGGCAAATAAGTGCCAACACCCTCTTCTCATTCACCGTCACTCCCGCTCTTACTACACTGTCGCTCCGCTCTTTCTGGTGCTTGCAACATCTTCTACCTGGATTACATTGAAGTAGAATCCCGCCGGCAATGTCGCTTTTCCCCTCCACCGCTCAATCTCAAGCTGTCAACGCGTCAACGTTTCGTTTCGTGTCAATGCGTCCGTCAACCGACCCACACCATCGCCTCAATTTCGGACGACGTTCACCCAAGGTACGCGTTGTAACGCTGACACTTGAATATATCAACTGAAGTGCTAAATATAGCGCAGCAGAGAATCTACCACCAAAATATATATATAACACAATCAACCAACACACACAACACTACAACACAAATATCTCCACAAGATACACTCAAATGTCTCTCGAAGAGTTCGTGGGGTTCGATCCGAAATCCAGATGTCACAGTGACGAGGATATAAGTCGACTTGCAAGTAAAAACCCTGCACAAAACACGCTCTCACACACCGTAGATGGAAGTGATTCCGTCCGCGGACCTTTCCTAAAAATAGGAACTATAAACGGTAGGATACAAGATACCCAACGTAGTTGAATATCAGGGCGAGATTGAAACAGTGGCCACAGACAGTTTCCGCGGCAGAATGCACAATTCTTATAGCGCCAGTTACGCTATAGACCTGAACCTCCAAATTCCAGGAACCTTTGACACTCCTTTATATAGCACAAGCCTTTCAGACGAGGACTAATCAGATCTCTTCCGGTTATGCGCCAGCAGTTCCAACGCAATGCTTCAGCAGATGGACAGTTCCACTCTTCCTCAGACTCAGGGAGATACTAGTTCACTCTCGAGCACACGTATCTTCACAATGAGATAGGCAGTCCGCGGGCAGTAGAGGCAGGCAGTTCCTTACGCACTAAGGCCACGACAAAGCTACTCGAAAGCAAAGCCTCCGCGGGTGAACACTCTCGAAACGATGCTTAGATTCACACTTGAACTGAACTTCAACACAATTTCTATTAAGACAAACGAGTAGACAATATCTTTATATATGCCTCTACGTTGCTGCCTGAGTTCACCAACGCTGTCCAATAGACTGAGCGCGATGTCCTCCAGCTCAACGAGAAATACAGGTCCTTTTATACTAATGCCAAGAAATACATCACATAAATAGTACAGAGTAAGCAATGTCGATCCAATTGAGTAGAGAGATGGTATATTGGTATTTGAGTGTCCCGGCGGACCTTCGGCAGCCTCTTGGCTTGTCGATCCAACGGTAGAAAGTCAGCAATTATGACTCCCACGGTTGAATCACTGAATTGCGGAAGCCCGCGGAACGCCATCATTGGTGATCCCGTCAATCCGTCACTGGCGGCAACCCTTCCGGTGGTGCCATCAACACCTCTAATAACTCCTAAGACTATTCTTGGGACATTCCAATTCACTCGCAATATCACAGGCTCGTCTGTTGTCCAATTTATCAAGCCACCAAGTCATCCGCGCTGACTCCAATATAGAAATAGATTTCTAATGAAGTTGCCGCACTTGTCCGGCTTCAGCATCACATCATCAACTCTCCTGTCAAAGACCCCATGTCTTGCCATAACTCTGCCTTCTGATCCTAGCATCGGCATCTCCTGTATGAGATCCCTTTCCACTGTTCCAGCCGTCTATTTATAGTCGGCAGCCCGCGGCATCTGTCTTTTGACTGATGTTGACTCTGATAGCCCCCGCGGCGCCTCCTACATCCTTGTAGACCTTTGTCTAAGTCCGTAGTACACAAGTACTTGACTCTTCGTCACTCTTCTGAGGGTTCGGTTATGGAACAGATCCATAGTACTGCAGTAGGCTATTATTATAATGCCTTTCTCCTGTGATGGGTTTTACAGTCAACAGCTCGGAGCTCACTTTGACCCTCCTTAGTGTCACCAACAGAGGTACTGACTTCCTATTGATAGTCGAGTAAGACTATAGTCGTGGCGGGTAGTTGGGTTGTTTAGGGCCGCACTTGACTTAAAATAGCCAGATATAACGCGCAAAAATGGCCAGTCGTTACATCTCCCCTTCACTAAATCTAGACCGTCCCCGGTCTACAGCCTGCACCAAAATCCGTGCTTATTTTTGGCTTTAAATCTAGTGGACCGCAAGGATGACAACTCCCGCGGACGTCTATTTTTAGACCAACTGCAAACTACTTTTCTGTCCCTTTTTCCTCGAGCGACTTGTTTTTAGTCAAGTCCTCCTGCACTACTCGCTAAGACGTTCCGTCTGTTAATTTAGACAGTTGTTTCCGCGGACGCCAATCATTACGGCATATGACGTCATTGACACTTTCTGTCTGAAATTTTCGGACAGGGGTTTTTCACCTCTTTTCCTTAAATTTTTCGACTCGGTCAAGTTTTCGCCGTCCTGGACTTCGCCAACCCTAATCCTAAGTGCGTTTGCACTTCCGCTTTATCTAATCTGTACCTCCGACTTATCATTCGCCGCGGCCGTCTCTGCCCTGGCAATCAGCCCTAGGTTCTTCATCAAACCTTAATACTTGGCTTCTAATTACTGCGGCTGCGCCCTAGATTAACTTCCGTCTTCTATTCTTCCTTCCAGGTGAGTCACTGAGTATTCAATTCAGTCCTCTGAAGGCGTGGCGACTTAGAGAAATTTTCTCTAAGTCCGCTTTCCCTTATAGTTTGGGTGGGTGCGAGTTTTAGCGCCCACTTCTTCCTTCCCTTCCACCACCACACACAGTGTCTTACACCCTGTGGCTACTCCTTGGTTTTCTAACTGGCCTTTCGACGCGCTCCTCGACGCCTACGTCGCCGAGTAGCCCTCTACCTGGATTCTCTCTGCACCTCGTCTTTCACCTACACCCACTGGTGCTCGTCGCCGGTTGATGCCCGTTAAGAAGGCCACTACTGCACCCACTCGTCGCTCTACCCGCAAGATCACCATGGCCTCTACTAAGCGTCCGCGCAAGACTAAAGCCGGTGCTAAAGTGGGCCCTGGCCGTTCCTCCGTCGTCGTCCCCAAGGACGTCGAGCCAGACCTTCCCGAATCAGAAGAGTCAGCGGCGTCGACCCCAGAGCCTCCCGCGCCTTCTTCTTCTCGCAAAATCAAGTCTCCACCCGCGGAGGAGCCTGTCGTCGTCGTTGCTGGGCCTTCGATTCGTTCAGCACTGTTTGAACCGCCGCCGCAGATCCCCTCTGACGATCCTTCTGCTGTTTTCTGGGCTCCATTCGACAATTCTTTCGCACGCGACCTGATTCCGCTTTTTATCCACAAGCCGCCGCCGCCGTCGGTCGAGCAGGTCCGTAGCTTAGCGTTATTGACTCCAGTCCTCGTGCGTGTCTATTTTCTTTTCATCCTCAATCCAATACTTATTATTCCTTTAGAACCCTTATCGTCGTGAACACCCCAACGTGCCGTTGAATGTCGAGGCGTTCCTGTGGGCCCTCGCTCGCGCTGCCCGTCACATCGCCAAGACTATTCCCGACGTCGACGCAGCGGAGGAGTTGATCGCGCTCTACCGCGATCTTCGTCCCTCAGCTGAAATCCAGGACACCATCCTCGCCGCGGACCCGCAAGGCAAGCATTACGGTGCGGGGTTCTGCGTCCCCACCATCGTCACTGTTTCTACACGAAAGCCTCGCGCTCCCGTTTTCTCCGATAGCGAAGATTCAGACAGCGAGGAGCCACCTGCCAAGCGTCCGCGCATGGCCATCTCTCCTTCGCCTGAGCGCTCGCCGACTCCTGCTCCTGGGCCCGAGCGTTCTATGACCCCGATGGGTCCCGTCTTCGACATCACCACGCGCGCCGAGTTGATTAACATGTTCTTTGATATTCCCGAGACGGGTAAGTCTGCGGCTTCTCCACGCTCGTCGCCTACCGTATCTCATTCTCTTTACTTCTTTCATTTCAGGTATGCCTTCCCCAGCGCACATGAAGATTCCCACGTCCTATGTTCAAACGTCTCTTGTTCCACCAATGCTTTCCAAGATCGCCTTCCCCTGCCTCAACTGCGTGCTCAACTACGCTGAGTGCAGGCCCGTCGGTGGACGTTCTTCTGTTTGCGTTCGTTGCGCGGATCGCAAACACCAGTGTTCCCACAACTGGACGCCTCTGGAATTCAAACGGTTCGCCGAATGTATGCGTCCCTTCATCGCGGTAGCTCCCCACACCATCGCCGCCGCACTTCAACGTCTTGTGCAGGCATACGAGGATGCTCAGTTCACCAGCTTCGCCCACGTCCGCGCGCTCCACAATCTTTGCTTGCAAGCGCAAGACTCCGCCCTCACGATCTCCGGTGCGGAGCGCTCCCTCGCCGTCGAGCAGTTCAACGACTTCTTTGTGGATAAAGAAGGCGCGGACTTGGCTCGCGACTTTGTGGCGCACGTTTTGTCGAAGAAGCCGTTTTACGAGCTGGAGCGGGACTTCGTCGCCCACGAGGCCACTTCAAGCGCGATCCCAGTGACGAATGCTGCGGGCGAGGTAGAGAGCTATACTTATCAGCCCAAGTTCTCTGCTCGCATCATTCCCGACTTAGATCTCAAAGGCGTTTTGAAGACGGTGGACCCTCAACTCGGTCCTGTTGCTTCTTTCGACGACCTTTCTGCCGCGGGGCCTTCATCTTCTAAGCTTGCCCCTACGACTTCTACACCTGCGGCTCCACCGTCCACTCCTCTTCCTTCGTTTGGTCCTGCCCCTTTGTTGGAGTCCCCTACTCCAGTTCATCAAAGGCGCGCAAAGGCAAGGGAGTTGAGACACCGTCCAAGGCGGGACAAGGGCAAGCAAGTTGATCGCGGATGAGCCTCCTGAATTTTGCTGGACTTCGTATTGCAAAATTTTTCTTTCTATATCACAAATCTCATGTCGTGCTGTAGTCTCCAGCCGTAGCGTAGACCAACTCAAAAAAAACGACTTTCTCACATATCTTACTCAGTAGTATTAGCTTTTAGTTTACTTTGCTTGTAAACCATACTACTTTGAGTTCAATGTATTCTAGCGCCCACTGGCGCTCATTGCTGCCTCTGATTCAACCGTGTGAACTTTCTTAAGAATTTTTAGTCTTAAACTAAATTCACCCAGTCGACATCAAACGGCCATCATGCCATCATCAATCTTCGGAGATTGCCGAAGACAGAATTTTGACCAAGTCCTTCGTCAAAACCCTTCTTCAACTTCTTTTGGAATCAGTCCAATTTCTCCTGTACTTCAATCAGAAGTTATTCTTGACACTTAATTGACACTTTTCTTCAAGTCGTCAAAAAGTTTCCTCTAGTCAACTCTTCTTTTCAGTTTTCCGCGGGTCTATTTATAGCACAGTTTAAAATCTCTCTCTTAAGTACCGCGGTAGATACTCAACGTAGAGTTCTGTACTCCCGCATGTATATTCCACAAGCCTCTTGCTTAATAGAATAACCACTATCATCCCTAACTGCCTCTTTAAAATCGATCGTATAGGAACCGATCGACATTATTCAGCCTTTAAAACTCTTCCGCAACTTGGCTTTTGCAACGCTCCAATTTTAGCAAAACGAAATTTCCCTGTCTCTTTATGGGTAAATTTGCAAGGCCCGCGGTGGCGCAATACCCTCCCGCGGTTGTCTGTTGCTCTATATTCTCCCCCTCACTAAAGAAAAAAGATGCGTCCTCGCATATTCAATTCAGTTAGAGGTGCAACCAACAGCCTTGGCTCGTTTTTACGATCGTAGCCGGTCATTAAAATTTTAACCAAGCTCTCCTAGTCAAAACTATAAATTGACTTCGGTTCTCTGCTCATTTCTTCGTCGCCTACAGGCCTTCATCGCATGCCATGGCACCACGCTCTGCGCTCATCGAAGCGTCCAACCTTATCCTTGAAGCTGAACGGCGACTTTCATACGGGTCGTCGCCCTCAGAGACTCTCTCCCTGCGGCTGTCATTCACTCTACGCTCAGCACGTTCGCAGCCGCGGCGGTTCGTCCATATTTTTGCATGCCCAAACGCTTTCCGCGCTGACTCTGTTCTATTTTTAGTCGGACTTCAAGCTATTCGCTCAGTCCCTTCAGCACCCCTCCAACGAGAAGGTCGTCAATGCTCTTACTGCCGCCTCCAACGCTATGAGGGACGAGTACAAGATCTCCAAGTTCAAGATCCCTACTTCCCAGCTTGGCGCTATCGACCGCATGCTCAACAACTACCACAACGCCAAGAATAGCAAGCGCGACAAGACCGCGGCAGCCATCAAGGGCCACCGTGCTAAGGCTCAAGTTCAACAGGTGCTTTCTCGTGTTCGTCGCATGCCTCCTGGTCCTGAACTGTCCTCTATAATGCAGGGTAAGTCTGTTGAAGTCATCGACGATTCCGGGGACGACGACTCCGCGGAGGAAGCTTCCGTCGCTGATCAGGTATTCCTCAGACGTTACGAAGATTATCTATGGTATTAACCAACTCCAGATGGATCTCGACAAGGACGAAGGTAGAATCAACCCTCTCTATATCGCTGCCATGGGAGCCAACTATCGCGCAGGAGGCTCCTCTTTGCCCCCTGGTCTCTCCTTCCAGAAGAATAGTGCGCCCAAGGTCAAGAACGACACTGTGCGTCTATTTTTATCCCTCTGCACTTTCCTCTTCATTCACCCAGATTTCCGTTTGTTTCGTCTTGCTCTCTCTCACCAGCACGGCCAGGACAACTGCCCTGTCAAACCCAAGGACGGTATCCCTGCCGGTAAGGCTCCTCAAGACAACGGCAAATCCGTGCGCATCATTGACGATCCGTTCCAGAGGACATGTTCAAAAATGTTCGTAAAGTTCCTGTGCTGTTCGCCTTTTCACTTTGTTCTATTTTTATAACATCGTTTATTAGGGCAAAGGCCCCAAGGTGAAGAACTCCGACACATCTTCCACTTGTCCTGACGAGGACGAGAAGGTACGTAACCCATATCCCACGGTTTGAATTCTCGCTTAACGTTCATCAATTGTTGTAGATGGCGCCCGCGGAACCACTTATGGTGCGTGAAATATTCGTCAACTCTGTTTCTCTGCTTAATTCTCGCTCATAGCCTGCTTTGTCGTTGAACCCTGTGTCCAACCGCAGCAACAAGCGTGCCCGTACCGAACCGGATGACGTCGACCTCGACTACGAGCCCAAAGTCCCTGGTACGAGTTCATCTTCTCCTTGATCTAATTTCGTCTAAATTTTATTATAGACTCCATGGACAAGGACCTCATCGCCATCATGCATTCGGACGATGTCAACAAGACCTGGAAGGTTTCTCAGAACCAACTCAAGCACTTGGACGCGCAAGGTTTCAAGGCTCGCGAGCGCTACCTCCGCCGCAACATGGCCGCCGCTTCCTTCAAGTATCGCTACTGGCTTCGCGCCTACGAGGAGATGGATGACCAGCTCGAGCAGCTCATGAAGATCCATCATGCCGACAACGAGGATCCCATTATGCGCCCTGCTAGTTCCGCGGTATGTCTCTGCGTTTTATTTTTATAGCTCTCCAGTTAAACCTTTCCGCCTTCTAGACTTGATCGTCCTTCCGCGGCCTATATACCTATGTGCCTTCGCTCTTTAGACACATAAACCGTCGACTCTCAGTATTCCCTATCGTATCGTCGTGCGTTCAACCGCACATATTTGCTGTTCAACCAGCAACTGTCCAAATCCCCGGGTGTCTCGTATATACTTAGCAGTGCTTGCAATACAATTGTTTTGTCAAGCCAACTTCGTCTGATTTCCCGCAGTCTCTTGGACATCTCAGGAGTGGTAAGACTCTTTTTCCGAGCTCAGAATTCCAAAAATAGAACTCCAATCGTCCAGTTTCTACTTCAACTTCTCAAGTACTTCAAGCCGCCGCGGAAGCCTTTTTATGAACGACTCCATTGCCGTGACCGCCTACATGCTCCTTGAAGCCCTTATTCCACTGGATATTGTGCGCCTCTAAGTCTTGGCAAGCCTAGACTTCAAGTCTCACTCCTTTACTTTCCTCCGTCCCGCTTATGATCAATACAAAATCTGATTCAAATAATCACAGGCAAGACATCTCCTCAGCAGTGTTTACTATTTAAACAGTGCCTCATAGGAACGTTTTCTCCCATAATATTCTTTTCTCTTTGCATGAGCATCCACGGCTTAGACGACGAAGAGAACGACGACTACTACGATTATCTCTACGACAGCCCCGACGAAATGGATCCTGCCGCAGTCCTCGCAGCCTTCGCACGCGATATCATAGTCCCTGTCAGCGAGATCCTTCCCAAGTTTCAAGCTGCCATCTATCTTATGGAAGATAATAAGGTGCGTCCTTAGTACTTGTTACTTTCAACTTCGACTGATCTATTTTCATCACCAGCCGACTGAACAGTGCTCTTGCTGCGCCAAGAAACACAACGTCGAGCCTTGCGCTCCTACTAGTTGGGGTCCTCCTTGCCACAACTGTCTTATTCAATTCCATCCTTGCGACTTCACCAGCAAGGACAAGATGATCGAAAGTTGGAAGAAGCGCGGAGGTCCTGGTGCGTCCATTTATAGATGTCCAGACTTATTCCTCGCTAATCCTCCCCTTCAGCTATCATCTTCGGTCGCAGCACCGTCGACCTGGAGACCATGCTTGACCAGCTTGACGAAGCTTTCGCCTACCACCATGAGTTTTCCATCAAGGCTCGCAAGGCCCAGTTCATCAAAGCGGTCAACAAGATCGATGATCTTCATGAACTCGCCTATATGCGCAAGGAACTCATCCTTCACGGCTACGACAACTCCGCCCTCGGCTTCGTCGAGCTTCGTATGTCCAAGCTCCTTCCTCCTGGCATCTCTATTCACTCCGTCGAATCGCCTGACAAGTACGATCTCCCATTTTAATCCTTCCGCGGAAAAGTTCTAATTTAAGATTACAGAGGCGCATACCACCACAATCTTTAATGCTTCCTGCGTTTGGACCGTCTAGGACCAATCGACTCTTTTGGCTCATCGTCCGACTCTGCTTCATCATCATCGTTCCCAGTCTCCGATTCTGAGGACTCAGCCTTTTCGGAGTCTTCAGGTGTTACCCTTATATTTACTTTATCGAAGGCTAGATCCTTTATCTTCTTTGAGCTGCGCTCCTTTGTCTTTTCCCCTTCCGCGGGAATATCGTCCACTAGCTTTTCGAGTGTCTCCGTAGATACATCAATAAACTTTTGGATGTTGAGCGGAATTTGCATTCGGCGACGTGCTAAGTATGGAACCACACGCCCCGCGGCTATCCTGTCATGGAATAACGCGCCGTTCATTTCAGCTAGGATATACGCTCCTCCCTTGGTACGTCTTATAACAACCATTGGGCCAAGGTACCTCCCCTTCTGATCCATCTTAGAGTTCAGCGACTTCTCTACTTCAGTGTGGCGCACGAGAACCAGATCTCCCGGTTTGAAATCATAGTTTTTAATCTTATGTTCATTGTACCGTTCGAGTTTACGGACCTGAACCATTTTAGCATGATCTACACGCTTCCTCATGTGTTCAACATGGGCAACATGCTTTGCTAAAGCTCTGGCTCTTAGCCCTATCAGTTCCGCGGTCGTCAACACTCGACCTGGTATGTCAACCAACCAAGTAGCTTCCTCAATATCCAACGGTAGAATTGGATGCGCTCCAGTCACCGCAAAATAAGGTGAACAACCTAATCCTTTTCTAACCGTTACTCTGTCTGACCAAAGCATAACATGGAAGAACCAGAACCATTTGGATGGGTTCTTGCCAGTCGCTTTGAACAATGCCTGACGCATTTGGAAGTGTCCGCTTTCAATCTTCCCGTTCGCTTGAGAGTTGTACGGTGAAATCTGAATATTTGGTATTCCGTATTTCTGTTTCAACCATTCCACAGCTTTCTTGAACTGCCCCGCATTATCCGTAACAATCTGCTTTGGGCAACCCCAACGGCAAATGATTTCTTCAAACAGGAACATTCCAATTGCGTGAGCCGTGTCTCTCACAAGCGGTCTCGCTTCTAACCAAGAACTCAACGAGTCCCTAGCATCAACTACTAGTCCACATTTATTGGACACTTGCCCCATCACCATTACATCGGTATGGATGACCTGAAATAGACTTGGAGTATGGGTCAAAACTGGCGGGACTTTCAACAGTGTATGTTGTCGGTTTTGGCAAGCGTCGCAAGACGCAATGTACCAAAATACATCTGCTTCTATTCCTGGCCACCAGAATCGCAGCGTAATCAATTCTCTAGTTGCATAACTTCCGCGGTGACCCAGACTGTCGTGAGCAGCCTTCATCATGTACATGCGGTGTTCCTTGTCAACAACTAACTGATTCGCAGTGCCAAAAGATTTCTTATACATCCTCCCCCCTTTCAAAAAGAAATGTGAGGCGAAGCGCATAAAACTTCTATACTCTGCATCATCATTCATTCCCGCGGGCCTTTTCATAGGGTCCGCTAGCCATTCCTTTACCAATGGTAATTTAGCATCTCGCTTTTTCATCCAATCCGAACGATGCTCTTCATCGTAAGGCTCTCGCTTCGACTCATCCCATTTCAATTCTAAATTTGGAATCAGAGGCTCCGTCATTAAAATATACTCAGGGATCTGCTTATTCTCCTTCGAGTACGCTTCTCTGCGTGCTCTCGCCAGATTAGCTTCAGTCATTCTGGCATTCTCGCAATCACGTTGGAAATCATCCATACAAACTGCATCAACGTCCACCATTTCTGGCTGTTCCTCCTCCGACTGGAAATATCCACCTCTGGTATCAATAAGGTGTTTAAAGTCCTCGAATTCCAACGGCTGTGGGCCTTCCGCGGAAACGTCCTCATGGTCCTCGGGAGGTTCATTTTGGTCATAACCCTCTTCCGAATTTTTGAATTGTTCATCCCCAGGGAAAGGATCTCTCCTTGATAACCCGTCGGGTGCAAACTTTTCACCAGGGACATGCTTCAGCTTAAAATGGAACATCAAGATCTTTTCAATCCAGCGGTTAATCGTGGCGTTGGGGCCCATTCCAGGGTTTTTCAACATGCCCTTGATGTATAACGCGTCGGTTTCAACCACAAGCTTCCTTGCTCCGAAAATCCAATAATACATGGCCTCTAGAGCTCTCATCAACCCGTACAATTCTCGTTTAGGTTGCGAATAGTTCGCCTCGGTCTTCCCTAACGTTATACTCGCAAATCGTGCAAAGTATTTCTTCTTAGGATCATCTGGGTCTAGCTGGTAGATAATAATTCCCACAGCTCTCCATGAAGTATCCACTTGAATTACTATGTCCGAATCCCAGTCGTACCTCAGGGGTTTTAAAGCTGGGCAGTTTTTCAACCTTTCTCTAATTTTGGCCTGCGCCTCATCACAGTCCGCGGTCCATACAAAGGGAACGTCCTTCTTCGTTAACTCATTGATAGGTGCAACAATGTCGCCGTACCCTTCAATAAAGCTCCTCAGCACACCAACCGTGCCCAAGTACGCCTTCACTTGCGTGAAAGAGTCACAGGAACCCCAGTTATTAATAACGTCCACCCTCTTAGGATCGGGAATTCTTCCGCGGTAAGAGCAAATATGCCCCACAACTTCAAACTCATCCGCACAGAGGACTAACTTCTTCCCTGAAAAAGTCCCTCCTGCGTAAGCCATTCTAGTCACAACTCGATTTAAATTCTCGAGATGTTCCCAGATAAATCTTCTAATTCCAGGATTCGCAGCAATCCTTTCCCAATCGCCATCTTTTGTCTCGTACCTCGTAGGTCCCCCGCGGACAGGTACATCGTCTATGTAAGGGATTGTTACATGCGGCATTTCATCTCTCAAGATGGTACAAACGTCCTCGTGAAACACGGGAACAGAATTGGTCCATCCCATCGGTAATTTTACTAACCTCAGTGCCCCAAACGGCGTCTGGAAGGTTGTATAATCCCTTGAAGATTCCGCTAAGTCCCTGTTATCATATCCGACAAACATATCCAACGAAGCTCCGCACGCTCGACCAGCAAAATGTTCTGCTAGCTTCTCCGTGGCTGGAGGTACCCCAGAGTGTTGAATTGTAACCTCATTCAACCTCTCTAACGCGTGTACAATTCTCAATGACTTTCCATCTTTCTTTATCACCGCAAAAATAGGTGACCTGTAGGACGAGTTGGATGGTTCATACACCCCAGCATCTAATTTTGACTTGATGATGCGGCAGAACTCTTCAAAATGTCCAGGCGGAATTGGAATTTGCGAGCATACCCATGGTGTATGTGGTACCACAGGCATATCAACGGGCGGGAAATATTCATGCTTGAATTGCCCACGCTCATCCTCTTCCCAGGCGAAATGCTCGTTATGCAACATCATAAAATGATGAAGCAACTTCATCTCCTCAGGCAATAAGAACCCAGTGTTATGAGTCTTTTCAAATGCCTCCATTCGCTCCGCGGTATATCTTCCTACTGGGTGAATCTCAGGAATATCCGTTTCTATTTTCGGCATATCCTTCAAAGGGTCCCCCGTGATATTCCGCACAATCCTGAACTTCGCATCCACTTTTCCAAGGATAGGCTTAATCTTTTCCGCGACCGGTTTGTACTTCTTAGTAGCAAATACTCGCTGTTTTCCCATAGAGATGCCCAAATTTCCAAAAATAAATTGCTCTCTTGGTACTTCCGGCACCGGTACTTCAAAATTCAGCTTCCCCTTCGCAGCAGGGACTGTCTTAGCTCCCTCTGCCTTCGAAGTCTTCTTAGACTTCTTCTTCTTCTTTTTCTTCTTGTATTTTCGCTTTCTACGGTTCACTTTCGGCTCACGGTCCGCCGCCTCCGCGGAACTATTTTTATCATCATTCACGCGGGAATCTCGCTCCATGTAGGCAAACGCAGAGTTAGCCGAGCTATCACCCGGATTAGGTGCATGCTTTCCACGGTTCGATTTTCTCGGGCTTCCCGGGCTTCCAGATTCCGTGAACAAGAAGACATCTGTGCCTTTATCTTTCTCTACCTGCCCCGCGTATTGATTCAACAATACACTAGCATTCTTATCTCCTGCAAATGCGTCCCTAGACGCCAATAAATATGCCATCGTCCTGTCATCCTGCGTAACAACATCCCCGTCTTTCGGTAAACCATATCCTGTGCACACCAACTCCCCATGGTCGTTGTACTCAAACGCGGCCATTACTTCTCCCCCATCTTTGAGTTCCTCGAAGACTTGCAAAAATCCGGTTTGGTCTCCGCGGGAGCTGTCTGGACTGGCTTTCCTGTGTCTCGATCTATCTTGACCCCCCTCTGAGAGGTTGCAAAGGTATTTTTGTTCCCTGTGCGCGGATCCGTAATTGTGATCTCGACTTCGCCGGTTCTCTTGCTCGCAAACACAGCTTCTGACAAAATTTCGAAGGGGCGTCCCAAAAGAACTTCATAAGGCACCTCATCAATAATATGAACTTGAAGGTGCATCACTATCCCTTCAAAATTAAACGGCACATTTATAGCCAAGCCCAAGGTGGACTGAATCTGGCTATTCGCAGCAACCATCTCACAGACTATATTTGTATTCCAAGTCAAACCAATTTCCTTGGCCAACTGAGCATTCATTGATACAATCTGCGAGCCGCTATCCGTAATGGCTTCCACATACTTGCCATTCACTGACGGATGAATGCATCTGAGCTTTGCAGAGGAGCCCGCGGCCGGGACTTTAACAGCTTTCGCTTTTTCTCCCTCTGGTAGAGACTCATAGTATTGAAGGACAGGGTCCCCACAAATAACGCTTCCCTCCGGTAAATCATGATCATTGGAGGTAACCAATTCAGGGAACGTGTCAAACATCAACACCGACACAGTCTTTCCATCCTCATCTACAACTTCACAAGTCGTTGTCTCAACTCGAACGTTATCCTCTGCTTCACTTTCATCATCCGCGGGGCGCTCAGAGTCTGAGTCTTCATCCTCAAGCACCCTTTGGACGACAAAGTTGTGCACCTTGGTAGGGACAATATCACCAGAAGTAGTCTTCATAAATTTAGCTTTGTTCTTCCGCGGACCCCCAATCTCAAGAGTTTTCCGGAGCATCTCGTTACTATCCAGCAATGTGCCTATTTTGACTGGTATCACAGTTTCCCGAATAGCGTCTGCAATCTCCGCGGTAGCTTTGTCTCGCCGCTGAGTATCTTTAGGCACTCTTGTTCTTCGTGAACCTGATGACCCTTGGCCATGTTGCTCCTCTGCTGGTTTTCGCGGGAACGCGGGTCGTACGGGAGGGTCAGACAGAGGTTTCACATCCTTGAACGGAAGTTCTTCCTTCTGATTTTTATTTCTGACACCAACCGACTCGTCCTCAGAATCACTGACTTCTTCAACGGTGACTTTCCTCGTAGGTTGAGTAGAACGCTTCGGTAGCAACACTTCAACTCTATTCTCTCTGGCTGGCTTAATGGGTGCTTTCCCATTATCTCTCTCGGCTACTGTTTCTTTTTGTTGGTTTTTCTGTTTTTCTGGAACGCGGTCTTTGGCTTTCGGATCCTCAGGAGCTTTCCGCGAGCGAGTCTCCCTCATCGGAATCACTGAAAATCCTTCTGAGCCGCCATAAACTGCGCTATCTTTGCAACAGACTCCTCGATTCTGTCCAGTCTATCCGCGGTGGCAGGAGAGTCTGACTCTTCCCTGGATTCACTCGCAAACGACTCCGCGGCCGGTGCAGTGGGGTCACTAGCGTAATAATACTCAAACGCCTCTTGGTTATAATACACCTGAGTACGATTGTTATAGTAATCCCGCACTTTGGTCATGTAGCTCTTATTCTTGGGTTCCCGCGGCAAAGCCTTTCCATCATAGAAGAACATACACCCATCTTTCAGGATTAGCAGGCCCCCAGTAATATCATCCCTTCTGTGCTTGCAGTCCGCAACATAATGCGAAGGATCCCAACAATAGTAACAGCCCGTAGGCTTGCCTTCTCTAAGAGGCGGCCTATCCGGTGTATACGATGGCCTGTCTGGCCCGTATTCTCTTCTTTCCACAGGACGGCTAGGATAATTGGAGGTCCCCTTTGTCAAGGCTTCATGCATCTTAGACATGACCTGTTTTTGGTCGGTCGTAAACTTGTCCAGATGATTGGCAAGGGTCTTTTCCATTTTGTCCTCAATCTCCTTACGGAGAATTTTCTCCTCTCTGGCTTTGGAATCAGCCTCAAGCTTCTCCAATCTAGCCTTCAACTTGGCAGCTTCATCTCCACCCTCTGAACTACCCGAAAATAGAACAGCCTTCCTCTTTGTATCCGAGGGAGTTGTGAAGAAAATAGAGTCATTACTTTTGATCAACGACTTCAGTATTTCCTCAAAGTCTGCCCATTCGTACAGGTCATCAGGATGAGTGTAGGCCGGTTTATAGGCCTTTCCTTTGTTCGCAGGCAGCGCTTCATATTCAGATTTTGCTCGCTGATACGAAGTAAGTTCCGTCGGACTTCTGGCCAGCACGATATTGCGAAGAGTCTCCCTGAAGGTAGGGTGAATACCTTTCAAAAAGTCTTGCGCTAACTCGCGCCTTGAGAGCATCTCTCGGTCCTTGTTCATCACTGCAACTCGTCCGCGGAACTTTCGACAATAGTTGGCAAATTCAACTTCCTCATCTATTCTCACCGGACGGTCTGTATACTGTTTCAAGAAAGACGCCCAGCCCGCGCGGGAACCTTTCTCTACTGCACGAACTTCAGGATAAGCATCCATCAATTCCGCCTTCCATTCCTCATACGTTCCATTCGTATAGGTGGGCAAAGCTTGCCATTCTTTCTGCACTTTACTGTTCGCATAGTGGTGTGCTATCCACTTCTTGCTCTGCTCACTAAGCTTTCCTTGCTTCGCGATGATATCTTCGATCCCTTCCAAATACTTGGGCAAATCCCCTGTTTCGTCATCGAATTTCAGGTTATGTCTCCCAAAAATATCCGGGATCTTGCTCTTATCAATCTCGTCGTAGGTAGCCATAGTGTTTGTTTGTGGGGGGTTTATCTTGGCTACGGAGTTCGAAATAGCCTCGATGGTCTGATTCAAATGATCAGATAGCTCGCCGTCCGAGTGGGTTGCGTGTCCCTCAAAGGGTAATGCTGCAGAGGTATTTATAACTTCCGCGGAACGCGCTCTCCTTCTCTTCTTAACTGGTGACGAACTAGACGACCGTCCTGTACTGGAATTTTTGGTCGTACGCGGTTTTCTGCCAGACGTCGAGGGTCCCCAATTTACAGACTCGGGTATAAGACTGTTCCTTGAAGTCGACGTTTGAGCGGGTTCTTGTAGTGCAACCCTGGCTTGCTCTAGCAAACTCCTGGCACCTGCTCCTGTATTTAATGGAGACGGGCTACGCTGGTGTCTGCCTCTCCTCGACGTCTTTCTAGTACGAGGATTTGTTTGGGCTGGAATTCTCGACAACCCAGGAAAGTCCCTTCTCTAGACTCTCCCAACTACAGCAACGCGTTTTGTTTTATCAACAAATTACCACCGAACCCCTCGCGGTGGGCTCCAGATGTAACGCTGACACTTGAATATATCAACTGAAGTGCTAAATATAGCGCAGCAGAGAATCTACCACCAAAATATATATATAACACAATCAACCAACACACACAACACTACAACACAAATATCTCCACAAGATACACTCAAATGTCTCTCGAAGAGTTCGTGGGGTTCGATCCGAAATCCAGATGTCACAGTGACGAGGATATAAGTCGACTTGCAAGTAAAAACCCTGCACAAAACACGCTCTCACACACCGTAGATGGAAGTGATTCCGTCCGCGGACCTTTCCTAAAAATAGGAACTATAAACGGTAGGATACAAGATACCCAACGTAGTTGAATATCAGGGCGAGATTGAAACAGTGGCCACAGACAGTTTCCGCGGCAGAATGCACAATTCTTATAGCGCCAGTTACGCTATAGACCTGAACCTCCAAATTCCAGGAACCTTTGACACTCCTTTATATAGCACAAGCCTTTCAGACGAGGACTAATCAGATCTCTTCCGGTTATGCGCCAGCAGTTCCAACGCAATGCTTCAGCAGATGGACAGTTCCACTCTTCCTCAGACTCAGGGAGCTCGAGCACACGTATCCTCACAATGAGATAGACAGTCCGCGGGCAGTAGAGGCAGGCAGTTCCTTACACACTAAGGCCACGACAAAGCTACTCGAAAGCAAAGCCTCCGCGGGTGAACACTCTCGAAACGATGCTTAGAATCACACTTGAACTGAACTTCAACACAATTTCTATTAAGACAAACGAGTAGACAATATCTTTATATATGCCTCTACGTTGCTGCCTGAGTTCACCAACGCTGTCCAATAGACTGAGCGCGATGTCCTCCAGCTCAACGAGAAATACAGGTCCTTTTATACTAATGCCAAGAAATACATCACATAAATAGTACAGAGTAAGCAATGTCGATCCAATTGAGTAGAGAGATGGTATATTGGTATTTGGGTGTCCCGGAGGACCTTCGGCAGCCTCTTGGCTTGTCGATCCAGCGGTAGAAAGTCAGCACTTATGACTCTCACGGTTGAATCACTGAATTGCGGAAGCCCGCGGAACACCATCATTGGTGATCCCGTCAATCCGTCACTTGCGGCAACCCTTCCGGTAGTGCCATCAACGCCTCTAATAACTCCTAAGACTATTCTTGGGACATTCCAATTCACTCGCAATATCACAGGCTCGTCTGTTGTCCAATTTATCAAGCCACCAAGTCATCCGCGCTGACTCCAATATAGAAATAGATCTCTAATGAAGTTGCCGCACTTGTTCGGCTTCAGCATCACATCATCAACACTCCTGTCAAAGACCTCATGTCTTGCCATGACTCTGCCTTCTGATCCTAGCACCGGCATCTCCTGTATGAGATCCCTTTCCGCTGTTCCAGCCGTCTATTTATAGTCGGCAGCCCGCGGCATCTGTCTTTTGACTGATGTTGACTCTGATAGCCCCCGCGGCGCCTCCTACATCCTTGTAGACCTTTGTCTAAGTCCGTAGTACACAAGTACTTGACTCTTCGTCACTCTTCTGAGGGTTCTGTTATGGAACAGATCCATAGTACTGCAGTAGGCTATTAATATAATGCCTTTCTCCTGTGATGGGTTTTACGGTCAACAGCTCGGAGCTCACTTTGACCCTCCTCAGTGTCACCAACAGAGGTACTGACTTCCTATTGATAGCCGAGTAAGACTATAGTCGTGGCGGGTAGTTGGGTGGTTTAGGGCCGCACTTGACTTAAAATAGCCAGATATAACGCGCAAAAATGACCAGTCGTTACAGCGCGCGTCGTCCATTGCTTCACTCTTCGATGGTAAGCTCGGCTCTGTCGATTTATTTTCCTTGATGAGACTAACTCGGATGTTGAACATGTTTTTAGTTCAGTCTAGTCTGTCGGGTGTTTGCCCTGGTACACGAAGGTTCGAGTGGGCCGCGCATTGCGACGCTTACACTGCCTCGATGTGAGTTAGCTTGGTTTGGGCCTTTCATCTTTAGTATTACACTGACATTAGTACGGTGAAACTGAAACTGAAACTGAAATTCTATTTTGCCGTACCTGGCCATTATGGCTATGCGGCAGTACTTCTAGGTAAACTAGATGGTACGGTACTGGTAGAATAAACACATTTTTGGCTGTCTTGTACCGAGGTGAGCGATTTCAATGCCATCACTTTTGTACATTCACTAAGGCTACAAATGGACGCCGTGAAGGCCGCTTCAGCTCGTTAGAACATCGGTCTATGATACAGGCTGGACACAGGTCAGTGTTGACTTTGATTCTGATTTACTTTATAGCCAGCAAATGCCAGATACACACAATGGCTTGAAGTTGAAAGGGGTAGAGTGCAGAACATGGATAGATGTGTCATGTAATTATGTAGTCGCGATACTAGTATATCTATTCAACCCAGTGACTTGACAGTCTTGAATCAAGCGGAAACTTTCTTACTACTAAATTGGTAAACTTCTGTGGAACAGAGTCTGACAGACTAACAGGAAAACAAAACAAAGCAGACCATCTCGTTCAACCATAGAAATCCACTGTTACTAATTATGACTCGAGTAAGTAGTTCAGCAACACAAATTCAAAGCAACCAGCCTGTACTGTGTCTCTGTGTATTGAAGCAACACCAAATCGACCGTGACATTTCCGTTGCCTTTTTCAAGGGCAACGGCCAGCATCGTGACAGTGACCGTTGCAACAAAGTGCAACGGTTGCGCCTAATTCAAGGCATATTAACAGCCGCTGGGATGGTTGCGTATTTATTTGGTGTCCAACAACCGAGAATTTTGGCTGAAAATGCAATGTAGAATGCCTCGGAATTTTTTCCGCTTTTTCCCGCAAAATGTCACGGTGGTTCAAAGGCAACGCAGGCCGCCGTGACCGTGACCAGGCAAAAATTTTGCAACGCAACGGAGGTCATCGTGACCGTGACCGTTGCTTCCATACAGGGAGACACAGTAACCTAATCCAGTTTTCAAACCGGCCGCAACAATCCAGGTGAATTCTTCTCCACTCAGGCTTCCAGTTCGCTCCCAGAGCACCAATAAGTAAACTCCTAGTGGAGTAGTTTCCGATGTCGTTGTTGGTTCACAATCCGTCAGTTTGGGTCGGCATTGGAATTGGAAGTGTCAGTGTTGGTGTCGGAGGTCCGAGTTTCAGAATTCCTCATATCAAAGTCTCATAAAAAGTGACTCTTCCCTTTTCCCGCTGCAAATTATTTTGCCCACTACGTTCTCGCTGAACAATATAGTAGTTTGTCCCACTCAATCGTAGCAATTTGATTGTGTAAGGCTCCAGGAGCACTTACGAGGGTTACTGTCTATAACGGTGATAGGGCCGCTCAGCGGCTATGCATGAAACCACAGAAATTTATCGATTTCTGTACCTATCAGCGGGAGGAAGTAAGGCTAGGATCACAGAAGATATACTCTACCTCGAGGGTAGTATCTTATTGCTTAAGATGGCCGATAAGCCAGCGGGACATCATCATCTGGTAGCGGGAGCTTAGCGACGTCTCCCTAAACATGGGAGCGGGACTCTGACTTCAACTACTACTACTGTTGGGCCGAGAGCGTAGCGGGAAACCGTTGCCTTAAGGTGCCGGAGGCCACCAAGAGGAATTAACAAAACCCCGATGTTAGGCGCTAACCCGCCGAACCACCATCGACGAATCGGACGGACGGACAGACGAACTCTTTAGTACTGGCAGGGAATGCCGCCGGGAACATCACCTTCGGCGGGTCGAACAAGACCTCACGGGAGGGCCAGATCAAGGAAGACTTGATCTTACACGAGCAGCGGGCTTATCGCCGAGGACCCGACTAGGGCCGGCGAGTGGACTGGATCAGACGTGGAGCATCGGCTGCCTCGGGTTCACTAGCGGGGAGACCAACCGACGATGCCGGTGTCAAATACCGTTGATATCGGGGAGTCTCCCGGCGAGTGGTGAACCCTTGGATTATATCGGCTTGCCCTGCTTCAAGCGGGAGCCTCTTTCCTGATGACAGAAGAACTCAGAAGAACTTGACCGCACTCAAGCCGCCACCAGCACGGGTGGCGGGAGGCGACCTTTGCCTTCACTCGACCAGCGGCAAGCAGCCATTATGAAGAAGATATTTCGTGTCTCCCCTTGAAGACATGGCAACCAGCACGCCATTGCACTGCAATAAGGCGCAATACCCACCCACCCGCATGGACTTTCTCCGGGAGGCAGTCTTTTCACTCACGACTGGCAATCCTGAATATACCATTGGTTCCCAGCGGGCGCGGCATCACTCTTGGACACTCTCTCATCATGATTTTATTTGGTTGTTTCTGCTCCCGCTGCGTGTATTTAATCTCCCGGTGTACTTTTGGTTACTCAGTCAATTACCTACCCGTAGACAAGGGCAGTTTGTAGCGGACTCTAGAATTTGAATCGGAACTTTGAAAGAGACTAGACTTGATATCTGAGAGAGACTCGAGTGATACGGAAAGACTTGTGGCATACCGAGCCGCCAGAACTTTGAGAGCCCCGCCAGCCTTTGAGCCCGCGCCCTCCTGAAATACGAAGCCCCGTCTCTTGCAGTTCCGCGGTATAACCAAGACCCCCGTTCGTGCTTGATTCCGCGCCGTCGACGCCCCGTGTGCCCTGCCGTTCCGCGGTATTCAAAGACCCCCGTTCGAGCTCGCCGCCGCGTAGTGGTGTAAGTGCCCCGGCCACTGTTAGTGTCCGCGCCATCGACGTAAGAGCCCCGCTCCTCGCCAGAGCCGCGCCAGTTGAATAAGAACCCCGTCCCGCTGAGCCGCGCCTTCTGCCCGCCGGTTGTCATCCAGAAAGCTTCTTCCCGATTGACGATCCACTACCGGGCGACGCTTTTCTATTGGCACGGAGACCCTCCCCGCTAGACTCAGAATTTCTCATTTCGAAGTCTCAGAAAGAGTGACTCTTCGCTTCTCCCGCTGCGAATCGTTTTGCCCGCTACGTTCTCGCTAGACAATCTAGTAGTTCGTCCCGCTCAAACGTAGCGACCTTGATTGATTGAAGCTTGCCCAAGTATTCTGAGGGACGATACGTGCTCCCGCCACCCCGAACACACACACACACACGTCGTATTGGATTAGATTTAGTGATTTTATATTTCGGTATATTTCACGCCTACACCCTCACGCACCGTTTCATCTGGAGCCCACCGCGAGGGGTGACAGATTATTTGTGTCAAGTCGAAAGAAATCACTTGTGGACGCTGCTATAAACTAGCACGAACCATCCGCCGGTTGACTCGAGAATAGAATATACACCCGCCCGTTGAGCCGTTAGCTCCAGGCCCGCGATAGAAGATTTTGCCATTTAGTTTCGGAGGAGACGTGGCTTCAGAAGGACGATCCGCTAGAGTACCACCACCAAAACCTCGATCTACCAACACTAGCCTACGCGCCGCTGCTGCCGCTCTCGATCTCGAACTTGCCGATTCTTCCCTCCCGCCTGTTGCTCTCGCCCGGGAAATCTATTCTCTGCGCGGACGATCCCAAGCACAAGCTTATCGTGCCCGCCGAACCCAGTCGTTGAGCCCCTCTGCTCCGCTGGAACAACAAACCCCGACTCAACCGCCCGGCACTAGACCTGTTACGCCCGACGGTGCAGCTACCCAGTCGTCAACGACTCTCTCGTCTGTCTCTTCACCACTACTCCAAACTTCACCAACCCCTTCAAACAATCCGATGGCTGAAGACGGCAATAATACTGTCGCCCGAGGAAAGAAGCGCGCGCCGGAACCATGGGACAGGAACGCCCCGCTCTTCAAAGAAGATGAGCCGGAGGAACTCGTTCGTTTCCTGGACCATGTGGAGCGTATGATGGAATTAGATGAGACGCCGGCCGACAAGAAGAACGAGTTCGTCTGCCGCTACACCGCTCAAGCTACGGCTGAAGAGTGGCGGCAGTTCGACTCGTTCTCCAAGACGTTCGACAACTTTAAGAAAGAAATCCTGGAAAATTACCCGTCAGTCGTCGACCAGAAGAAGGGCTCTGTGCAGAAATTGCACAAGCAGCTTCGTAAGTTCGCCGAAGAGGGGATTGACCGGGATGATGAGGACGAGCTCATGCGCCTCACGCGAACCATGAACGTCGAGGCGAACAAACTCCTCGATTCAAACTTGATTTCGCACCGGGAAGCCCTCCCGATGTTCTTCTCCAAATTGACTCGCGAGTTTAAGGAGCGAATCCTGGAGAATCTCGAGAGGAAACCTCCCGCTGAGGACGACGACGAGCCGGACGCCCGCTCATGGACGCTGGCCGAAGTCATGAGCGAGGCCAAAAAGATCGCGAAACGTTCGACCGCCAACTCGGAGTTCTTTGGCACTTCTGATCGAGGTTACTCGAGCAAGTCGAAGAGCGCCAGCGGCTCTGTACGAGCGTCGAGCGGGCGGTCGATTCTCCCGAATCCGAACGTTGCGATTAAGAAAGAAGAAGAGGACCCTAACAAGGCCCTTCTTGAGACGATTAAGGTGTCGGTCGTCACTATGATGGAGCGGCTGGATAATCAGACCTCCCAATTAAAAGAGATCGACGCCGCGACCAAGAAGAAGATGGCTGAGTTAGAGTCCTTCTATAAGTCCCTACCGGGCAGAGTCCCAGGCGCCGCTGACTCCCAGTCTTACCCGCGAATGCCTACCGTGCAATTCAAAGGGAACCTGGCGGATCAGGGGTGTCTTTATTGCGACAAGTTTGGGCATTTTAGAGATAAGTGTCTCATCCGGCAAGCCCACATAGGGAGTGGAAAGATGAAGGTCGTGGGGTTCAGAGACTGTTTCCCCGATGGGATACCTATCCCGAAAGACGGGCACAAGTCCAAGAAGCAGCAGGTAGAGGAGTACCGCCCGACCGCCCAACCAACGGCCGCTGCGCAAAACTACCAGTCTGTCTTCGCTCAGCTCTCCGTTCTTGACATGGACGAGCAGGAGCTGGAAGCCGCGCAAGCCGCGTTCAGCCAGAACGAGGAATTCTACTATGACCCGAGAGAAGAAGAATTGGTTTCCTTGCGAGCTGAGCAAGTAAACCTCCAGCGGCAAGTGACGCAACTCCAGTCGCATGGTTCAGGGGGTGTTCAACCACCCCTTGTGGCTCATCAAAGCCAACCTCCCCCGCCGCAATTCGACGCCAACGCTGTTGCGATTCTACTGGCGGCTGTCTCAGCGAACTCTCGCTCTCCCAACGGGGCTGGTCCTTCCCGAACGGGGAACAGCGCCGAAGGAGAGCATTTTTAGAGAGTTCGAGGAAGGGGGCAAAGGGGAAACCAAGTGCGGATAAGCCCCCGGAGAACAGACAAGTACGCCCGCCTGTAGGAAAGAAAATGGAAGTTGTGATGCCGAAGTTGCCCTACAAGCCGAGGACGCTGCGAAAGCCCGCTGTCGAAGCACAGCCGGCGATCGTTGAAACCAAGGAGAAAGGGCGGGAGGAGACAGAAGAACAAAATGGCGCTCAGCCGCCGGAGCTTCCGTATAGGAACGTTCCTCCGGTCAAGCCAGCCAAAAGGCCCAACGAACCTAGAGTTCGGCCGGCGGGAGATCCGCCGTTAGTGGCCAACGAAAAGAACTACGAGTTGAAGGCGCCCGTAGAGGACCAGGACGATGAGGAGGTCGAATCCTTGATAAAGGAGATCTTCGGAAACCTGGAAATAGCTCTCCCGCTGGGGAGACTGTTCGCCCTCAGCCCGAAGTTGCTGCGCCAGGCTAAGGCGTTGCTCTCGAAGAAGAGGGTCTCGCCCGCTGTTCGAGTAACTCTAGAACAGTTGATTAGCCACGCAGAGAGAGAAGCCGACGAAGATGACGAGTCCTCCAGCGTAACCGTAGAGGACCTACCTTACGAGGTAATAGTTCAGGTCGCGACAGCGGCCGACGGACTTATGCCAGCGGGAGCCCTGATCACCGTCGACCCAGTAGTCCAATATTGGCAGTCGATAGTGGAGGGAGAGCCGGTAAGGGATGTCTTCGTCGCCATCTCCGACAATGCTTCTGCCGGAGAATCAGCGGCCCTGAGAGTAGTCTTCCCGCTCATTCACGGCGCCGCTGAAGTTGAATGTATTCTGGACGGTGGATCGCAGATCGTGTCCATGGCCCTGTCGGTAGCCACCGAACTAGGAGTCAGCTGGGACCCAGATAACTGCATCCACATGATGAGCGCCAACGGGCAAACCGAGAAGTCAGTCGGTCTGGCCAGGAACGTCCCCTTCAGGTTCGGTGACATGACGGTGTACCTTCAAGTGCATGTCATACGAAACCCGGCCTACAAGGTGCTGTTGGGGCGACCCTTCGAAATCCTGACCGCCAGCGGTATCAAAAATACCTCTGACGGGAACCAGTTCCTGACTTTGACCGACCCCTCCACGCAGAAGCGGGTGGTCGTCCCTACCTTCCCCAGAGGCCAGCGGCGACAGGTGCGGCGCGTCCAGAACGACGCATCACCGGCTGAACAGCCGAGCAGCCAGGAGGAGCAAAATTTTCAGAATTCGAGGAGTTGATTAACCATCAAGGAGAATTAGCGGTTCAGATAGAACTGGACGAGAATAATGTTCCTAGAATTTGCGCTTTGATGAAGTCTGGAGAAGAGGGATTTTCGATGGCCGAGACGAAAATGGCCTACCTGGCGGCTGCCATGCCAGAAATTGATGATGAACCCGCTGCTCAGTTATTCCAAGAATACAACGAGCAGCTGACAGAAGGAAAAGAAGTCGGCGAATCCTATGTGGCTATCGTAGCCAACATAACGGACAAAGTCAGAGAGAAACTGAAGGATCCGGCCGCTGTGTTCATGACTGCTGGCATCGACATTGAGTCGGTTAGGCAAGAGCAATCTCGTCATTCAGCGGGGGGGCGCTGTCAGTGCTGTGACTACGCCGATTGGGTAGTACCCGGGTTTGAACACAATGAGACGAAAGTCGCTTTGATGGAGGAAATCATTCCCGAGGATCACCCGCCTGAAGTCGAGGTGAAGGAGGTGTTCTCGAAGAAGTATAAACCGGTAGCGCTAAAAGTAAAGCCGGTCCTCGAACCGCTCCCTCCCGAGTTCAGGATAGAAAGGAATATCATCGGGGATCCATTGCAGAACATCGTCCCGCTAGACCCTCATCCGCCAGAATTCGTTCCCGTTGGGAGATACACTGCGGAGAGGAAGGCGGTTGTAGACGAACTGCATAACGATGGATTCTTGAATGATGAAGAGATGAAGCTGGTTCATCATATGTTATCTATACACGAAAATACGGTAGCATGGGATGACAGCGAAAGAGGAACTTTCAGAACGGATTTCTTCCCGCCAGTAAAGTTCCCGGTGAAGCCAGACCATAAGGTTTGGGTGGAGAGAAATATTCCCATCCCGCCGGGACAGCTGGAAGAAGTCTGCAAGGTGCTTAGGGCGAGTATCGATGCCAATATATACGAACCATCCAATGGCTCGTATCGCACCAAGTACTTTGGAGTTCTGAAGAGTGATAAGAAGTCAATTCGGTTAGTGCATTCGCTGGAGCCGCTGAACGCGGTAACCATTGCACACTCTGGGGTGCCTCCCGGCGCCGCGGATCTGGCCGAACATTTCGCAGGAAGGGCTTGTGGGTCCACGTTTGATCTTTACTCTGGGTACAACCACCGGCTGATTGACCCGGAATCTCGAGATTACACAACCTTCCAAACTCCGTTTGGTGCGCTTCGATTGGTAAGATTGCCGCAGGGTTGGACCAACTCGGTGCCGATCTTCCACGAAGACGTAACTTACATCCTGCGAGATGAAATTCCTGCGGTTACCCGGCCGTATATAGACGACGTGCCTGTCGCCGGCGGCTTCACTCGATACGAAAAGCCTGACGGGACGTACGAGACCATCCCTGAGAACCCGCTGATAAGGGTCTTTGTGTGGTTACACTTGGTAGACTGCAACCGGGTACTTACTCGGCTAGCCTATTCTGGGCGACTGTAAGCGGGAAGAAGTTGCAGATTTGCCGGGGAACTTTTAAGGTAGTCGGCCATGTCTGCTCATACGAGGGCATGCGCCCGGATGAAGATAGAATCGGCGTCATTGAGCGTTGGGGTCCGCTGAAGGATTTCCACGATGTGAAAGCTTTCCTGGGAACTGTGGGCGTTATGAGAATGTTCATCCAAGACTATACAGTCAAGGCTGAGCCGATTCAGAAGCTCACCCGGAAGGAAGTCATATTCGAGTGGGGCCCGGCCCAAGACGCATGCATGAAAGTTTTGAAGAAGGCTTTGCGAGAATGTCCCGCGCTTAGACCTATAAGATATGAATGGGACACCGAAGTGGTACTGGCGGTCGATACATCGTACCTTGGAGTTGGGGTGCATGTGTACCAGCGGGATCCTTTGGACCTAAATAAGCGGTACTATGCCCGCTTCAGCTCCATACCTTTGAATGACCGGGAGTCGAGGTATTCTCAGCCCAAGCGGGAATTGTTTGGCTTGAAGAGGGCGCTAGACCACATGCAATATTGGCTGTTGGGCTGCCGCAAACTGGTCGTCGAAACCGACGCTCAGTACCTCAAGGGCATGTTGGATCACCCGGGAATGGGGCCCAACACTACGATCAACCGCTGGATTGAGGAGATCCTGATGTTTCATTTCACCCTGAAGCATGTACCGGGCAAGACTTTCGGGCCAGATGGACTCTCCCGCCGGCGTATTCAGCCGGGGGATCCAGAGTATGATCATCCAGAAGACGAGTTCGATAATAACGAGCCGCCGGGTCTTCATCCTGAAAGTAGTGCTTGGCCGCCTCTCAAGAACTTCGAGGATTTCAAGCACGATATTGACACCCGAGGTGGATATATGGTAGCGGAATTGGCGGGAGACGAGGCTCGGTCAGCCGCTGACTTCGGAAACGACGCCGAGCAGGCTTGGGCTTACACCCGCCTTGGTAGAGAATATGTTTTCGAAGTCTTCTCTCAGTCAAAGGGTGACGACAAGCCAGACGGCGAGCCGCTGATCCCTGACCTCGAATTGAAATACGACCCGACGAAGCGGGAACCGTATTCTGAAGACCAACGATCGGTAGCAGCGAAGCTAGCGGACGAGCGGCTGCTCCTCATGAAGGACTGGCGGCGGAATACCCTGGCTCGCCCGGCTGGCATGAACGACAAGGAATACAAAGCCTTCTTGCGATTCGCCACCGGCTTCTTCGAGGACGCAGATGGAAAACTCTATCATAAATCCTCAACGGGGAGTGCACATCAGTTGGTGGTAGACAAAGATCACCGAATGTATATGATGCGGGCGGCTCATGATAGCCTGGCCCACCGCGGTGTCTTTGCTACCAAATCCTTGATAGAAATGCGTTTCTGGTGGCCTGAGATGGAGCGGGACGTCACCTGGTATATTAAAACTTGCGAATTGTGTCAGTTAAGGCAAAGGACCTTATTAAAGATCCCGCCCGTTGTCACCCATACCCCTTCGCTCTTCCAGGTGGTGCACGTCGACGTGATGGTCGTTGGGACCCCTTCCAACGGCTTCAACAAAATTGTTGACGCCCGCTGCTCCCTCAGCAGCTATATAGAAGCGCGGCCGATAAAGAATGAGAATGCCAGAACATTGGCCTTGTTCTTACTCGAAGATGTGATTTGTAGGTGGGGCTGCCCGGAGGAGTTAGTGACAGATAATGCACCGGCCTTCCTAGCGGCTGTGGCCTACCTTGAATCTAAGTACGGTATAAGAAATATCAGAGTTTCGCCGTATAATTCTCAAGCCAACGGGAAAATCGAAAATGGGCACTTCTCGATGAGGCAATCCTTATGGAAAGCTACTGGCGGGAATCCCAGCAAGTGGTACTGGTTCTTCCCGCAGATGTTGTGGGCTGACCGGGTCACTATTCGACGAGGAACGGGTTGTTCACCCTACTTCATGGTAACGGGCGCACATCCGATCCTCCCGCTGGATATAGAAGAAGCGACTTGGCTAGTGCATTTGCCCGGCAGGACTTTGACGACTGCTGAATTAATCGGCTATCGAGCTCAGGCCTTGGCTAAGCACTCCACTCACGTTGAGCAAATGAGAGAACGGGTCACCGACGAGAAACGAGCGAATTTACGCCGGTATGAGATAGCCCATAAACATACTATCGAAGATTACCATTTCGAGCCGGGGGACTTAGTGCTCATCAGGAATACGACCGTTGAGAAATCGCTGAATACGAAAATGGCCGCCAGATACCTGGGACCGGTAATTATCATCCGGCGTACGAAAGGTGGAAGTTATATCGTAGCGGAGATGGACGGCTCTGTCTTTCAATCGAAGATTGCTCAGTTCAGAGTGGTCCCCTTCGAGCAGCGGCGCTCTATTAAGCTGCCCGCTGACATTCACGACTTAATCGACCTCTCAGCCGAGACGCTAGAAAAGATGGTCCAGGAGGAAGACGGTTATTCTGGAGATGACTTCCAATTCGGGAATGTGAGGTTAACCCCCAGCGGGACGGCTGACGAAGAGCCAGCTCTGCAGGAGGTGTTAAAGCTAGACTTACAACTTAACGAGACCTCGAGTAAACCGTCACAAACTATGGTGATTTCGGAGTAGACGTAGAAGTACATCGTTTATTTGTCTACATCTTCTCATTTATATCAAGTGATGGCCGAGCCATCACTGCCCGGCAGGTGTGTCACCCTAACACTCTCCCGCTCAAGACTGACTTCAGTCTTCAAGATAAAGTACTCAGCGTAATTAACGCGTCAAGAAATCAATTTGATTTTTTAGTATCGAATTACCCCAGCAAGCATGGGGCGCGGACATCGATAAGTACTGCAGTCTCGAATGCAAATCAGTAAGTTAGAGTAAGCGATAATCGTTCAGCCCATGAGTGCGCCGTGATCATACATCGACGATCCGGCGGCGGGCGGCGAGGTGGGATTCAGCGAGAGGTTTTGAATACCTTGCGTAGCCATGCGCGTGTCCGGCGACATAACCTCCGCACCGAAATTGAGCATCTCTGTTTCCGCGAACCAGCTTTGGTTTTGTGCTCCAGGAATTGATCCGAATTGCATGGGCGGCATATTCAGGTAAAGGTTGGACGCCGCGTTCGACGCTGGCATCATGTGAGTGAATTGCTGAGGCAGCGGAGGCATCGCCGCGGTTCCCGTCGATGGCCCCGCTTGTGGCATCTGAACCGGTGCGTGCATGGATGCTGCAAGTCCCTGTGGAGCCTGTTGAGCTTGGCTCGGTGAGCGCCTGAACGAATTAGCGTTTACTCGAGCTCCGCGCCACGGATTTCCCCTTGCCGGGTGTCGCTGCGACTGTTTAGCCGCTCCTCCACGTTCGCGATATTCCTTTGCCCACGGATTGTGTCGATCAAGTATGCCCGGGCGGCGCGCTGGAGCTTGCCGGCCTTTGCCTTCCATGATCGCAGTGGCAATTCTCGAATTAGGTTCCCGACGCATACCTTGCATATCGGGGTCGCGCCACTGCCAGGTATCAAACTGGACCGTGTTCTCGAATTCGAGCTGCCACGGCAGGTATGGGGAACGGAAGCATACGTCGTTGTCGTTGGGGAATAAGGATGGAGGCGCCGCTGAGTAGCCGTGCGAGTAGGTGAGAATATTGGCGGCGTCTGCGGCGGTCCACCCCGGCGGCAATGGCGCCATGACGTCCAGCGCGAACTGCTGTGCATATTCGTACGCGTCGTCCACGAACGCGGTGAGTACACCGGCTTCCGCCATACGACGAACGACATCGTCAATCGTCGTATTGACAGTGGCCTGATCAATCGGCATTTTCTGCATATTCACCTTCGCGTTAATTTCCAGATTGAGCGCGTTTACTCGTCGCTGATAGAGCCCTGGCGTTCCAAGTATCTCGAAAATGATTTTGTCGACGTGTACCTTACGATTAAGGTCGGGCGGGTACATGTTGCAGTAGTGCTCGACCGACAGCGCGTGCATGAGGTTGCATCCTCGGACGAGACGCATATTGAGGGTGTATTGATCGTCGAGGCACCAGAGGTGGTAGCGTAAAGTATGCAAACCTGTCTGTAGCCAGTTCAGAAAATTGTCTTCGAGCGTGTATCTAGACAGGCCCTGTCTAGGGTAACACTCAGCCATTTTTTGGGCTTTTTCTGTCGCCGGCCCCGTCCCCGGCTTGTTTGATGGCCTTGATCCATAGATTGAGATAAGGTGGGTCCAAATCAATCATCTTTCTTCTATCTATGCCTTATCTATTTTGACAGCTACTCCTACGATACCTAAAAAGGAAAATAAATCTGGTATTCATTCAGGAGGGATTATCGTCTATTACTCGGCCGTACTGATATCGGCACCACTAGGCACTATCTCATCTTCCATACGCGCCGCTATCCTTTCGTCCTCTTCGAGCGCAAGCCGCACAGCTGCCGCCGCAGAATTATTCCAATTCTGCTTAAAGCGAGAGGCTAGCTGTCTAGATAGTAGCCATATTGCAATGTGCCTGAAGAATATCTAGTACCATAATGCAACTTAGTCGGTTGATGGTCGGACGGCCAATAATACCCACATTGCAATGCGTCCGTGGTGCCCGAAAAGGTAATAATTAAAGTGGCAAGACTGGGAATCGAACCCAAAAAGCCTTGCGTGATGTCAATTTATTTACATAACAAGAGCCGAAACCACTACACTAGAATAGAGATACTAACCAGCTAAAGGATAAGGGAGTGGTAGTACACGGAGCTTGGAATCCACAAGGTAATTCCTCCTTGTCCGGCCCGTTTTCAGGGCCCAGTTAGGGTTAGGGAGGTTAAGGTTTGGGTTAGGGTTTGAGTTAGGGTTTGGGTTAGTCAGGTTAGGGTTCCTAGGTATATTTTCTGCCTCGTTTGGTTAAGGTTAGAATTGATCAGATTAGATTGGTTAGGTTGGTTAGGGTGGTTAGAGGGTTCAGGTTAGGATGGTTAGGGTTAGAAATACTTACCCAACAAGGAATAAACATTGCTAACCCAGAGCCGAAGATCTAGGGCAGCTTGCCTGCCCTAGGTCTGGGAATTAACAGTCCCAGGTAGGGTAAGGTCTCCTTACCCTAGCTGGGAAAACAAATTGACTTTTAATAGCTCTTTGGTCTAGTTGGATATGATGCTTCCTAAATTATCTCGTGGTCTGCATGAGGTCGGCGGTTCAATTCTGCCTTTTGGCAGTTCTAATCTTTTCGAATTTCTTAGCAGGCTGGTGGCTGTTCACCTGCCTATTTAGGCTTCAAGGACACATTGCAATGCAGGTATTATTGGTCGGCCGACCATCAACCGTGTAAATTGCATTATGGTACTAGGTATTCTCCTACCACATTGCAATATAGGTACAGTCTTTACATAGGCTAGGCGGCGTGTCAGCGAGGCTGGCGAGCCGCGTATGCCTGCAGCCCCGCACGCACGTCGGCTGTGACAGTGCGGGACACTGCACGCTTCTCCTCCCACCAGATTGCACGCCACTCCAAGAACCGCAAGACCCTTCGCATCTCCTCACGCAGCAAATCTACCTCTTCCACCCATCTATCCTTCCTCGCTTTGGCCCTTGACCACTCGACGCGGACCGCTGCAGTGAATATGTAAGTCTCAATCTAGGCAGAATCGTTACTCTGGGACGTACCATCCACGAGCTCCTCATCTTCTGCATCAGGGCCGCCTCCCTGCGTCCATATCCACGACATTTTGCGTCGACTTGCGGACGCCATAGCCCTCCCTTTTCTGTCTTTCTTGCTCGTCCTCGCCCCCACAACACCCAGTCTAGCCCTTGCCGCCGTATCGGGCTCCTCGTCCTGATCTAACCGGATATGCTCATCCTCCAGCTCTCTGTACGCTGTACACTCCTCCTCCCCTCTCAACTTAATCAAAGCCCTTCTCGCACGTCGGTACTTTGTCGCCGCCACCTGTGGTGCCCCATATTATACTATAGTTATAGCTTCCATGTGGTCCCCATGGAAGCTATAGTTATAGGTCGAACTATCTTCCATGACATCCACAGAATGTCATCTCCACGGCTTCCACAGAGGACTTGTCCAGGGCGAAAAATGAGATTTTTCCACCGTTTCCATGCCTTTTCCTGCTACAAAAACCCCCTTTAAAGGGTACTAATGAATTCCATGACTTCCATCAGATTTTGTATACACTTCCATGACTTCCATGAAGTAACAAAGTTGTAATAGAGTTAGTATACCCTTCCACTGCTTCCATGAGGGACTTGTACCATATATATCTGTTGACTTTCCAGCTGAGCTAACTAACCGGTTAGTTAGCTCAGCTGGAAAGTCAACAATATCAGTGGTGATTTGATCTTCCACCACTTCCATGAAAATATACAAGTTTAATACACTCTTATTGACCTTCCATGACTTCCATGAGACCAAGTAACTGTGATCAGTATCTGAATGTTCCACTACTGCCACAATTCTATTCCAGTCTACTGTGCCCCTTACCATCCCCTCCCCCCTCTGCCTTCTCTCACTCTCTCTAGTCAACAGATACCCTTCACCACTTCCCCTCTCCACATCATCATATTTTTCCCACTCCCTAGTAAACTGACAACCGTTTCACATCAGTATCCTCCTCTCCACCATCCTGCTGTGTGAACTCTCTATATAATCTCAATGAAGTAGCTGTCACACTATCTCAAAAAGACTTTCAAACACGAGTATATACGAGAACAGTGTTCCAAACACTCCATGTGATCACAAAATCCCTGTGCCATTGCATTCTTCTCCACAAAGGCATGCTACCTCACTGAGAGTGAAGTCCTGTTCATCCTTAATATATACCACTATCTCAACATTCAGCTCAATCTTGAAGTAAGGGTGGGCAGCAAGATTAGCCTGATACCAAATGAGTACTAAAGGTCACAGAGAAAGCTGACATAGGAGAGGAGTGTATAGACAATATCCCCTTCTTTTGTGTGAGGGGGACCCAGGCTTTAGTACATTTGATATAGCAATATAGAGCTTTGTGAATGGTCTTAAAATGGGATTTCCCAATTTGCAACCTGTAGCAATGTAGCTTTGTCCCATACACATTCATATTATCTGAGATATGCCTAGGCTGAATGTTGTTACTCGTTCACACAGTTCACTCTGGATTTCTATGCAAATTGGTGGGGCGTAGTTTCATATTTCTGCTTCCCAAAGTGCCCTCAGAGGGGTTAGAAGCAGGATGTGAAGACATTGGGCCTGGGAAGAGTCATGTTTATGGAATAGAGGAGGCTGCCTGTTGACAAAGCACAAAATGCTTTGATTTATGGTAAAAAATTGTAATTCCAGCACTTTAATGTCCAACTCTAATGAGTTCCACCGCTTCCACGGCAAGTTGTATTCAAATTCCACGGCTTCCATGGTATATTGTATTGAATTTCCACCACCTCCATGAGGATTTGTATTGAATTTTCCACTGCTTCCATGAATTGTGGTCACCTAACTCGTCGTTGTGTGGTCGCCAACTCGTAGCACTGAAATCAATTTTGTTTTCACCATTGCATGAGAACAAGGAGCAATATTGAAAATCTGAGGAGGCAGATATCATTAGTTACCTGAGAGCATGTCTTGCAATATTTTCAGGTTTATTGTTAAATTCTGTCTGTCTCAATACGTCTGAACACTGTATGAGCTGAAACTTGCTTGAATCCATATATTCACCTCACAACTTCTTCAGCTTTTAAACACAACTTTTCATATTTGAACTCAATATGAAAGAATACTTCAAGTAGGGTCTAAAACAAGATTTTCCAGCCCCTTTAGACACTTCTAGCATCCAATTCAAGGGGGGAACCATCAAAAAGGCCTAAAACTCCGAAATTGAAAATTTTTAATCTGGATGTCCCCTGCCTTGCTACAAACTCCCTGGAAACAAAGCAGGAGTGTTCTAGTGATTACTGAAAGGCATTCTGAGCATATCACTCTCATGAATCACTTCACAATATACAGTTTGGCACTCACCCATGATGTTGTGTCCTACCACTAATCTGACTCTCAAAAAGGTCTCAAACCATTCTCTTCTGCCCCAGAACCCTGAATATTGATTTATACATGCCTGATACCTCACTTTCACCATGTCAGAAGCATGTCAGGGACAGGTTCACAACATTTTTGTATTGTGAATCCAATCTATTACTACACTAGTACAAGACATCTACTCAAGCTGAATGTTGGGTCCCATGTTCTAAGAGGTGTCCTGGTTCAGATAAGGTGACTTTGGTAGCCAGCAAAAATCCTCAGAGAGGTCAAACAGCAATTGATATCAAAATCAAACAATTTGTTTCGTCTTTCAATTGTATTTTTTGCTGTGCATTCTCTGTGGCAGAGTAGCAATCTGGATTCTAGAATTGAGTAGTGTGCAGTCAACTCAAGAAACTGTGCATGGTAAGAAAAAAAAGATTCACACAATCTCTGAATCTCATTCCACTCAATCTTCGGCTATCTGATCTTCAATATCAGACATTTACATCTACCTATTGTAGATTACAACTAACCCCCCCATTATTGGTCCTTGATAGTGAGTTATCTCCCTCTATCATCCTTCAATTAGCATGTAGCATATGTCCTCACACTATATTGTGTAATCTCGATTTCCTAACATTAGAGATGGTCAGCATAGGATGTTTGGGGTGATTGAGGTGATTATGGGTCTCTTTATCAAGTCAACTGTTGAATAGTCCATTGCCTCAAACCTAGCATTAGTTACCATTCGACATGGTTTTCCCATGGTTTAGAGCTATATCACAGTAACAGTGAGCACATTGGCCTCAGAGTCAAGGTAGAAGTGCCTCCTCTCATGGAGCATTGCTCTCACCCTTCCAAAATCCATAATTAAGTGAGGGGATGAAGAAATGATGTAAGGATGGGACCCCGATCAACACATCAAACATAGACAAATATGTATGAGGAAGTAGTGGAAGATTCAAATACAGATTGATCACAGTTACTGGTCTCATGGAAGTCATGGGAAGGTCAATAAGAGTGTATTAAACTTGTATATTTTCATGGAAGTGGTGGGAGATCAAATCACCACTGATATATATGGTACAAGTCCCTCATGGAAGCAGTGGAAGGGTATACTAACTCTATTACAACTTTGTTACTTCATGGAAGTCATGGAAGTGTATACAAATCTGATGGAAGTCATGGAATTCATTAGTACCCTTTAAAGGGGTTTATTGTAGCAGGAAAAGGCATGGAAACGGTGGAAAAATCTCATTTTTCGCCCTGGACAAGTCCTCTGTGGAAGCCGTGGAGATGACATTCTGTGGATGTCATGGAAGATAGTTCGACCTATAACTATAGCTTCCATGGGGACCACATGGAAGCTATACTATAGTATAATATTGGGCACCACAGGTGGTCGCCGCAGTGGTGATATGTTCCGTTCACGCTCATTGAGCGTGGCCGCCCTCGTTCCTCCCCGCTGGCCCACCAGATTGCTCCTCGCGGTAGTGAGCAGATGGCGCTTCGCATGTAATTTGCTCCGTAGGGTCTTGGATTCCATCGTGAAGCTGACCTTCCCGAAGACGAGCTTCCTTCTCAGCCAGACCGTCTACACATCTCCCGCGGCTGGCGAAACGAGTGCGGACGGCAAGCAAAGCGCAATATCCTCCGCAAGGGGCGGGGGCAACTCCGAGTACCGTCCCTCCTCCGCCTCTCGCAACTGCTCCACGGCGCCCGGCATATACACGGCTTGCAGCCTGCGAAACCGCTTGAGCTTGACGTAGAATGTGCGGCGCATGTCCGTCACACGCTCGATGTGCTCAGTGGGTAAGCAGCGGTCGACCTTTGACCTCCCTCGAATACGAATCCCTGTTGGTATTCGTGAGCCCAAACGCTTCTAACCGCCGTACCGAGGAACTCACTGGTGGTCCTCGAGTTGGAGGCCTAACACCATAAATGCGCTGGCGCTGGACTTGTGCACTGCCGACCGGCCGCTGACCGCCTCTTCCAGCTCCTCCTTTGCGAGAGCAAGCCGGATCGCCGCCTCTCCAGAAGTCTGTACAGGGATTGTCAGCGCTGACACGGTGTCTCATCAGATCAATCTACTTACTTCCTTTCGCTTCTTCCCATTGATACGGATTCTTCTTTGTTCTGTCCTCCTTCCAGCTAGTCAATCATCGCCTCCCATTCATCTCGCAGCGACGGATCCAGCGTACGGTCCACCTCTTTCGAAAGCGGCACCTGGCGGTCGCGCTCGTCTATGGCTATCACTAACTTCCGAGGCAGCGTGGTACCTGTGCGCTGAATCAGTGACATTCTATTAGTCGAGCTGGTACGCACCTTGCCGTACGTTCTTCTCAAAATTATGACGATCCACCTTATCCTCAAAGCCATCCTCCCGCGCCCCGTAATTCATCTCCTTCATCGCCGTAGACGCCCCATTGAAATCCGACCAAACCCTTTCCCGTACCTCACCGTCTGTTCTTCCCACCCCAGTCTGATATGTTAACGAATTCTCCACTGACACGTACGCTCATGAGCAGTAGCGTGCCAGGACCGGCAGGCCCATATGTAACTTTCGTGCGCTCAAAGTCCAGCTGCATCTCGGGCGGGAATTTAGTGCAGCGGCGCTGGAAATTGACCCGCCATTGACACGCGATGTCGTAGGCGATCGCAAGGTATAGAAGTGTAACGCCCACCAGCGACGCCAGTAGGATATAGTCCATATTGATGTACCTGCAATGAGAGACATAAGTGCGTGCGACGGATGATGGGAAAGACAAAAACTCACCGTTCGCCTTTTGCAAATCACCAATTCCTTGAGGACGTAGTAACTCGTGTCGAGCGCATATAACAGCGCCGACACCGGAAGCTCGCAAGCCTGTTGTCAGCCTCGTCTCTTTCTGAGCCAAGGCTGCAAAGGCAATACATGTACTCACCTGCAAACCCAGCGCAGCTTCAATGCGCACAGGAAACAATTCAAACATTACTGACGTCCTTTTCAGGCACATGGTTGCAATCATTCGTTTATAACCGGTTCCCTCCACAACATAGCCCCATCCCGGACCCAAAGGCGGATCGTCCCCGCGCATTGGGGCGTAAGCGATTGCGAAGACGGAAATTCGCATCCATAGCGAGTATCAACATGAACAAAAATCTACGTGATGTTAATCGACGGCTCGCAATGATTTAAGAGTGACGGTACTCACTGAAATTCCGGCCCAACCTCCCTCCAGCCTTCAGGTAGATTAATACCTTCCTGAGGGCAGGCCCAACATCGCACTGCACACTCCCCTCTCGCCGTCCCTTCCAACCCGCCAGCATCGTGGGCGCGACCAGCCCGTTTCAAGCGCAGCAAAAAACCGAATTGACGGCTGACGAGACGCAAAATCTTATGGCGATCCTAACATAAGTCTTGTAAGCTTTCTCCGTCGACCGCAACAGTAATCATTACAGACTCACCGGCACATCCGATACGCCAGATGCATCCGTCATCAACTCTGTCGTTCGCATGAAGTCATGCGCCGTCACATCGCCAACGACGTTGAGCAGTCGAAACATGTCGAGCGTCGCGAAGGTCGCGCACGTAGCGGGATCTACCGTACTGGCAGGGTACCAGCCGTTGCGGAGTAACTGCTGTAGATTGTTTGCGTGGTCGGATAAACTGCAGGCGCAATACCGGAAACGGATTTCGTGAATGTGTGGGAAATCGAGGACGACCATCGACCGTTCCGCTGGCGCTGCGTGAGGGCAAGGATAGCCGCCGTGGCCTAGCTGATATACCACACCCAAGGAGGCTGGACTGACGCGCGTCCAAAAATTGCCTTTCCACTCCTGGCATACATCGTTAGCTTCGTGTCGAATATATGAACATTTGCGCATACCTCGATGATATGTAGATGCAATACAGAATGTCGGCTTTTCACGCAAGGCAAGCACTGCGTGTACATACCGCAGGCTTTGCATCGAAAACGGCGCGATGCCGCCTCAAGCGTCGCCTCGCAACACGCGCACCTCCCAGCATTATCGCCAGGGCCCTCGTGCCGCAGCATTTCGTCCAAGAACATAGGCGCCAGACGCCGCCACACCTTCATAGGGTCATCCTGCCGAGTTGAGTATTCAGATACATTAATCGAAGAACATTGCGGCAAAGAAAACTCACCGAGCTCTCGTAGCGCTTTCTCTTCTCACCCAAGGTTTCCGCTTCAGCCTCAACAGCCCCGTTGGCATCTTCTGGAAGGGGAGTCCAGCCCCCGAGTTGATCCAGCTCGTTGGGTGCGCGAGAGTGCTGCTTGCGCTGTATATTTACTGCTTTACGGACCCCGCGACGACCGTCTTGCGAAGAATGGAATTCGCTGTCCTGAGTGGAGTCTTCCGGCCTCTCTTCATATTCAATATAAGAGTCGTCGCGTCGAGCCTTGTTGGGGGAGCGCGTCGGTGTGCTGCGGGCGGACATTTCCAGGTAGAGGAGAAGTTTGGGGTGCGGAGACAAGCGAAGCGCAGAGAAATCATTTTGTAGATCTTCGGGCCGTCGCCTTGGTGTAGTGTTTCGCCGCCAGCGTCCCAGCGAACCAGCCCGACCGACCTGCAGTCGTAGAGGTGCTGGGAAGGATTTGTTAATAGTTGAGGCTGCTACCAAACAGAATCTCAAATATTTTCCTTTCTGGGCGACAAAAAAATTTTTCGCCAAGTCTACCGATATATTTCTACTGTAGTACGTTGATAGCTAGTTTTCAAGAGGAATCAGATTAAGCCTGTTTTTTTTGAATCACCAGCGTTCCATCCGGCGCCTCGAAAGCGAAGACCTGGCGACGCAAATACGGGAGATGCTTTCCGTCAGTGCAAGTGCACCGAACCTCCTGCGGCGTCGGCCCCATACCAATGATCTAAAATTTATGTCAATTGTGAGCAATAGAAGGACGATATCAACATACATACCTCTAAATCATGGCCTTGGTCCTCCTCGTCCGAGGTGGGGATCGGTATCAGCGGCGGCATCTCGTCCTCAGAGTTGTCGTTGTCGTCGCCAACCATTGCGTCCGCGTCTTCAGTCCTGATAGCACGCAAGACGCTCTCAATGATCGAGGCAGCTTTACCTTCAATGATATCACTGAGGTCCGACGGGTGAGTAGCGAGCCAGAATACGCGGCGCGCGTGGGCGACCTCTTCCTCCACCTCGTCTTCGACATCGCCCACGGAAGCGGCGGCGGGGGCTGCAGTCGCCGAGGCAAGAGGAGCGTCTTCGGTGGTGGCGGCGGTGGGGGCTGGAGTCGTCGAGGAAGGAGGGACCTCGTTGGCGGCGGCGGCTGGAGTCGTCGAAGAAAGAGGAACGTCGTTGGCGGCGGCGGCTGCAGTCGTTGCTGCCGCGGCGGCGGCGGCGGACCCTGCGGAGTCTCTGTCAATTATCCAATCAGCTCAGTTTAAGACGGAAACAAGCAACTAGAAACTCACGTATCGTCGAATCCACAATGAGGTGGGGCGCTCCATAACCTCGGTTGCGTACACATTCTTGAACCAGTGGCACGTCATGTCGTATGACAGCTCGATGCGAGCTCGACGTTCCGCGACGTCGCCGCCGGTCGCGCCGGACTCAGAATGTCCATAATCGCGATACTGCTCGCGATGGTACTCGAGCATATTTTCCACGATGTAGCTAGCGAACATGTATAATGAGTAAAAGACTGCCATAAACCCGATGCAAACCCACCTTGGAAGACCGGCGATACGCGTGGTAGACGTGAACTCATAGCCAAGAGCCCTGAAAGCCTCGCGGAAAGATTCTGCGAAAAAGAAAACACAGGTTAGTGTCATGTCTGTAAGCGCGTACTGAATTCAGTGACCTTGCTCGGCGGATGCGGCGGGTGGAACCTGGGGGGCGGGGGGAGGAGGGGGAGGAGGGGGAGTAGTAGAGGTCATGTCGACTTGAAGTTAAGCTCACGCGGGCTGACATTTATACAGTTTCGCATCAAGCGAGTCGAACTGGGTCCGGGTCGGTTCGTCACCGAAATGGGGTGAGCTGATCGCACGCGTACCCATAATCACTACCATCATTCGGTAGGTTAACCCCGCCAGCGTTCCTGTCCCCCAAAACGCTAAAAGCAATGCGAGAAGAAAAAACATGCCCCACCTTTGACTCTGAACTGCAAGCCCACGTTCTTTTCCGCCGGTTTCTCCCCTTCGCCAAAAGCACTCGCTGATTCTAGCCCTCCATGCGCCGCATCATTAACCCGTCCAGAGTCCCTCCTCCCCGCCGCGCGCCGATCCCTGGCAGACGCCTCGGCCACTACGACACCATGGGACTCACCCTGGCCGAACAGCTTGAGCCGCACATCGAGTTTGACCTCAGCGCTCGTCTCGCGCAGGAGCTCTCCATAAACGACCCATCCCTCCCGTATCCCGGAGATCCTCTGCCAGAGGAACTCCCCCCTCCGCCTCGTCCCGGCTATGCGAATGCGTCAACCCAAACTGAGAGTCGTCTCTCTCGCTGTCTTCCAGCCGACACTCGCAAGGCACGAAGGGCGCGGCTCGCCGCCGAACGTGCGGATCGTTTCTGTAAACTCTGGGCTGCCGCCATGACCGTGCGCGACAACCACGCTGTGCGTCACGTCAACCCCCACGCGGAGATCCAGGTGCGGGAAGGCGGGACATTCGACATTAGCCTCATCGAGGACCGCGATTACGCCTTTGATGAGGTCGTAGGCCCCAACTCTCGTTTCCGTCTGCGTTTGATTCCATGGCGCGGAGGGTACGCAGAGTTCACTTACACGTATGGAATCTGGGACTTACTTTTGTTTTTAGGTCACCGCGCGCCGTGTTTTCGCAAAGGCGCCTGGCACTGATGCTCCTCGGTCGGACCCACAACGGGGAATACGTGCGCGACGTCCTTGATCCCATCCATCGAGACTGCGAGAGGGAGAGGGACGCGTACAAGGCACGACACCCAGATGCGGCGCCAGAAAACATAGTCTTGTCTGGTGGTATAGGTGACAACTTCAATCGCCCCGAGTTTCGCGTAAGTCAAGTTTATCTTCGAGGTCGCCCAAGATATTCGCGTTGCTGATTGACGATCCAGGACCGCGCGCCCCAGCCCGGTCATCTTGCCGACACGCTAGCCTTCATTGCGCTCTTCACCACGCTGGCGATGTGCAACTTGATGGGATTCTCAAATGGTACGTCACTTTTCTCTCGGCTTTATCGGAATCTTGATCGCTGTGCTAGGTATCTTCAAACACTTTTGCCCTACCGCGTACGACACGTTGAATGAAGACAAGGAAGATATGCTCAGGCACAACCCCAACGCATACTTCCCCAACGAGGCAAGCATTTTCTCAGCGGCCACCATGGAGCTCGGCGGACCTCACTTGAATCTTCGCGACCACCGTGGCGACCTTCGTGACCTTGAGGCCGCCGGCTGGACTATCTTGACCGCCCTGGGGAAGTTCAGAGCTTTCCATGGTGGACATGTTATCTTCTGGGAGCTGGGGCTCGTCATCCAATTCCCCCCCGGAAGCTCGATCCTCCTTCCTGCTGGTCTCATACATTATTCCTTCGTCAAGGTCGATCCAGACGAGACCCGTTTCTCGTTGTTGCAGTGGGCGGGAGCGGGTGTGCGCCGGTTCTTAGATAACGGTTGTCGTTCGGACATGGAGTTCGCCGCCAAGGCAACTCCTAACCAGCATGCAGGACGCGAACATCGTCGCAACCGTGCTCATGAGATCGTCATAGACTCTTTCCCCCACGTTACGGAGTTCAAAGCTGGACATATAGATTTTCCTTACCCCGGCGTCAATCCTCCTAGCGCCACTCATTAGTTACAAATTGTATCCCGTCCGCATTCAATCACATAAAATGTCTTCAATGACTTTTCGTTGTGCTCAGCCTAACTTGTGTGGACTCTGGAAAGTAAACGGATTGATTGTTAATGAGTGAATACAAGTTAAAACAGAGTGGTGGACCATGAACGACGGAATACAAATGAGCAGACGACAGCATGAATTCAAAGCAAAGGCAAGTCCATAGCATAGCGTCCAAATCGTCAAAGTCAAAACCACCGCCGCCTCCCCGCTATCGTGCATAGCTCCAGTCGACCGAATCCCCCTCCCCCGCCTTCCTCTGTGCCGCGAGGATCCTCCGACCCGACCCCTTATCGATTTGCTGGTGCATCGTCGGAGACAGCGCAGCGGCGGCTTGACGTGTCATAGCATAGGTTTCGCGAGCAAGAATTGGCGTCTACGAACTTGTCTTGGGCCAGTCTTCGCTGGACGGATGTCTTTAGGTGCTTGGTAGAGACCGTGAGCAGCGCGGGCTTCGCTGTAGCCAAGCCTCGCCGTAGACGCCTGGGTCGTATCAAATTCGTGAGCTTCCACAAATGAAAGAAGTGGTCATCGCTTACTCAAGATAATCGCGGCGATGTTGTGCCGCCCACACTGCATAGCCCATTCGAACGGCCGGTGGAGCCGCGCGCACCTTGGCTCGAGTCCTGGAAGGATATGAGGATGGGATTGGGGATGGATTGACCACTGACGCCTGCATCCGAAGCCGCGCTTTTTCGTTTACCTTCGCCTTGTTCCTACGACACTGAGCAAAGTCATGTAGAAGATTTATAGAAAGCTCACCGTTGGCGATACTCCCATGCAGATTGTGCCCTCCTACCCAATAATTCTTGTTCCGTATACTTCGCCTTTCGGCCCATGAGAGTCAAGAGCAAGCGACAAGCGTGGCGGTGCCACTCAATGACACTCCATTTAGAAGTGAAAAGGGTGGGTGCTGCCCGAGAGATAGCGTTAGAGGGCGAGGAAGAGTGAGAGCAGAAAAGAAGTATCTTACATTGTACTGCGTCGTCGACGAAAACCGAAGATTGTAGGAGGACCCAGCTGCTGAGAAACTTGAGATGTACAGGAGTGAGAAGCGAGTCTGCGAGATGCGATTGTCGACGTCGAGGACATGTCCCATTGCAAAGATAGAGTGTTCGGAAGACAGGAGACGATCGCAGGAGAATGTTGTTAAAAAATTGGTGAAAAGTTGGACCGAGGTGTGAAGAAGGGAGGGAAGGCAACTCCGACATTTGTCTTGTAACCAGTAAATTGGCGTAATGATAGCAGTTCGTCACCGAATAGAAGAATCTTCCTATGTGAGGGGAGTTAGGCACTGATTTTGATACGTATCGAAAGCTTACATTCGAAAGACATCATATGCAAGAATATAGAGGGCTACAGCAGATATGGCGGGCACAGGAAGTCGAAGAGTTTGGGGAATGTGACACCGGTCACTTTGTGACGGAGAGACTAATTAGGCCGAATGTGGCTCGTCGCCTTACCTTGGCCTTAACTCTTTGCTCTCTATATCTCAAATATATTGATTGAGTCCATTCTTAATTGTTGATTTCGTTGTATTTCACAAGTGCAAGTACGGAGGGCATCGCAAAACGTGTTAATCATTGGCAAGAAACGGCATATGAGGTACAACGCGGATAAACTAGAAACGGGAGAGAACGCGAGTCTTCCCAATCTTCTCGACGTGAGCAAAGGCGGCGCGAGCATGCGCCGCCTTCCCGAAGGACGCGTACAAAGCTCCCGAAACGCCTGTGATGTTGAGGCTACACTCGAGGTAGGAGCGATAGACCCCGGGGTGAACACCACGACAGACAACATACCAACGGTCGGGAGCGCCGACGGAGAGAGGGTTGTCCTCCTCGCTGGGCGGGGGAGCGGACGGCTGGGGATTGTCACCAACTAACCCTCTGACGCTGGCGTAGTCGAAGGCAGCTTGGGCAGCCGCGAGCGAGGGGTAACCTTTGTTGATGGCGCCGCTGTGGTGCTTCACGCTGCGCATCACCTTCCCGTAGTCGGTAAAAACGCCGACCTCTCGCCCTTGAAACACGACGTGCGCAGCCCAAGGGCCTTTGCGCCCACCGCGCTTTCGGTTACCGACGCCGTACGCAACACCGCCGGTATCTTGAGCGAGAGCCCCGGCTTCGAGCCAAGTGATGGCGGTGGCATCAAAACCGTCTGCTTCAATGCGATATCCCTGGGTGGGGCCGCGACGTTGCGGGGTAGGCGGCGCAGAGCGGCTCGCGGAGGGGCCAGCGCGACGAGGAGGGGAAGGGGGAGCGGAAGAGGAGGAGCCTCGGTTGAGCTCAGTGAGCTCTCGCTGTCCAGATCTGGGGAGTAGATTATGAGACAACGAGCAATTTAAAATAAAAAACTCTGAGAGAAATACCGGATATGTCATACAAATCCACCCCTTCCATGCGGCTGGCGAGATCGTCGTCGTCGTCGGCGTTGGCAGCGGCAGCAGAAGTGGCGGCTGGGGCTGGAGCAGCAGGGGGCGCGGGCGGAGCGGCGGCAGGCGCGGGCGGAGCGGCGGGGGGAGCAATTCGGTCGGCGGCGCGCCTGACAGCACCCATGACGATGTGGCGGGCGAGGGCGGTGTCAGAGTCCTCGTCGTCGCTATCTGCAGCGGGGGGGGCAGCTGTGGGAGCAGGGGCAGGAGGAGCAGGCCCATCGGAGGCAAAACCACGCGCAGCAGCAGTGACGCGCTCAAGGACGGGGAGTAGTTCGGCCGCCAGACCAGTGAGACCCATATCGTTGATCAGGAATGCGCAATCGTCTTCATCGAGATCCTCGAAAAGAGAGTAGAGGGCTCTGGCGGTCACAGCGGGCGAAGGAGTAGACCCAGAAGAACGTAGGGGCGAGGGACGCTGAGGCGGCTGGAAAAGCTCGGCGAGGCGGTCGAGGTCCTCCACAGGACGACGCTGTGAGGATTTTCTGGGGTTGGACATGGCAGACACAGGGATTCAAGGTGGGGTGCCGCTTGAAGAAAAGGATCTGGGCGAATTTCCAGAATGTCGTGTTAGAAAAGCACCGATGGTATGGCACATGAAAGTGTCGCTCTGGGAGAAAACCACGAGGTCAGGGAAACGGCGAAAGATGACCCCCGTGTGAGGGGAACTAGGACTAATCTGCAATGTTGGGCAGCTCACCCGGGGGGAAGGTGGTTCGCAAGAAGCATCGGAGGGTGTATGTCAGTTCGTAACGTGGAAAAGGTGCTAATTAGGAAGGAAAGGATGATGAGAATTGTGATAAGTGATACGCGACGGTCAGCTTACTGCGTCAGTTCGTTGGGGCAATTCAGGTGCGGTCGCGAAGGGGAGATTGCCGGATGGGAAAGTAAGCGAGGTAGGATGGGAGCGATATCCCTCTTGCTCTGGCTGGCGCAAGGCAAGAAGAATGTTAGCATTTACAGAAAGGCTCAATTAAAAGATAATTCGTCGACTTACACAGAGGGATCAGGGGATTAAGAAATTTGGAGGAACCTCAGGCTGAGCGGCGTGTCGGTCCGCAAATCATTCAATCAAGGGACAAATTGTGATGGAAACCATATGTTTGAATGGAGTCCAAGGGAATGGCGACGATTTCTTTCCGGGTCAGTTCGTTCCGGTTATTGCCAAGGTGTTTGCGTTGCAAGGAGATCAGCGGGTCGCGAATCAGTGCGGGGCATCGCAGAGGGCCAGAGGCACGTCCTGGAAGACTGGGGGAGGAGGGAAGCTTCAGCACGTACAGACAAACCAGAAAATAGATCCTCACCGTAGCCAAAAAAACAGTAAAGTAGCCAAGTAACTTTGCAATTTGGAGAGCGATGGCGGCGGGCGGAATCGGAGCTTCAAATCCAGTGTCTGATGGAAGATGATGCTTCCATGGAAATTAATGCCCATGTGGTGGGGCAGGGCGAGACCGTGAATGACATTTCTGATTGAGAACCGATTTTCTTCCCGTTCGATCTTGCTTTGATTTGATTCCGTTCATGAGATGTCATCGATAGTACATTGCGGTGGTCGGATTCGTTCGTGTTTTCGGGGGGCAGAGGAGAGTAGCACAAAGGTAGACATATATTTTTTAAAACGCGGCGGCGGCTACGGACAATAACGATGGATTCAAACAACGATGACGCCGCCCCAAGTCAGAGTGTCATTGAAGGCCGCAAGAGCCTCACCCTGGGTGTCGTACATCTTGCGCGCGCCTTGCCCGACACCGGCGACGGCGAAATCGGCCAACGAACTGAAACATCAAAGGTTAGTATTAGTTTATGAGGCGGCGCGACATGCGAGAGTGAAAGACAACGCACTATTGATTGAAGACGCCGACGAAACGGCCGCGGAAGACGGCGTACCACTCCTTGGCGGGGGGGTCTTCAGGGATGGCCTGCAGAGCGCTGGTGGGGGCGACGGAGAAAACTTCGTTGGCCAAGAACGGGCCATCCGTGCGCAGCAGCGCAATGAGAGGGGCGGGGAAACCCGCAGTCTTGTCCTTCGGGGCGGGGGCCACAGCTTCCTTGGGGGCAGAAGATGCCGCTTCCTTGTTTTCCTTCACCTTGGGGGCGGTCGAGGGAGCGGGGGGAGGGCCCTGGCCGTAGACGACAACTAAGCAGAGGAAAAGACAATCATTAGTTAAGATTGATGTAGATAGATAGGGAAAAACATACCGACGACGGGCTGCGCCGTGGGCAAACCGACAGGCGGGACAGTCAAATACTGGGGGATGGCAGCATAGGGAGAAGGGAAGTTCATGTTGGGACGAGAGAGGTGGTTGGAACGAAAGAGAGATGGTGGGAATCTGTTACAGATGAGGTCTTTATAGTAAGTAGATCGGCTCGCGGCATCCAGATCTGGCAGGCGGTTCGCTGACGCGCTGGTTCGTGACTTGAAATCCGAGCTGCAACGTGACACTCACTCGTTGACTACGAGTCGACAAAACTCAAGAGAACCTCCTCAAGAGAATCTCTTCTCAGACGACGCCACCACAAGCTTTTATTGAGCAGCGACAAGACTCGTATTATCCTCTGCGAGGGTGAGTGCTTCATCATTCAGATATTATCACGCTGAAAGTCACCCAGAAAATATGTAGGTCACGGTAAAAAAGACGTCCAGCAGTTATTGGGTGCAGCGAACAAAACTCTGATTATCCTCTGCTACACGGTAAGCGCTTCAGTATTTATTGATTGGGAGCGAATATTGCTCACCCAAGACGGTACGTAGCTCACTGAAAGATTATTTAAAAGGTGCAATGCGATTTTCTATACCTCTATTCGTTGTCAAGATTAGCTAATTCAGAAAATAGAAGCCATGGCAAAGAAAACGCGAAACTGGAAGCGAATCGCAAAGAAAGATCGCAAGAATTTGAAGCTTTGGGCGGAAGGAGCCCGCGACACAATCTTGAGGCCCCACATACCTGGTTACACCGATGCTCTTGAGCGAGGCTGGCGCTTTGAGAGGGACTATGTGCGAGAAGTATGCAATGAATTCCACGCTCGAATTTCCTGGCGCTTGCAGGATGACGAAGAGCCTGAGCTGCCGTTGCCAGACTACGACCCGTTTGCTAGTCGTGAGGAGGAGGAGCTAGATGAGGAGGAAGCAGAGCAGGAGCGACTGCGTAAGGAAACGCTGAACGCGGTAGGTGTTGACGATTGTAGGCGCCGTCGCGTGACTTCAATCTTCTCCTTCTCCGACGTAAAGCCGACGCTCACTTTTCTTCTTCTCCTCCCAGCGGATCGGGCGCTGGCTCAAATATCGCGCACGACGTCTTCGGCGGCCGCTAGCTCGTAACCCCAAGAAGGATCCATGGGCCCGCCTTCTTTGTAAACTCACTGGGGCGACACCACCTGCGAAAGCTCGGCAAGGATATCAGCAATTTATGCACGAATCTTACGAGAGCGTCATCGAGCCAATTGTTCGCGCTCGATGGAACGCGACTGCTGTAGCGGACGACGGATCGACATTGCGGACCAAGAAAGGTATCAACGCCAATTTTCGGGCCACCGTGGCGCGTGAACTCTTCCAAGAATTACCGATAACCGAGCAAAATGCAATTCGCCAGCGAGCGAAGGACGAGGCGGTGCAGGCGAAGGACGAATATCTGAAACATCTGAAGGAAGGACCTTCGAAAGCGCCTGAGGAGAGGCAGAAGTAAGTGGATTTCGATTTAAGAGTCGGGATGGCGTTGCTGATGATATCTTTGTCTACTGCGTATAGATGCATTGACAATCTGGGTGCTTTCATGTCGACGTTACTACGGGAGATCTATGAGCATACGGGTCTGGTTTCATTCGCGGTTTTTGGTGGTCCGATTCCAAATCATGCGGGAGAGCTGAGAAATTTGACGTGCGTTGGTCTTTCTCTGACCTTGGGGGTAATACTGACGACCTTTTGACTGTAGTGTGGCGCACGGGCGATCTCTGGGGGCGGGAGGTTGTACGTTTCCGCTGTGGATGAAGGCACGCTTCGGGCGCGACGTACTGGACTTCATGAAAGAGTGGTTGAAGGACGTATACAGTAAGCAGCGTTTCATGGATGAACAAGTTACATTTTGTTAAATATTGTCCGTTCAGCCCAGGAACAATGCGACGAAGCAGCGCTCGCTCCAGACGACGGACTTGCGGGGGCGAAGTATCGTTTTGACGACGATCAAGATCTTGGTTTCGTACACGTCGGTAATCCCGACTCGGACTCGGACGAGAGCTCGTCTGAGTCCGAGGAATCTTCATCATCGGACGGCGAGGTTGAGGTGGACGTTCAGGCCAGAAAGAAGGCGAAGAAGCGGTCGATGAGAGAGAGACAGAAGGCGAAGGCGAAGGGGAAGGAGAAGGCGAAGGGCAAGGAAGACGATGGGGAGGAGAGGGAGAAGGCGAAGGGGAAGGGTAGGAGAAGGCGAAGGGCAAGGACGACGATGGGGAGGAGAGGGAGAAGGCGAAGGGGAAGAAGAAGAGAGACGCAGGGAAGCAGAAGGAAGGCGAAGAGAGTGGCGGAAAGCGCAAGAGAAAGGAGGTGAATGCGGAGGAGGAGGTGGACGATGGCCACGCGAAGAAGAAGAAGACCGGAGAGGCGGGGGTGGCGAGGAAGCGAAAGGCAGATGACCTCAGCAAAGATGCGGCAGCGAAGAAGGCGAAACGCGGAGAGAAGTCGGGGGACGGAGAGGAGACGGTGCGGAGACCAAAGCCCAAACCCTTGGAAAAAGGGGATGGAGGTGAGCATTTGCTGAACTTAAAGCGTACGAAGCGTAACTAATGGCCAACGACGTTTAGCGAGCATCACCAGGCAAAGGGATGGAGATGGAGCGGGAGGTCCGGGCGACGGCGGCGGGCCTTCAATTGACCCTCCAGGTGACCCAACACCGCCCGTGGCGCCGCCAGGCGACCCCAATCCTCCTCCTCCTCCTCAAGATCTCGCAGATGAAGAGGAACAACGTACCTACAGAGACCCGCCGCCGCCCCCTTGCCCCCAGGACGCTGGCGATTGGTTTAGGGCAGTGTACGGGGAGATCGCAGCGACGCCCGTGGGAGAGTGCTTCAATGACCTGCTTGTCGCGTGGGCTGAACTTGAGCGGGGGTATTCTTGGGTCAAGAAGCCGGAGACGGGGCGAAGCTCCCTGAGTACCGCTAGTCGCCCATCACAAGTGGTACTGTGGATCGGGGCGGGGCGGGGGGCTCGGGGCGGACCTATGTCGAGGGGAGCTGGGCCGACAATTGGTAGCGTGGTGAAGTTTGAGCAGAATTGGTGGCAGTGGTGGGCTAAACTGCAGCCTCATTGGCGTGTCCGCGACCGCGGACATCCCGAGCGATTCAGTCGTGAAGAGTACGGTGGAAAGACCCCAGAGGATTGGGAGAGCTTGCGGGTGCCTGGACAGAACGGGATGGTGAGCGTGCTGGCTACTCTGTACTGGTGGGGGGTGAAGTTGGTGAAGCACGTCGACAGTGAGGAAAAAAGAACCTGGGTCGAGGCGGTACGCGACGTCAGATGGATGATCTCGGGGCTAAAGGCGGTGGAAACGGGAGCAACAGCTGCTTGATGACCTGCGCGTTGACGCCCTTCACGGTATCGATCTTTTTGCTTCTCGCAAGCTTCTCAACGTCTTCAAGCCATTCACGTTTCCTCGGACTTACTGATGTCTTTCTCTGGTTACGCGTACAGATATCTCATCGAAATTATATGTCTACGATTACTGCACTGTCATGATATCAATCTCAAGTTTGGCCGCTCTTCGTGTACTTTGAATTTATACACTTGCAGTACGACTGAATGCGAACTCGATGAAAACTCATAGAAATCCTACAAGAACAAAAAATAATGTTCATTCTGTGAGATATAAGATACATAATATGAGGAAGCTTTACATGAGGGTGAAAAATGTGCAGGTAGGAGTCATTTTTATCTCACCGAAGATTCGTTGGACTTGGTAAAAATTGAGCTTGAGGTCTAAATCAGGGTGCACTGCCTGCTGTCAAGATGTGATGAATATCATATCTAGAAGATAGATAAGACATTGACAGGTGCTGAAAATCGATCAGCGGGTATCATATCAGGCGGTGATACATCACACCAGCCGCGCTGCCGAGGTGTTGGGGAAAAGGCAGGTAAAAGACTTCTTGAGGTGTCTGTAGCCAGGGGCCGTCTGGACACAGGCTGGAAGACAATTTTGTCAACTGGCTGTAGGCACGTCTATTAGTCTTTATATTACAGCTTCGGCTCGTCGAGGAACCGACACCCCCGCTGGTCGGCAATCTCCCGATATTGCATATGCTGGGCGAACTGCTTTGGGTTAAAGCCGATATCCTCGCGACGCCATTTTGAGATTGTCGCCCGAAGCTCGCGATTGTCGTCCGCGCGATGCCCCACGCTTGTGAGCATATCTGCAAACCAATCCGGGCATACATACTCGTTGGCGGCGAGCTGCTGTACCCGAGTGCGGCGTTCCATGGGAATCGTCTGAGAATACGCCCAGAGTACCTTGTGGCGTAACGCGTGTACGAAATACGGTCCGTTGAGCTGCATCGCGTGGGTGGTGCGCCAGGCCTGCTTGTCGGCAGGGTAGTTGCGGTCGAATTTACCGAGCGCGTTCTTGAGATAATTGGTGTTTGGCGACCAGAGTAAGCAGAACTCTGCAGGTATCGGCTCGCCTTCCGCGATGCCGATCTTGGATGGTAACAGCATATCCATCGTGATATTGGGTGCATTCGCGGCGCGCGACGGAGGCGGCGCGGCGGGTGTTGTTGCCAACGGAGGCGGCGCGGCAGGCGTCATTAGCGTATCTGCGCCGTCAATGGTCGTCGTAATCAGCTGATTTCCAGCATTCGCAAAATTCCCCTCCTCACCGTATGTAGCGCCTGTATCAGGCCCAAGTGGGGAATTCGTTGACGCCGGGGTCGACGCGTATGAGGACGGTGGGCCGGTGCTCCCAATACTACCGCGCTTTCGCTTGCGCGCAGGCGAATCTTCTTCATTTCCGCGAAGCTCATCTTTGAGCTCTCTGATCACATCCTCCGCATCGCGCAGCTCTTTACTAAGCCGGTCGCAGCTTTTCACCACGCTATCGTACTTCCCCGAGTACCACGATACATCATTCTCGAGTGCCGCTGCCCTCCCTATCAACTTCTCTTTCTGGGCGCGCACCTCGCGCAACTCGTCGCGAGCTTTCTGCTCCTCCTTCTTCGCAACCGTCATTTCGACAGTTAATTCCTGAACTCTGCCCTGCAGCACCTTCAACGCGGCCCTCGTCTTCTTCAAGTCTTTCGACATTCTCGCCACACTCTCTCCCCCAGGAGTCGTATTACGACTCACTTCACTCATCCCGACGTCTCCCTGCATCTCTGCATCCTCATCTCCAGTTGCAGGTGCTGGCTCTGAATCGTCAACCACCTCGTCGGACTCTTCGATCATCTGGTCCAGTTGGCGTTGAGCTTCATCGGCTCTCAGATTGTCGACTTCAATGCGTCGAGCGTCGCTGGCAGAATTTGCCGGCGCAGGAATCTCACTCATTGTGAGGGGAAGAAAGAGGAAAATTTTTTGAGGAAGGCCTTCCCTACGTTCGCTTTAAAAGCTCTAGCTGGCTTCTGGTTAGCTAACGCTTTTCTCACGTCAACCTTATCGTCTGATACCGATAATTTACTTCCGCGGATGCAATCATTCCGTTCGTCATCGCTATGACTATTTCTATCTCCACTCATGTCTTCTTTCGTGGCAGTCCTTGCCAGCGTTTTACGCCGTGCAACGCGTAGTAATTATCAAGAGCTTCCAATAATTTAACATTTTCAAATGTCTCCCAAGTGGTATCTCCTAAATTCCACCGTACATGAAACTCCACACGATTACTCACCCATCGATGAGCGACAATACAATCCACCAACCACTCGTCCTCTGCAGGCGCTCCAAAGTCATACTCGCTGGGTTTATTTCGATTAGGAAACAGCGCGTCGCATCCTTCCACATAGGGTCGAAGCAAGCTGACATGGAACCGGTTGTGCACTCGACGAGCCGCAAGAACTTCTGGTAATTCCAGTTCGTAGTCTGAACATTCGGGTAGTGCTTTCTGCACTCGGTATGGTCCTATAAACCTCGGCAGCAACTTCTTTGCTCGTCCCTTTGGCAATGCCAAATTCTTCGTGGACAAGTACACCAATGAACCCGCCTTTATAGTCGGTTCGTCACTGCGTTTCCGGTTCGCTTGTACGGTCGAGAATACTCTCGCTGCGATAATCGCATCGTGCGCTTCAGCTAGATTCTGCATAGCTGTTTCCACGAACGCTCTCACTCCGCGAGTTACTCTAGGCGCCTCTTCAAGCTTAATCAACATTCGAGGCATGTATCCCCGCGTTACCTCGAAAGGCACAAACCCCGACGAGGCGTTGATACTGGAGTTAATTGCGAACTCCACCAAAGGTAATTTTTCTTCCCAATCCTTTTGATCAGGTCTGACTACTATCCGAAGTATTTGTCCAATCGAACGATTTACACGCTCAGTGGCGCCATCCGTTTGTGGATGAAAGGCCGTCGACATCAGCAATTTGGCGCCGAGCAATCTGTGCACTTCCCGCCACCATGCTGAAGTAAATTTCGGATCGCGGTCGCAGACAATCGAGCTAGGCAGCCCGTGTAATCGTACCACTTCTCGTACGTAGACTCGCGCCAACTCGGTGGCTTTTATTGTAGTGGTCATTGGTACTAAATGAACCTCACTTGTCAGCCTGCACATTACGACCCACACATAATCAAATCCATTCGACTTCGGAAACGGCCCTAGGAAATCCATTGAAATTGACTCCCAGGGTTTGGTCGGAATGGGTAACGAATGCAGCTTTCCGGCAGGCGGCGCAGTTGAGTCCTTGCCTGCCAGGCACCCGGAGCATCCGTCGCAGAATTTGTGAATCTCTTTCGAAATTCCCGGCCACCAGTACCACCTTCTGAGATAGTCTCCCGTTCGCTGCGGTCCAAAGTGACCGAGGCTTAGGTGTGCCTGTTCAATCAACAGCCCACGAAGTATTTGCTCCCCCATTGATACGTTCGGGATACAGAGCACCTCTTCGCGTCCGCGGTTCCGCGTATAGATCAATCCGTCGCGAACTTGGAACATGCGAAACTTGTCAGGGTCCTCGATGACTTTGCCAAAAAGTTTATCGTTTGCGTATTCTGTTCGAATACTCGCGACCCAGTTCGGATCTAACGCTGGTGCCTCCCCCATCTCCTCGTTGCGCGGGCGAGATTGAAACACAGTGGGATTCGCACTTGGGTCCGGGCTCTCCCGCTCAAGCGACGTCCCACTCTCCGCATTCGCCTCCAGCTGACCAGCCTCTTTCGTACGGTCCTCCGTTTGCTCTCTCAGCCGACTACTTCGTCGGAGCTCATTAAATTGCTCCTCGATCCGAGCGCATATTTCAATCTCTTCTTTCCGATCCATGGGGAGATCCTCCATGTCTGGATCAAGGCGCACATCTGCGTTAACATAATTGTGAGCTTCATGCTGCTCGTCCCAACTATCATTTTCATAGTATCGGGATAAACAGTCGGCGCCTTTATTCAGCTCTCCTTTGATATATCGAATATCAAAATCAAACCGCGATAAGTATTCCATCCAGCGGGTTTGCCGGTGGTTTAATCGTCGTTGTGTCTTGAAAAATTCTAACGACTTATGGTCAGTGACCACATGGATTCGATAACCAACTAATTTGTCTTCCCATTTGAGAAGCGCTTCCAGAATTGCCAATGTTTCTTGTTCAAACACCCGGTAGTTATGCTGTGCCGAGGTAAACTTTTTAGACATAAATCCCGCCGGTCGACAAGTTTGCCAAGTGGGGCCTTGCCCATACATGGCGCCAACACCGGACACTGACGCATCACAAATAATCCAGATTGGTTCACTACTTTTAGTGTCGATTGGGCGGAGTATGGCTGTTCTACAGCAAATATTCTTAATATTTTCAAAACAGGCCTGATGTATTGGCCGCCATACAAATGGTGCGTTATTCTTTGTGATTCCAGCGAGCGGCGAGGTATATGCACTAATATCCGGCAGAAACTGCGCTAAATATTGTACTAATCCCAAGAACCGTTGAATATCATGGTAACTGCGGGGTTCCCGCCATTCACGAATGCGTTGCATCTTATCAGCGTCAGCGTGTAGCCCTTTATCATCAATCAAATGTCCAAGGCAATCCATTTTCTTAGAATATAGATCGCATTTTTCTCGCTTCAAATAAAACGAGTTCTTGCGTAACGTATCGAATACTTTTCCAAGGTGAACTTCATGTTCCGCAATCGAGTTCGAATAAATAAATATATCATCCAGATATACATGCACAAACCGGCCGATGAATTCTTGAAATACCATTGTCATTATCCGCTGGAACGTTGCGGGAGCATTACAGTCACCAATCTGCATTGTATGACTGATGAAAGTACCATATACTGTCGCGAACGCGGTTTTCCACACATCTTCCCCAATTATTCTGATTTGCTCATAGGCGTCAGACATATCAATCTTCGAGCGGTATTTCGCTCGGGCGCAGTCAAGCCGAATCTGGTCTTGGTCGGGGAACGGAGTCACGTCTTTTAGCGTATTTTCGTTTCGTTTCCTACAGTCGATGGCTGTCCGCAACAATCCTGTTTTCTTTGGAATGCACAGCATCGGCGCCGCTTGATTCGTTTGAACTGCTTCCCACCATCCAGTGCGAACATATTTATTAATCTTGGTGATCAACTGTTCTTTCATTGCGTCTGGGCACCTCGGTAAATGGTAGTTATAAATTTTTGTCTCGTCTATTAACGGGATGCGATGATTCACCGCTCGTAGTGGGGGCATCTTCTCAGGTACTCCCGACATAATGTCAACACTCAACGCCATCCAGCGGTCAATGAGCTTTGGAATGTCTTGCTCAGTGTACTGCACGCTACCCGCACGAATCTCACTGAGTTGCTGCTCCACCGCTGCTTGAAAGACTTCGGTCACTCGCTGCGTCATTTCTTCCGTGAGTTTTATTTTCGACTCTGATTCGCGAGTATTGGGTGTGTTTACCGCTTGCTCGCTCTCTGCGGATGGCCCCGGTGGCTGCTTTCCGCGATGAATATGAGGAAACTTTGCCCTTGAAAATTCTTGGAGAATTTCTCCGTATATCTCTCCATCTTGCGCAACAATCTCGCCTGACTCTTCAAGCACTATTGGTATTTCACCAATTTGTTGATACACTTCGTCATCCTCATCTACATCCTCAACCGTCACCGTGCCCTTCTTCGTCGATCTTATCGTTCGAGACGGCTCCACCTTCACCGATGATGCCGTCGGTCTATCGGCTAGGGAGTGTCACTCCTTTCCTGCTTCCCCTCGCGACGCATATCTGGCCGCGTTTCGCCGCTCTACCTCGGCCGCTTCGTCCATGGTGGTAAGCGTTGCGGTCGCTTTACCTCTGATCCTAATAACATTTCGTTCAAAATCCAGATTTATGCCATGCTTTTGCATGAACTTCGTCCCAATTATCATGGAAACACTGTCTGAGCCTGGGAAGACAGTGTGCCGTTTTGTGACAGCGGCAGAGATGGGCCGATCAGATCCGGACCTTTCTCTTCCTCCACCACCATCATCTCCTTCGTTCTGCCAGCTTTCCGCACTCACAAACATTCCGATTTCACGTCGCTCAGCTTCTATCAACATCCCGCTCGACGCCTAATACTTCCCCTTGGATTCCTTCGCCCCTGTCCAACTCGCTCATTCACGATGCACCCTCCTGCACTCGAAACCCCTGAATCCGAGTCTAGTCGACTATCCGACCCTCCTTATCACCAGAGTATGAACCACCTGCAACCCCAGCCTTCCTCCCCGAATATCACTGGATTACTCATTCTGTGTCGATACTCGCAACTCACGACTTTGTACCCCTGTCTCATACTTGGTCTCCCTTCGCCAACCTCCAATTTATCGAGGTACTCTTTTGACTCTCCTGTGCCCAAGCCGGTCATATTCCTTAGCGTCACCTCTCCGCTACCAAATCCCTCGCCCGTTCCTCACGACTTCAGCACCTTTGTCGATAACCTTGTCTTGCTCAGTTCCTTCGAGTCCTCAATTCACGCGCTCACGCGGCATTTGCGCCTTCAATTCACATTCACGCTTGGAATAGCTCAAGCATTTGCACCGAATTTTTCGCGTCATCACTCGAGCGGCATTCACCCTCGCCACTTCACGTTCTCGATCCAATCTTAAATCTAAAGCCATTCACACCCGTTAGCAATTCAAACTTAAACTGAAGCGCTGTTCGCACCTTTGAACTTTCACGCCTCAAGTTTAAAGTACAGAGGTGTTCGCACCTTTCACGCCTCAAGTTAAAGTAAAGCGGTGTTCGCACCTTTCACGCCTCAAGTTTAAAGTAAAGCGATACTCGCACCTTTTAAGTTTCATGCTTAAAGTTCAAGCGCTGTTCTTGCCTTTGATATTCACCTTAAAGCTCAAAACTCAAGTGGTGTTCCGCCCTTCCACATCCATGCTCGATGCCCTCGCTATTTCATGTTCAAAACCCAATTTAGAGCGTAACTTACTTGGCTAATTTTCCAGTTTCACGCTCGGTTTTGCGCTTTCGCAGATTCCTGTCTACTTTCACGTTACCAGATTGGCGACTCTTGCAAGTATTTCAACGTCTCCGGCTCAAGGTCCAATATTCGTATGGCGCGTTGCCTTTGAAAGCTACATGTTTCTGACTCTTAATCGATCCCTTCAATACTCCCTCTCCGATGCGCCCTGTTGTCATAATTCGAGTTCTCTCCCGACGATCATTCTACAGACCAGTATTGACTTCTGAACGCTCGTTTTGCCCCGCTGTTAAAGCCACCATGGAATGGGTTCCTACGCGACTAGAACTCGTTAACTCCTGATGTTTTACGACTCGTCATCGATTTTTGGACACAAGAAATTATTCCGCGCACCAACAATGACCGCTCAAGCTCTCTCTTTTACCAGCCGCTGGCACCGATATCTGCCACTCTGAAGCGCCTAGCACGCCCATATCTGTGACGATCGAATGCTCAATTGACAACTATCGACCTTCAAATTTAACACACCCCCATCGGCGGGTCACACTGGTTTCATTCAAAGTATGCGACCTGAGTCTCGATTTTTCACTCATCGTTGCGGGATATGCTCTTTTACAAGTTGATCCTCCATACTATTTCCGATTCACTCTTGATATGACACAATATTCACGCTCAACAATTCGTCGTCCTTCTGTCCGCTGCGGTTAACCCGGATGTTCAAAAACCAAGTTAAGCGGCATTAAGTGACGCACACGAGAAACGCCGATTTCACGGCAGATTCAATTCCAGAGACATATATATACCCTCTGTGTGGACACAAGACTTTATATTCTCCGTTCTCCATTGTTCATCTTAGCCTCCCGTCAAGCACCAAATCCAACAACGCTCGAATCAACTCACTCTGCGTGTCGAGAAAAGCATGACCTTTCACAGGTCCGAACCCTGCTATAACAACTCAAACCCCCCGTGCTTGACCTGTTTTCGGATAACGACCATTCTTACAATGACCGTGACGCTCCCAAACGATCCCCAATTCTGCTTTCCGCGTCCCATCTGTCTAACTCATCGCCGGCATCTACAAATTCACACATCGTCGAGCAATCGTCGAGTATCCTCGCCATCCTGGCCCCATTCCATACCCTCGTCCGAATAGCGTTACACAAAACCGGCTACCACTATAATCAATGTCGCATTCCGGCGTTTAAAGGCTTGCTGGCTCGTTTCGAAGCCAAGCTTCGCTTATTCAGTCACCATCTGGCAAGAAGTTTCCACTGGCACTGGACGCTCCCGATCACCGTTATTGTCCATGCTTGAATTTTAAACTCCCGGGCGGTTAAATCGTTTGCCAAACTCAACCCACTGACTTTAAACGCTCAAGCTCCTCACCGCTGCGGTTCCCATGCGCTCTGTCATATATCGTATCAATTACCCACTGGCATACCTTCAAGCATCTCTGCTGACAAGATCAAAACCTTCTCGTTGCTAAGTAAATTAGACCCGTACCGCGATTGTTAGCTTCGCACCGTTAAGTTAGCTGTTCAACTTCAGGCAATGGTTCCCCAGTTTGGAACCACCTTCCATTATTGTGAATTCTGGTCCGCATCGCTCTTCCATGACCCGTCACGGCAAAGAATACATGGCATGCAATATGATCGCAACGGGATCCTATCCTTTACAGTAATAGATTCAAAATATTCCTTGCCTCCGAATTTCAACCAGATAGATCCAGATACGACCCTGCGCTTCGCCCATTTCAACGCGTCGACCTCAAGCCCGCACTCTCGGTCTTACGGGCCTTCGATATCGATATAGCCCACCTATAAATGACAGGCCATCCCGAAACTTCGAACTCTAATTCCAAAATTTCGAACTCTATCAGTTGGCGTGGGCGCAATGCACCCATCCTCGCAACGACATCTCTTGCCTCTATATCCCTCACTAGCATTCATTCGAGAATCTCCACGTGAACCTGGACCGAAAACACAAATTTCCAGATCAGCGCTCAAGTATCACCGTTCGGCCGCGTGCCCAAATTGCTACTTTATCCTCTTCAATCTCGATCTCCACCATTGTCTAGCGCGGAAATGGAGAACTCGAACTACCTACAAACACAGCATCACTCTGCAACCTACTCAACCACATTTCTAAATCCTAGTCCTACACGAAATCAGCGATTCCTCAGGGTAGTTCAATTCCAACGTCAATATTCGGGAGTTATGGAAATAACGAAGATTAATGAGGTTCCATTGAGCTTCGGACTCTGTGTCAACTTCCAAACGGCTGGCTACTCGACCTCACTCAAATAACCCCCTCGATCTGCAATCACAGACTTGATTCCGCTACGTTTCGCGAACGAGCTCCTCTCAAACATTTTTTCAACTCGCACGACTCGATGGCTTTTTAGCCCATCTAATTCCCATGCGTCATTTTCTCTCCTGCGATATTCGCGTTAAACTCTTGCCGACTTCGCAACATTCACATTGCATTCACAAAGAAACTCTGGCTACTCAATGGCTACTTATTGGCAACTCATATCATAATAAGCGACGATAAATTCACTTAGAAGGCAAACAAAATATAAGCTGCAATGATCTACATCTGCTACATGATTTGGGAGCCGCCTTCTTCTTGCGGGTTAGCCGCGGGCGCTGGGTTGCCCTCGTCTGGGCGTCTCTGTTTTGGGTTCATCCTCGCGCATCCCATCGCCCCACGCCCTGGGCGCCAGCGGTTCAAGTATATCACCGCGGCGTGCCCCACACCCACACCTATGTGACTGTCTCCGTCTCGAACTGAACGAAGCATGGAACAAAATGGAAACACTGTCTGAGCCTGGGAAGACAGTGTGCCGTTTTGTGACAGCGGCAGAGATGGGCCGATCAGATCCGGACCTTTCTCTTCCTCCACCACCATCATCTCCTTCGTTCTGCCAGCTTTCCGCACTCACAAACATTCCGATTTCACGTCGCTCAGCTTCTCCCACCCACCCTTCCCTTTATTCTCTCAGTTATAACCACTCCCGATTCGAAATCTTCGCAATTCGAAGAGGCAGTCACAGAGTGGGGCAATGGGTTCATCCTCGCGCATCCCATCGCCCCACGCCCTGGGCGCCAGCGGTTCAAGTATATCACCGCGGCGTGCCCCACACCCACACCTATGTGACTGTCTCCGTCTCGAACTGAACGAAGCATGGAACAAAATGTCAAATCGGTCAAGATTCACGATATCCATATATTCCATGGACTCAATAGAACCATATTGAACTTTGGCATTCGTGCCAAAGTTGATCTTTGACCTACTACCTGCAGTACCAAGCTGCAGTGTGATCGCCGACTCAATTGGGAACACCTTAAGCTTGGACACTCTCGCGAAATCAGGGCTACACGTATCTGTCGTGCATCCTGAGTCGAACAGTGCGAACGCTTTGTGTCCGTTCACCGTTACATACGCCGTCAAACAAAAGTTCTCGGCTTTCGTTCGCGCCGGTCGCGGTCGAGGTGTACTGGACTTTTTCAAGAAAACTGTACGCTTGCGAGGCGTTACCTCTTTTGGCGTAAGGGACGTTCTTTCCCCTGTGGCGAACAAGAATTCTTCCACTTCGCGCGTATTCTGCTGCCGAATTATATGGCTAGCCATTTCCCGCGCAAGTGTGTCGATCTCCTCATCGCCAATGAATTCGTCTTCAGACCAATCATCGCACACGCGGAACAAGCCGTTTGCTTGCGGAATCGGACGGCGGCCTCGCTTTCGCACGGGTAATCTTTCCGCCACCTCATCATCCTCGTCAGAATCGTCTGAGTCGTAGTCCTCCAACACTGGACAGTCCTCATCGTGTATCTGCGCACACCGTTCTTCGCTGTCACTCAACGAGTAGTCACTAAACGCCTGGAGCGTGTATTCCCCCTCCGAGGACCAGTCATCCTCATGTGCTTCTCGCAGCTGTTCGGAGGGCGCCGACGTTTTCTTGCCGGATTCGCCATCCCCTTCGTCTGACTCGTCTTCCGAGTTATCGTTGACTATGTCCCGCTGCGCGTAGACTTTTTCCTCTGTGCAATCACGCTCATAATGCGGCCCCTTACACCGATAGCATTGCACCGATTTTTTCGGCATGCTTCCTCCCCCATCGCGACCTTTAGGTCGTGAGTTACCGTCTCTCCTTACGAATTTAAAGACCTTCTTTTTAGCCTCATCTTCGTGCCGCATCATTTTTGCGGATTCTTTGACTTGCTCCTTCTTGGGGGACCCGCTGGGCTTCAATGAGCTCGTGGCGTGGACGGTATTCTTATCCGTCATCCGCTTGTTTTTATATCTCTTCTTCAGCCCATCTTGCCATTCGTAGTTGAGTGCGCATTCCAACAGTTGCTTGATGCTGCACAGTTCGGCGGAGACATTCCGCGACACCATAAAATCGACCATCGGGCCGGGTAGCCGCCCCATGAACTGATTCTTGAAGGTATACGAGTCAGGGCGCTTAATCATTCGATTAGCACAGGTCATTAACTCGTTATAGAACCCGGTGACACCTATCTCAGGCGAGAACTTTGTGGACCAGAACTGCTCGGTCGCCTCTTGTACACAGGTATTATCAATGAAGCGATCAAACAATCCCAGAATCATCTCGAGATGAGTCCAATTCTTTTTTGGACGATTGATACCATTCACAGTGGTATCATACCACTCCTTCGCAGGCCCAGTCAAATAGAAGCTATGCAGATTCATGCGGTGTTCATTATATCTCTTACCGCCAAGTCCACTCACTTGCATCCATTGACACAGGCTTTGAATGTGTTGTTCAAACACTTTGATTTCCTTGCTCCCTGAGTATTTCTCTGGGTTAGGAATCCGAATGCTTCGGTGAATGTCAAACAATGCTGACGGTGGGTGCGATTTCTTTAATGTTCGATTATAAAATTTAATGAATGGAGCATGTAACGACAATCTCCAGTGTTTCATCTGTTTCAGCGGTACCCCAGCAAGATACGGGTCGCCCGCCTCATATAGATGGAACTCTTTATGCTTTTTGGCATTACGGCGTTTCCGCTTTCGACTGTTCCGTTTACGACGACGTTTGTACGCCCGTTCACTCTCATTCGGATATCGTCGTGGCGTGCGGGACGGATCACTACCACTCACATTAGATGACGACGAGGATTCATCGGAGCTAGACGACGAATCGCTTGAATCGGACGGCGGGTCTCCCCCACTGCGTGCTCCATTCGGCTGCCGGTGAGTACGACCCGGTCTCTCCTCGCGATACTCCCGCTCTCGTGAGATTTCAGATATAAGCTCCTCAGGGCTTTTCTCCCAGGAGCTGTCGTCGGAGTCCGACGTCGTATCATCCGTCGACGAGGATGAGTCGGATCCTTCATCGTCGCTGGAGCTCGATGAACTCGGTGGTGACGGCGGCGGCGGTGGTGGGGGTTGCCTTGATGGCCAAGTTCCACTGCTGCCCCTTCCGCTCGTCGTCGCAGGTAATGTACTTCTATCCTGTGATTTGGCGGATCTAAACGCTGATGTTCGCATAGAACTGTCTTCGGACTTAACTGTCCGTTTGCTTGTATTCTTGCTCACTGGCAACGGCGGCGTGACTGGTTCACGTTTGATCGATTTTTATCTTTGAGTGTCGAGGTGGATCACTCATTGGCTTTCGTTCTGTGTACGCGCGTCCTGTCTTGTCGCCGTGACGAACTCCTTCGCTCACAACATGTTTTCGTCCTCCAAACCCACTCGGCATAGGGGCGTGCGCAAATACGTCAACTATCCGGCCGAGTGTGTCCCATCGAATTCCCTGGTCTTTGATCCCAGAAAATCCAGTGGCTTGAAGATCCGCTTCGCGAAATTTCTGAAGAATAACGCGGTCTTTCAAATTAGTGGTCGGTGTTACCACTGCGTCGTCCTCCGAGTCACTGTCGACTTCTTCGACGACCACTCCAGGCCGTTTCTTCGGTTTGAGAGCAGCCCACTCCCGGCGTTCCCGGTCTGCGTCAAATGGACAGTCGTTGACTGTCGGCTTCTCCACCGTCTCAGGAACCCAGTCTTCACTCACAACGGACGACGATCGTCCAGCAGACAAACTATTCACGCGCCGCTCAAGATGGCGCCATTCCCGCTCTTCCAATTTGCGTGCAATTAGCGCATCTTCAACCTCACGCTCGCGTTCGCGCGCCATTATCTCCTGAGCTACGCGCAAGTCTTCTTCCTCATGCAGCATTCGTACTTGCAGCTCAGCAGCCATCTCATGGTCTTCGGCTACGCGCACTTGCCGCATCGCTCGTTCAGCGCGCTGGGACGCCGCGTGTCGTCGTCTAAACTCAATCGACGATTCATGTTCTGCTCGCTCGCGGGCCAGTGCCTCGCGAGCCGCTCTCAAGATCTTGTCATCCCGCCATGTGTCCTGCTCGGACCCATGTTCGCTATCCGGCGATGGACGAAGATCTTGCATACTTTTCGTGGCTGCAATCTTCAGCTCAGCCGACTCGATCGAGTCAGATCGGTTCCTGCGGGTCTTCTCAGCCCGTCTTGCCGCCCTCGCTCGTTCACTGAGGCGGTCGCTCTCACTGTGTGGATCAGTTGATCCGTCTCCACCTCCGGCTACTACTAGCGCCCTTCTATCGACTTCGTTGGTCCTATTCGCGGACATGGATCGCATATCGGAAGGGATCGGGGACAACAAGCTTGAGTTGGTCGCCGTGGGCGCACTTGATCGTTGTCGATCTGAAGCTGGAGTGGCTGATAGAAGTGGTGGGCTGGTACCCGCTTGGAGTTGTTCATCCGAGGCACGTTGCGCTCGCGATGCTGTAGCTTTACGTGCCGGTTGGACACGTCTGGTAATCTTATGGCGATTCTTACGAGCCATCGATACGTAGTTCACAGTAGTGAAAGAATTGTGTAATTCCAATAACGAAAACCACGATTGTCGTGGGGTTTAAAAAAGTGTTAAAGCTAGACTTACAACTTAACGAGACCTCGAGTAAACCGTCACAAACTATGGTGATTTCGGAGTAGACGTAGAAGTACAGGTTAAAGAGTAAGTGCTATCGTTTATTTGTCTACATCTTCTCATTTATATCAAGTGATGGCCGAGCCATCACTGCCCGGCAGGTGTGTCACCCTAACAGGAGGCCTTGCCCGAGGAAGAAGAAGAGGAAGAGGAACCTGACACGGATGAGCCGCTGCCTTTCAAACGAAAGACTCGTTCTGCCACAAAAGCCGCCGCGCGAAAATCATGAATTACTGCTACGATATCTACGTTACAATTTGAAACGGGATTCGAAGTCTTTAAGTAATTGGATTGTCTTCATCTCCCGCCAGTGAGCAGCGACTAAGTTGCGCACCCGGGGAGTGTGTGGCGGCCAGCAGAAGGATGAGCCGTGAGGTGTCCGAAACGATTGAGCCAGTACCGAGTATTCTGAAGAAAGGGGGACCCGCTGGGGAAGCTCCTTGGGGACGAGTCAGGGAACATGAGCGTCGACGCCGGCAGAGGAGGACTCGGGGAACTCGCGAAGGCGAGCCGAGATCTTCTCTCCTTCGTCGAGGAGCTGCTCGCGCCGGGCCAGAGAGCTACGAAGGTTCTCGTGGATGACCGCCAGCTCGACCATGATGAAATACATCCGCTTGCGCAAGGCAAGGTGGTTTCTCATGAACTCGGTACCCATCTCAACGACGCTAGCGGCCTCGTCGACGACGGCACCTGAAGCGGGTGCCGAAGCATAGAATTCAGCCGTTGCTGCGAAAACACTCAGCGGGAGGAATCACTGACAGTGAACGGGAAACTCACCGTGGGTGAGGAAGGAGTCCTCGTGGAACGGGACGCTGTCGATGCGGGCGCGCTTGTTACCCTTGCCCTTCTTAGCGGGGGCCGGGCTATGCTGAAAGAACGAAATTTTGAATGAATGAAATTGAAAAGCAGAAATAACGGGCGACTTACAGCGCGCACACCCTTCTTGCCCGCCAGGGCTGACTTAGCCTTGGGACCGGTAGGGGGAGCCTTGGGAGCAGGGACATGCTCATCGTCAATGAGCATCTGGGTGAACAAACACCCGACGGCGATGATAGAAGTATCAATCGTCAGCTCTACACAGGCCAGCTGTTAAATGAAAGAACGAACCTCGTCAGCACCAACGGTGGTGAGAGCGGGCGATGGAGCACGAACGGTGCCTTCGTCCTCGTCCTCAGACTCGGGTTCACCCTGAGACCGCCCGCGAGTACTCTTCTAGCGGGGGATGATGGTGAGTCAATGGTGAACACGGCAATAAAAGTTAGTGAAACCGACCCGGGTCCCCTTGGAAGAAGAAACGGTGGAGACGGGCGGGATCGCCTTCTTGGAACGGTCTTCGTGAATGGCCTTGGTGATCCGCCGCAGGGCATCGTACCCAGCGGGGAAGGACACGTCCCGTTTACCATCCGGGTCGTACAAGGTGTGGTAATATTCACGCGAAGTGAAGATTGCCTCACGAAGAACCGCGCTCTTGTCTTCCAAGATGAAAGGCATGAGCGGGGGAAGGCGCGCCTACGAATGAAAGAATAATGTTAGCGAAACGAGGCTGGTCAAAGTAGCCGGCGGCTCTTACGAGAATCTCGGCGACGTCCTTGAGCTGGTTTTTACGAGACTCAGGCGGCGAATACTTGACGAGGTTGGCGGCAACGTCCATAGCCTTGAGGAAATCGGCTTTGACGGTGTTGTAATCGTTTTGAGACATTTTTGAAGGAAGCAGAGTAAAGACAGTAGACGAGGCTGGGGAGTAGACCCGTCCCCGCTGCTTCTTATACTCGAGCGGCCGTAATATAACGCCGTAAGGATAATTTGGACGAAATTTGGGCAACGGCCGAACTTGGATTACCATTTATGGTAGATGCACCCGCCGGTGGCGCAGAAAATTATTCAAACGCGCCCGATCGTTCCGTGGCACGTAAATTTGCTGCCGGGGGACCTGAATTTCCTCTGATCGATCAACTGAGGACAGTTGAGATTTCTGAAAGGGGGAGAGGTGGGTCACCTAGCACGTCATTTGAGGGCAGCGGGCACATCTTTACCAAGAAATAAATGTTTCCAAGGCCTCACATGGGGCGGGAGCGTGTGTTATCGGAACGAACTATCCGAAAGTACATGTGCCTGTATCTACACTGCCCGCATCCTAGCCGGAAGATCCAGGAAAAGATTATTTGCGAGAATGTCTAACCGCTCGCGGATAACAGCAACATACGCAGCCGGGAGATTAGCCGTTTTGGCCTCTTGCAGAAGATGGAAAACCTGGCCGGCCTCGAAGTAAAAAGACAGCCGTTGGGTTGCCTCTGCGACGCTTCGACCAACGATTACAGCATGGTATCGTTGCCAGAATGGGAACTGCGCCAGGGTCCCCTCGTGAACGACGTCCCAAGCAGCAAGCTGTTCCTTCGTAGCCGCTAGAAGCGAGCGGGGGATCAGTTGTGGCGCAACAGATAAGAAAGAAGTCGTCACTTACGATCGGGACCCTCTTTGAAACGGTGCCGGCGGGCAGCTATTTCATCGGCCAGCTCAGCGGTCTGAGTGTACGAGCAGTTGTGCTTCAGCAAGAAACAGCGGGTACACGGTGCTCCCCACTCAGTAAACTCGCAATGAGAACGGGCGTTGAGACACGCAGAGCATACCCGGCCAGGCTGCCGAATGATGAGGAATTACCCGAGGCAAAATGTTCAGGATCGCACATAGTACTCCCTGAGCGGGCCGACGGGGTCATTCGGAAAGAGTGGATTTTCCAGCAAAGACATGAGTAGACGGACTGAAGCAAATGGGACCTTCCCGCCAGCTTAAATACCCCTCTGAGACCTGGCGGGAGACCCAAAACATAGAGATCGACAGTGGGACTCATTGCACCCGACGCTCCCGGAAGATCCGCAATACATGTGGAATATCCAACGAGGTGCTGAGCTCCCGCTGAGCGAAAAACACGAGGAAGCCTTGGTTTCTAAGAAGCCTTCCTAATCGGGCAGCTTGAAACAGAGTTTTTAAAGATGCAAGTTCGTTTGACGGTGGGAATATATTTCCTACTACGCTTACGGCCCGATGAACATAACGGGCGGGAGCCTTGCGCCGGACTGGAGAGCTACAGCGTCTAACCTATCCCGGAGGAGATCTACAATTTCCTTTCGCATGCCCGCCCCCTTCGCGTCAAACCACAGCCGATACAAGAAGCGTAGCTGGCCAAACCCAAGGGTGCCGAGCATGGACCTGGCGGCGAGGATGGTGCAAGTACGCACATCAATGTACAACTTCTCGTCGAATCGGGCAGCGGCAGCCCTGGCGCTAAGGCCCCGCCGAGAGGTAGAAAGAGAGAAAGCAGACTTGCCTGGCTGAGAGGCTAGAAGAGTGTCGCGACGACGGCTGTTCTCGGCCTGCCAGACGGACTTCTTAGTGTAGCAGCACAGGGCGGCGCGACCTATGAACATGCAGCTGAGGCAGGCTTCACCCCACTGAATCCAGATGCAATGGCGGTAGTTCTTGAGGCAGCACTGGCATTCGTACTCCGGCTAAGAAGGGGCACCCGTCAGCGGGAGAGCACTGAGAAAGAACGAAAGACCCACGAACTGAGCTTGAAGTACGAGCTGGTACTCTGAGGGACCGGTGAAGCTCCTAAAGCGTTCTGAGTAAAAAGTCGCTGCCAAAGAAAAGGCGGGCATCGCTCGAAGGACTCACTGGGCACCGGCCGCTATAATAAAATCTATAGCCGACGGGTGAGTACCACCGGCTGCCGGACCAAAAGCTCAGGTGGAATCAGACATCACGATAACGGCCTGCAACCGGGCAAAGAGATTTATTTGACCCTAACGGGGAAAAGCTACTAGCCTGGATTATCGCTCGAACGTCTGGCGGCGCGTGCCTTGGGTCAAGGGCACGAAAGTCGGAACATGAGCGTCCCGTCGCCTGACATCATGAAGAGAGATAGCTGCGTCGACGTCGCATTGGGCATGGATCGAACGATCCTGAGCGCGCCACTCGCGCAAAACTCGAGACAGGATGTTGTAGAAATACAGCCGCCGGCTGGAGTGAGCGGCATGAGACAGGTCGTGAGCAATGTCCCAGTCACGAAGGTCGCCGGCAAATTCCTCCCGCCGACGTAAAAAGTCAGCGGGCTCACCGTCCACCGAGCCCATGAACATATCGGGGCTCAAGCCGCCGAGGCGCAGGTGGTACCAGAGTTCGAGGAATGCCAGGTCGTATAAAGTGCCGCCTGAATAACATAAGAAAGATGGGAACTTGAAAGAACGGAAAGGACTTACCGCTGCGGTAGATGAAAAGTGTCGGAAAGGTCGAAGATGGATAGGTGAACTTGAACCAATCCACCCCGGTGAACAGACACTTGGGGACCTTTGCCTCCCGGCACCGAGTGCACTTCGAACCCCAGTGGAGAAATTCACAATCTTCGCCGGCGTCACTACAAGGCGTGCAGACGAGATTCGGCTGGCGGTTGGTTGGACTTGGCGCAGAAATGCGTTGAGGAAGCCTACCACAGTATAGATCTTGCGCACGAAGTCTTGACTGACCGCTGGGAAGAAATGATAGTCGATTAAGACTTCCCCTACAGTCTGGGGCATGGCAGTGTAAAAGAAAAGAAGAATTTGATTGACTGTCTACCCCTATCAACTACAAGTACGGTAGCGGGCAGCTCGGGCCGCGGGCCAGTCCTACTCTACGATTATCGCTCTTACGAGACCAGCGGGAGGAATGAGGAACTAGACACCCGGTGGAGTCCGAGGACAGCCGCTGGCAGCTAGAAGAGAGGCCGCGGGCAATCTCCGCTAACTGATGAAGCACGGTGATAAGCGTCGATGCCGCTCGGCATGTTGAAAAAACTTGACGTTCAAGGTTCAACCCGCTCTCTAAGTCGTATTCAGCCGACGGGTGTGGTACTTGGTCGAGATTCCTCAACTTGAACTCTTAACTCAATACTTAAGGGAGCTCGTGGCGGGAACTTGACTTAGGAACTTAAAGGAACTTAGAGATTTCACACAAAAGGGAGCAGCGGTAATCAAAGCTTTTATTCATCGGCTCTTTGGCCGGCACAAGCTGCTGTACTACTATGGAAGGAATAATTTTATTTTTGAAAGGTGCAGCGGGCAGAACCGAATGTTCTGCCAGGCTGCACCGCGCGCACAAGACATTTTGCAATCGGGTTGAAGGGACCCGGACCCTGCGATACGTGGAGCGAATAAAAATTTTAGGGGGCCGCTCGGCCCCCGCGATGAAACAATCTCCTGGCAGGAACGGGACTTCTTGTCAGAAATTGAAGAGAAAGAATTTAAGAAAGGGGGAGACTTACCTCCCCCGCCCGGCCGAAGACAGTGGCCGCCGACAAGCTGTGAAGTAGTCAGCGAGATGGGAGAGAGAGATCAGGTGGGGACATACCTTCAAGACGCCGCGCCATCGAACGGGGGCGGCCGTCGACCTCACCGGCCGCGTCCGCGTCTGCCTCCTCCTCCCCCCGCGCTGTCGACTGGAGTCGCGGCACGCTGCTTGCCCGCCCGCTTGGCAGACATTGCAGGGGCAGGCGGGAAGCGGTCTTCGGCTAGAGAAAGAAATAAGTGATTAAAAGAAAGATAAATGTTAAAACCACTTACGGTCGGTCGACTCTTCGGAGTCTTCGTCCTCCTCCTCGGCCTCGGAAGCGGCAGTGGGAGTCTTGGGAGCGGGAGCCTCGACTGGCGGCTCGTACTCCCCGTCAGACTCGACGGTGGGCTTGCTGGTCGGCGCCTTCTTGCTCTTGCGAGACTTCTTCTTGGCGGGAGCGGGCTTTGGCTCGGCGACGTCCGGAATATCGGTCACCTTGCCGAGCTTCTTGAGTTTGCCCAAGAACCCGGGTGTGTCGCAAAGGACTTTGAAGGGGTGGGGCCGCCCGTCGGCTGTCTTTTCGGGGACGGTGAGACCCTCGAACCGCTGAAGCTCGCGGGCGAGGCGGTTGCGCAACTTCACGTCTGACACGCCCGCTGGCAACTTCTTGTCGTCCAGAAGGACGTCGAGGCAGTCGTCGGCCTGGCGGGTATTGACGAATTAAAGAAATAGAAAGAATTAGAAACAATGAGACTCACTTTGACTTCGACCCATTGAGCCTTGCCCTCTTTGTCGGCGAGAGCGGGGATGAGGAAAAAGCCGTAGTGGTCGTCGAGCTCGCGGTTGTCGACGGCTTTATAAAAATCCCAGGCGGACTTGAAAGGAGTCGGCAGCGAGGAGCGAAGGTCGTCATAAGAGAGACCGCGTGCCAAACCCAACCACGATGAAGGTCGGACTCGGCGGTCAGCGACTGAGCCATCGCCAACTTGAGAGTGACTTCCAAGAGGAAGTCGCACTCAGCCTCGTCCTCCCCGGCGAACCGATCCAAGAATTCGTCATAAGTCAAAGAGCGGCGGGTCTTGAGGATCACCAGAAGAAGTTGAAGGAGACCGTACTGGTACTCCGAGTTGGCACGAATGGCGGCGGTGTTGGCGTCGGCGGCAACGCGGCCAAGGGCCATCGCATTCTCCATCTTCTCCTTCCAACCTTGAATTCGAAAGATTGTTAGATAGAGGTCTAGCGGGAACTGAGAATTTAATCAACTCACCCGCGTTGGACATATCTGCGTAACGCAGCACCTCGGGGCCTAACGCGCCCAGAACCTCACCACTCATGAGCAAGGAGCAGCTGTTGGTTGTCTTCTTCTGGCGGCATCCGCGACACATGGCGGGGGTGCCCTCGATAACACAGGAACTGCCGAAGCTAAGACAGTTAGTGCACCGGGGGCCGACCTTGCGAAACTTGTGAATCGAGTGAAGTTGAGAGGCGGCCAGAGAGGGCTTACCTGCGGGCGCGCCAAATTTAACATCTGGCGGATCCAGATGTCCGAAATAATGAATCGATTGGTCTCCTCGTCGAAGGGAAGGTCTTCGCGAACTGTCGCCGGGAGCATGCTGAGGAACTGGTGCAGCACGCCCTTGTTGGGCTGGAGGAAGCCGACCTCTTCAGGCAGGCGGTTGCGGCGGGGGTGAGAACGCGCGTTCAAAGTCTGGCTGTGCGCAATCCCGCTGTAAGCAAGGGGGTCAGGATAGCCGCTGCAAGAGGAAGTCGAAAAGAGACTTATCTTGGTCGTGACGGGGATGATGTCCTCCGAGCGAAGGATGCTCTGAATGAGCATGGCCTCCGACACGTCCTTGACCGCGACCGACGCAGAAACGGGGAGCGGCGCCTTCGCGCCGGCCTTGACGGCTCTGGTAGCGGGAGCGGCTGTTGCCAAAAAATAAGAAATCTAAAAGAAAGAATGAGAAAGAAAGGACCATACCTTTGCGGCTAGGACCCGCTACCGGGGCCTTGGGAGCTTCCTTCGTCTCGATCACCTCGATGTCGGAATCGTGGCCTGAGCGGGCGCGTTCGTTATGCTCGCAGAGGAACTGATAGATATTGAAGATACCTTCCGATGCCGGTGCTTTGGCGGGCTAGTAAAAGGGGCTAAGTCGAGGAACGAAGGAGTTTGGCTGGTAGCGGGACTTACCTTCCCCTTTTTGCCTTTAGGCTCCTCGTCCTCAGCGGGGGTGTCGGGTTCCTTGCGCTTTGAGCCGCTTGCGGGCGCCGGCTTGATGATGATGACCTGGGGGACTTCCTTGGGGACAGGACCGTATCGAGGCCCGCCGCCACTCTGTAAAATCAGAACAAATCAGCTCAGGTACGGTGGTGGATCTGGCATACTCGGCCTACCTTGGTGGACTTCGTGGACGCGGGAGAGCCGGGTTGAGCTGTCCCCTGCAAAGAAGAAGACGAAGCTACCTTGGCGGGGACTGGCTTCCGCGACTTGGAGCCCGCTGGGTGATCCGACACGGGGGTGACCTTGGGTGTTTGAGGAGGCGCCGTGGCGGGCGGTGCGAGCGAGGGTGCCGCAGGCAGCGGCTTCGACGCGTTGACCTCCGTAAAGTCGCGCACGTACGTGGGCTACGGCAGCGAGCGGAGGGGTTCGTCATGAACTAGAAAGAAAGAAAAAGGGTACTCACCGGGCAGCCGCAGTGAAGGATCTCCGACTTGGTCAACAACATCTCCCTCAGATCTGGGTAGTCTTGGCCCGGGTCGGCGAGGTTCACAGCGATCCGAAGCGAGTAATGGAGGGCGATCAGCCATGGCGGGCAGCCACGGAGATCGCCTAGCTTGGTCCGCGAGTTTGTCTAGAATAAACGGGCGATCAGGGGGAGCCGCCGCCGACTAGCAGCAGCGGGGACCTACCATAGTAGCCCGGATGTTGTGGAGGAACCTGAGAAGGTTGTCGGAGTCTTGCTGCTTGGCCACAGCGGGGATGGCGATTTGCTTGACGTCGCGGAACTCGTCGCTCGAGAGGCGACGGAGGGGTGCGTACCAATCCTTGGCGGGAGCAGGAGCGGCAGCGGAAGTCATGCTGGGTGTGATCCAACATGATCCCAAAAACTCAGAAGTGAATCAAAGACGGCAGGCGGGGAGGACTCACGTCGATACGTTGGCGGGCTTGGGATAAAAGAAGTGAAAGATAGAAGAAAACAGGATGGAAAAGAGGGAAGTTTGATGGGAACCTCGACAAACCCTCTGGCTCTTTTATACGTCGAGCGGCGGAGCTCGAAATTCTTGATGGGATTCTCTGAAAAACTCAGAGAAAAACATTTGAATGAGGAAGCGCCGCCGTGAGAGCGAAAAATCTGAGTCAGACTGCGGCTGCGGGCCTAGAAAGGTGGAAGCAGGGACCTACAACGATAAAGTTTGGATATAATGAAAAGAAGCTGATGTACTTCCCAATCGGGAAGTCAATACATTTCCTATGACGTTTGACGAAGTCCAAGCGCCGCAGCGAAAGGATAAGGTTCGAATTGAATGGCCTTGCAGGGTCGGCCTAAAAATAGGTCGAAAGAGAGTTTTGGGAGGGCCCGAGGGCTGATTCTGAAGTGGAATACTGAAGGGAACTGGCGGGATCGCCGGGCCTTGCTGGCGGGCCGCCAGAGTTTATGAAAATTGTTCCAAGACGAGATTGTCTTGAAGTCCCCTTCCTCTGAAAGATGACAAGTCGCCCAGCGGGCGGTACACCAACCGTCAACTCGGGAGAGTTGAAATCTAGAAAGGGGGAGATGATAGGGCCGCTCAGCGGCTATGCATGAAACCACAGAAATTTATCGATTTCTGCAGGCTGGACACAGGTCAGTGTTGACTTTGATTCTGATTTACTTTATAGCCAGCAAATGCCAGATACACACAATGGCTTGAAGTTGAAAGGGGTAGAGTGCAGAACATGGATAGATGTGTCATGTAATTATGTAGTCGCGATACTAGTATATCTATTCAACCCAGTGACTTGACAGTCTTGAATCAAGCGGAAACTTTCTTACTACTAAATTGGTAAACTTCTGTGGAACAGAGTCTGACAGACTAACAGGAAAACAAAACAAAGCAGACCATCTCGTTCAACCATAGAAATCCACTGTTACTAATTATGACTCGAGTAAGTAGTTCAGCAACACAAATTCAAAGCAACCAGCCTGTACTGTGTCTCTGTGTATTGAAGCAACACCAAATCGACCGTGACATTTCCGTTGCCTTTTTCAAGGGCAACGGCCAGCATCGTGACAGTGACCGTTGCAACAAAGTGCAACGGTTGCGCCTAATTCAAGGCATATTAACAGCCGCTGGGATGGTTGCGTATTTATTTGGTGTCCAACAACCGAGAATTTTGGCTGAAAATGCAATGTAGAATGCCTCGGAATTTTTTCCGCTTTTTCCCGCAAAATGTCACGGTGGTTCAAAGGCAACGCAGGCCGCCGTGACCGTGACCAGGCAAAAATTTTGCAACGCAACGGAGGTCATCGTGACCGTGACCGTTGCTTCCATACAGGGAGACACAGTAACCTAATCCAGTTTTCAAACCGGCCGCAACAATCCAGGTGAATTCTTCTCCACTCAGGCTTCCAGTTCGCTCCCAGAGCACCAATAAGTAAACTCCTAGTGGAGTAGTTTCCGATGTCGTTGTTGGTTCACAATCCGTCAGTTTGGGTCGGCATTGGAATTGGAAGTGTCAGTGTTGGTGTCGGAGGTCCGAGTTTCAGAATTCCTCATATCAAAGTCTCATAAAAAGTGACTCTTCCCTTTTCCCGCTGCAAATTATTTTGCCCACTACGTTCTCGCTGAACAATATAGTAGTTTGTCCCACTCAATCGTAGCAATTTGATTGTGTAAGGCTCCAGGAGCACTTACGAGGGTTACTGTCTATAACGGTGATAGGGCCGCTCAGCGGCTATGCATGAAACCACAGAAATTTATCGATTTCTGTACCTATCAGCGGGAGGAAGTAAGGCTAGGATCACAGAAGATATACTCTACCTCGAGGGTAGTATCTTATTGCTTAAGATGGCCGATAAGCCAGCGGGACATCATCATCTGGTAGCGGGAGCTTAGCGACGTCTCCCTAAACATGGGAGCGGGACTCTGACTTCAACTACTACTACTGTTGGGCCGAGAGCGTAGCGGGAAACCGTTGCCTTAAGGTGCCGGAGGCCACCAAGAGGAATTAACAAAACCCCGATGTTAGGCGCTAACCCGCCGAACCACCATCGACGAATCGGACGGACGGACAGACGAACTCTTTAGTACTGGCAGGGAATGCCGCCGGGAACATCACCTTCGGCGGGTCGAACAAGACCTCACGGGAGGGCCAGATCAAGGAAGACTTGATCTTACACGAGCAGCGGGCTTATCGCCGAGGACCCGACTAGGGCCGGCGAGTGGACTGGATCAGACGTGGAGCATCGGCTGCCTCGGGTTCACTAGCGGGGAGACCAACCGACGATGCCGGTGTCAAATACCGTTGATATCGGGGAGTCTCCCGGCGAGTGGTGAACCCTTGGATTATATCGGCTTGCCCTGCTTCAAGCGGGAGCCTCTTTCCTGATGACAGAAGAACTCAGAAGAACTTGACCGCACTCAAGCCGCCACCAGCACGGGTGGCGGGAGGCGACCTTTGCCTTCACTCGACCAGCGGCAAGCAGCCATTATGAAGAAGATATTTCGTGTCTCCCCTTGAAGACATGGCAACCAGCACGCCATTGCACTGCAATAAGGCGCAATACCCACCCACCCGCATGGACTTTCTCCGGGAGGCAGTCTTTTCACTCACGACTGGCAATCCTGAATATACCATTGGTTCCCAGCGGGCGCGGCATCACTCTTGGACACTCTCTCATCATGATTTTATTTGGTTGTTTCTGCTCCCGCTGCGTGTATTTAATCTCCCGGTGTACTTTTGGTTACTCAGTCAATTACCTACCCGTAGACAAGGGCAGTTTGTAGCGGACTCTAGAATTTGAATCGGAACTTTGAAAGAGACTAGACTTGATATCTGAGAGAGACTCGAGTGATACGGAAAGACTTGTGGCATACCGAGCCGCCAGAACTTTGAGAGCCCCGCCAGCCTTTGAGCCCGCGCCCTCCTGAAATACGAAGCCCCGTCTCTTGCAGTTCCGCGGTATAACCAAGACCCCCGTTCGTGCTTGATTCCGCGCCGTCGACGCCCCGTGTGCCCTGCCGTTCCGCGGTATTCAAAGACCCCCGTTCGAGCTCGCCGCCGCGTAGTGGTGTAAGTGCCCCGGCCACTGTTAGTGTCCGCGCCATCGACGTAAGAGCCCCGCTCCTCGCCAGAGCCGCGCCAGTTGAATAAGAACCCCGTCCCGCTGAGCCGCGCCTTCTGCCCGCCGGTTGTCATCCAGAAAGCTTCTTCCCGATTGACGATCCACTACCGGGCGACACTTTTCTATTGGCACGGAGACCCTCCCCGCTAGACTCAGAATTTCTCATTTCGAAGTCTCAGAAAGAGTGACTCTTCGCTTCTCCCGCTGCGAATCGTTTTGCCCGCTACGTTCTCGCTAGACAATCTAGTAGTTCGTCCCGCTCAAACGTAGCGACCTTGATTGATTGAAGCTTGCCCAAGTATTCTGAGGGACGATACGTGCTCCCGCCACCCCGAACACACACACACACACGTCGTATTGGATTAGATTTAGTGATTTTATATTTCGGTATATTTCACGCCTACACCCTCACGCACCGTTTCAACGGAATCCCTGGCGGGAGTGGAAACACCTTATAATGTGGTAAGATTCTTTCTTGAACGGTCTAACTTGCAGAGAACTACAGAAAGACAAATTATCATGCTCTCAGGCGTAGTTCTCCTCAATCTCCCCGAATTCTCAGAAAGATTGGAGTAGACTGAGAAACAGAGCCTAGGCAAGGCCAGAATATGTTTTACCAGCACCCGTGTCTCTCACAGAGCTTTGGAGTTACTCAACAAAAGCTGAGGAGGCGAATTGGGAGATCCTATACTTTAAAAGAGCACGGCACAGTCTTTGACAGGAAACCACGTGCACGGCATGTGGATTTGCCTCTGCTCTCTCCTTGGTGATGTGCACCCTCTGGCAAGCAATTCACTGCGGGTTTGGGGTGGCAGTCCCGATGAGCTTTAGCTCGTTTGGTAGAAGTAAACACCATAATAATCATGTGACCTGAGTACATGTGACTTGTAGCTGAAAGTGTGAAGAAAATACATATATGATACCTTACAGATTGATTGAAGCTTGCACAAGTGCTCTGAGGGACAATACGTGCTCCAGCCACCCCGAATACACACACCACACACCACACACACATTGTATTGGATTGGATTTGTGATTTATATTTCGATGTATCTCATGCCTATACCCAACCTATACCCACACACACTGTTTCACTGGCCAAAAACAATAGGAAAGACGGCACTCTGCCCGTCCAGCTAACATGTCTGTCAAACCTAAGATGGGATGGGTGCTGTCCGTTCAACGGCAGTCACTACGTGATCACCTGATCTACCCTAATATAGATACCAATCAGACCCATAGATCAACACGTTACTATGACACTGATTTGTATCAAAAGTGACCTATCTGTCTAACCCGCCGTTATTACCTGCGGTTATCTCTGCCGCTAAGACTTGCTTGCTGCAGAGTGCTCCGCGGACGTTGCCGAGCGCTCGATGGCCCATCAAAGAACACTGCGGGCATCATTCCCGCCCTTCCTCGGAACTTCCCGAGGTTGACGCAACTCCGTGACGTGCCGCCGTGGCCGTCATCACCGTGACCGCTGTGTCACACTTCTTTCCCGCCGTCTTCCCCGCCTCTACCCGCCTCTACGACAGCGAGTGTCTTACACTTGCTGTCGACTTGATGTCCATTCCTGTTGTCTCAGCCTTCTCTTAGGGCTGTCGTGCCGCTACTTCTTGTCACCGCCGCCCGCCGCCCGCCGCCATCTCTGATCTCACAAATGTAGTACTTGACGCAGCGGGCAAACACCGGCGCTGCTTAGTTTTATCTATCTTGGTAGCTACTCCCTTGAATATACTGTCTTATCTGCGCTCTACTGTGCCCACCTCAACCGTCTACTTCCCGCCGCGCCGCATCGTGTGAGACAATCGCATCAAAATGATACGCGCAGGCTCTTGTCATCTTCGACCGTCTGAGCATGGCCAAAACGAAGCGTGGTGGCCTCTCTGGCAGCCATAAAGTCTCTTACGGTCGTCCTGGTCGTTCCAATCCCGTCAAAACCGTACCTGTCAATCAAACTGGCGCGCAAATTCGGGCAGCGCGTGAAACTCACAAGCAGCGTTTGGCAGGTAAGTTCAATGTGAATAGCTGCATGTACCCAAGCTTACAGACACTCTAGCTCTTAGCTTTACTCAGCGCGATGCTCTTATCGGCAATGGAGACCACGATATTGACATGCCGGATGCCGCCGATTACTTCCCGCTTGATTCAACGACGACAGCGATACTGAAGCCCTCCGCACACTGCCCCCCGGAGAGGAGGGATATCTTCACAGTCATGCGGGAAAGGAAGCGACCTTTCAGCAGATATTCGATAAATGCAAGCCTGGGTATGTCGTTTCCATGGCCTCGAATCTGTATAACTGCTAAATTCCGACTAGACGCGGTGATCCTCGTCGTCGCGCTAATCGTGTTCAGATCATGATTGATTCTTGGAGGCAACAGCTCCCCTGGCTCGTCGACGCCTATCTTGAGCTGAAGGATCGAGGCCCGCTTCCTCACCCGGGAGATAATGGCTGGAAGATCGAGGTCATTGGTTTAGACGGTGTGTGGCAAAGATATTAATTTTTCATTAACAAGGCTAACAATACTGCGCAGAATACGGTCTCCACTCGTTCCTCCATGCTGGCGATGCTCACCGGACCAACGAGACACTCATTCGGCATGGGTTTCTTGGAGCAAGCCCCGAGAAGGTATCCCTGGCCTTCCCACTCAAATTATTCGAGGTTTATCGGCAGATACATCGCGTCTGCCCACGTTACAGTATCGGCAGCCTCAGTACGACACTCACCAACCTCCACGAAACGCCACAACGTGCCGCGCTCGCCGAACAGCTATCTGCCGCTTACGACGCATACTTGGAGATACTCCGGGAGGTTGACGCTCGGGTCCACAGCGCTCTAAATCGCAATGCAGACTGGTACATCAAGAATCTTTGCGCTCCTTGCATGTACAAGACCAAAAACGAGCCACCACTTCGATTTCGCTGGCTCAATTGCATGGACGGAAATAACTCGCTAAAACTTGTCGATGCCACGTTCCTCTCCGGCCACTCACGCCCCAACGATCGTGTTTCTACCTCGTTTCGGTGGTTAACACCAGCACAGGTGGACGCGTATAAGGACGAGGTTGCAAATTCTCAGAAGGTGCGTAGATTAATGGATGCTCTTCAATAAATTCTCTACTTAATTCTTTTAGAAATCTCGCTCTAAATCAACCACCACACCCAGTGTACCCGTACCTGAAGCACCGGCTTCGTCCTCTCAACTCCCACTTCCCACACAGCCGGAAGCAACGTCATCCAGCCAAGAGACTTCAGAAACTTCACACACTCCGGCAGATATCAACGAAGATCCCGACATCGCTTGGCTGAATGTCAACGAACTGAGCGGAGCGGAAGCAGAAGAGCTCACAAAATGCCTCGATACATGCGTTGAGCGCTGGAAAGCTGCCGGTCCTGAGGCGCGCAAGAAAATGTTTTCACTTTTTGCAGTTTCTGGTATCTTCGTTGTTGTATGCCGCCACGGCCATGTTGTCGTCATGTGCGATATGATTCGGAGCGGTGAATTGTAAGTCTATATCCCCATTCTCATATGGTCAGCTCATATCTCTCTCAGAATGAAATACCCGCTTGCCATGGTCAAGGCATTAATGGACCGGTACGGCGCTGATATCGGCGTCGGATACGACATCATGTGCGCTTTCTTCAAGACTCTCACACGTAGTTCTCTCGGATCACAAGTAACAGCCATGCGTCTGCGGGGTGTAGTGCCCGCTTTCCACGGGCATGCCCACAACCGAGCCTGTCAGATTGGCTGGCATCCGCTCTACGTTGACGGCGTTGGGCTCGAGGATTTCGAGGAGTGCGAGCGCACGTTCTCGAAATCAAATCATCTTGCAGCAGCTACCCGTCTAGCAACTCCCTTTCACCGTCAGCAACAGATAGACGAACATTTTCATTTTCATGATCTGGATAAGCATGCAGCATCCGGTAGGTCCGAAATCTTTCACTTGGCAGTATTCTGACAGTAACACCAGGGAATTTCATTTATCAAAACTATCGGCAGGCACTTGAGAAGATTGTTGCCAACAATGCCCAGCTCAAAGTCCTCGAAGCTTCGCTTGGAACCACCGCTGCCGACTACGAGAACTACTACGCCTCAGAGGTGCAATATTTTGAAGGGCTGCGTCAAGAACCTGAAGAGGTACAACGGACCGTCGACTACATCGAAAAACTCCGCAAGTATTCAGAAGCAGTGTAAGTCCGCTTTTTGTCAAGCGGCCTAGCAACCAACTCGTTCTTAGTACTGCGGCCGATCAAGCGAAGGTCGATTTCAAGCGTCTCGACTACAATATCGTGAACAACGGCTACACGAAGCCGCAGATAGCTCAGGTCCGTACTCGTTACCGCACCACTTTCACCAAACTACTCGCCACCGAAGAAGACCTGTGTCGATTTGAAGAGTCCCACAACATCGAAGTCCGTTGGACAATGGGAAGCAAGGAATACGAGGAGGGCTACGCGCTCGCAAATCAGCGGAAGTACCGCGCTGCATTGACGGAGGTGGAACGGTTAGTGGTACAGCGGCTTTTTGAGTTGACAAAGCTCGGGATGAGCGGATTAGGTGCGTCCCTGTTTCTGCTATATTACTTTGTCTGAGGTAACGATGCACGCAGCGTACAACATGCGAGAGAAGATTTCAAAAGCACTAAAGACCCGCTCCGAGGCCATCCGCCGCGCCTTGATCACTTACAACGAGGCAGCCGCTCAACTTACACCACCACGGGAGCGTTTGAGCTTCGCCGACGTCATCCATACCACTACCCTGGCCGAATTCGACATCTTGCGTGACACCCGTCAAGACATTCGACTTTTGCCTTGGACGCAGCCTGCGCGTCGCGAGGCCACCGTTCTTCATTTCGGGATTAAGCGGGCAAAAGAGGAAATTCGAAGGTTAAACGTTGAAATTGTCCGTTTATTGACATTCCTCGTAGACGAGCATGCAGAATACTACAGAGGTATTGCCGCAAACCTCATCACCAACCCGCCCCTCGCAACCGAACTACAGCGGCGGTGGCGTCACGCTTCAAAAGTCAGCGCAGCAATCTGCAAAAGAATCGCGACAACCTCCCGACTCGTCGGATTTTCGGGAAGCATCTTCCCCGGCGTACACGAAGACAGTCAAGTAGACGGTGGGGAAGGTATTCCCGCACCGTATTGGCTTGCGACGGAACTGGGCGTGACGCTGTGGAGATTGAGGAACCGCCGGATGGCGAGTCTGGACCCAACACGGCCGGGGACGACTCGGAAGTGGTTGTGCGCGAGCTCGAAGTCGACGAAGATCATATTGTAGCACTCATGGACCATTTATCTACATTCGATGACTCGCAATGAATATTTTCTACTTGTATTCGCTGAACTGGATGCTTGTGTGAACCGCATTACGAAGTGTTGCGGCTCGCATCCGATTGGGTCGGGTCGCCGGACCGTGGACGGTGTTCATTCTATAAAGCCGGAGTTCAACAAAGAATTATTCGTTAAACAGGGTTCCATGATTTTCCTTTCAATATGTGACCCGGAAATCATTGAAATACATACGAGGCTTGTGTATAAAAAAATTTAGCTCATAAATATCAATACCAGAGTGCACAAACCGGTTATAATGTCAGTCTCCTGCCAAATCAGCCGTCTTCAAACCAAAAGAAATTGAAATGGTCCATCGAAGCTACTTCCCAGCCTTGTATCAACATAGAATGAGTTCTATGTATGTCTAGTACAACTATGTTTCGAATGGCGGGAATCCGTTGAGCTGTTCGTGTGATCTGAAGTTTCGCATAAGTTGAACTTGAATATGAACACAGTATCAGTGTTCAACCTAGGCTGCATTTTTACGATAATTGGACGCACACAGATTTTAGTCCCACAATACCCCAGTTGTTTCGAAAGAATGTTGTTATTAGAACATCCTGCAACACCTCTGGCTATAATTAGAGGCTATCTGACCAGTCCTGCCTCCGGAAATGCGGAAATACCACATTTTGAACCGAATTTCAAAAGTTGTTGTATCACTTCAAAATTATGGTGACTGGGAGATATGTAGTACAGAAGCTGAATTACTGGTTCTCGCTGCCGCGAAATCAATGTGTCGTGTTCAGCATGCACAACATTCTGGGTGAACAAATGTGAAAACCTCGGTGGGTATTATGTCCTATGCTTTCATTCTTTTTGAACAACAGAATTATTGCAAGTACTATCAGTATATACTGCTATGATACGCTACCTACCTCAGTAGAGGGCACAATTTCGATCTTGGGCTGTGATCTTTGTTTTGTCGAGATCTCTATGAATATAATACGCTGTTCTCTATTTTTTGTGCACATAGGTTGCTGAAACGATCCTATACCTGGAAGCAGTCTTCCTCCCCCAAACAGGTTGATATTCCTGGCTCACAAAGTATCTCTCTGACCTTGAATTCCAAATCGGGACGTGAATTCTAAATTGGGACGCGATATTCTTGGCATCAATACGGTTTCGCGGTAGGCGATCCCTCTTGCTTCCTCCCACCACCATGGTGTTCTCCTACAACTGGGGTCTACCTGGGGTCTATGTTCCCGTTCCGATTGTTCGCGACGCCCGCGAGCCTGATCCTCAACCTCAGGCTTGGAATCTCCTCAAATTCAATCCGCTCGGAATCTACGATCTTCGTCGCCGCCTGGGAATCATAGCGCAAGAACCTGGTGTCTTTGACCGCTACAGACATCGCTTTCGCGCTGCCGACGTAGCCTGGTTCTCGGGAGGGATGAGTAGGGACGGCAAGCATATCCCGACTCGTCCAGGCTTTCACCGGCAGCTCACGACATTACGCGATGCGCTTCCTTCTGGTATAATGGGAAATACGGCGAGAAAGGCTCTAGGTGGTGAGCTCAAGGACACGATTTTTGATGCGGTGCGGAATCCTTTGCCTTGAATCATTTCCCTGACTTAATTCTTACTTTTTAGGCTACTCTTTGGGATCGTGCATATGGTAGCACGACCATGATTCTGCATGTGGAAGGCACGACGATTCCCAACACCCCATCGGACCCCCAGCACCTTCGCGCTTCTGTATATCTCCCTCCCCGCTTTGTGCAGGCTCATCAAGCTACCCACCCGGCCATCGCTCGCATTGTACAACTTTTCATCGAGGAACTCGGCGTTGCTACTGTGCAGCAGTGGAAAGCTGATGCGCAGCATCAGGGCTGGTCTATGACGCAGGGGGGCTATGGTGCGGCCCATAATCCTCACACCTCCGTTCTAGTACCCAATCCCGAGCCGAATTCGAGTCACTACAATTTTTATGGACGGCCGCCGGGTGTCCTCGACAATCTACTTCACACTGCACCTGCTCCCCCCGCCCCTCCAGCCCCTGCACCTGCCGTCGTTGTCATCGAAGATGATGATGACGACGACGAGCAGTTTGACGATGCTACGATCAATATCATGGATGCCCTCGAGCGGGCGGCATATGCCGAATCTCGCGTTCAAGAGCTCGAGCGCCAAGTCGATCACCTTGAGGCTCAACTCGCGGCTGCTGAACGGCGCACTACGCGCTTGCAAGACCAAGTTCAGAGCAGAGGTATGTTTTCTTGTTACTTTTTCTAATACATAGCGTTACTAACTACCAATGAATTACAGCTGGCACGCCCGCTCCTGGGACTCCGCCTCGCTCTCAAGCTGCATTGCGTGCGCAGCTACCTCGGACACCTGTTCGCTCGATGACGCCCTCCCGGTCCGAGCCCATCGCCTCATCCTCTCGTGCACCTCCACCCTATTCTCCGTCCCACGCACGGTCACCGCTCGCCGCAACGGCTTCCAATGACTCGCACTTTCCTCGTCACCTGGTGCCTCGGCTCAACAATTTTGTGCGTGACAACGGACTTGAGGAATTCGCGATCAGCATCAGCATGGCCTTGACCCAGAATCACGCGGCTAAATGGTACGAAGAATTGTGTGCGTTGGGGATCGATGCGGGGGCTGTTTCCGTTTTACTGGCAGATTTGGCGGCCGTGTAGAGTGTAGAGAATTGCGGTGAATGTATGCTTCAATCTATGAATTAAAATTTGTTCTATTCTTCGGATTTGCTGGTGCGCTAGTAAGTTGCGAGTGATGTCGGGTATGCTCGATGGAGATCTTGGCGGTGAGTTTCAATGCAGCTGGCTGGAGAGTGGAATTTTCCGTGATGTCGGTGGTGCGCTTAGTGTGAATAGGTGAAGGGATAGGTCAGTAATTTCCTTGGCAGTAAGCGCGACACACAGGATACTGACTTGAATTTTTACTCTTACATCTCTTCTCCATGCCCGCCGTATATTCGACAATTGCTCAGGCGAGCTCTGCTCGTAGGCGCACGGACAACCTTCCCAAAACCGCTCCTCTCACAACTGAACAACGGAATGAGAAGCGCGACGCGCGCAGCGAAAAACAAGCCCAGATCGACGCACATGTTCAAGAATGGATGCAGTACACGAATGATTTGGCGACGAAGCTCGCAGACAAGTTCGACATGAAGCCGCGTTATTTCCTCGACATCTTCTTCCAAGGCGGCGCGCACATGATTAACCACCAAAACCATACGAATCCGTACAACGCGTTCAAGTCTGTAAAGGCGACCGAAGCGCGTGAACGTAAGTCTTTCATTTAAGGGACGGGTTCTAGCTCACATTTGATACAGAGGGCTTGGCGAAGAATGGGGGTGACCTTCACAAAGAGCATTATACGGAATATCTAGCGCTCACATCTGAAGAAAAGAAGGAAATGGTCAAGACATTCGACAAGACGAAGGATCAGAATTTTCACCTACGCCGAGACACGCCGCGCGGAAGGGTCCAGGATGTTGCGAACGTTGTTCGTAACATGAAAATGCTGGTGAGTTATTCTTTGCATCGTTTTCATGTGCTGATCAATCTGGGGCTAGCTCTTTGGTGCCGGTCAGCGGGTGGGCCTCGAGGGCTTTTTCTGCGTTGTTCGCAACAACGTAGACTTCAAGATGGACCCCGAGTGGTATTTTACCAGCAAGGAGTTAGAAAATTACATGCCGATCGTCACACAGAAGAAATGGGTTACCGGCGAGGTCGGAATGAAGCTGGAAGCATTCGCGATCGCGGGGTGCGATCCTGCCAGTGCGTTGGACAGTATTTCCGATCGAATACTCACTGATTCTGTCTAGATATGCTTCGCACGGCGCACCAGAAGGCGAACTTCATGAAGGGTGAAATTCGGCAACTCCTTACGAAGAATTTAGGTACGCGCCGTATCAGTCTTTGTATAAAACAGCTGCTGATCCATTTCAGTCGAGGTATCCAAGGTCGAGACGGCGCGAATAGGCTGGACTTGGTTCGAGGAAGACGTGGTCCAGCGGTACGGCGTCGATCTCAAGGGCTGGACGGCGGGTCGCATCGTGGATCCAAGCAACCTCAGCACTTCGCAGTCGGTGATCCGCAAGCTTTTGGAGGCCGTGCGAGATGGTACGTGCGTGTTTGTAAAGCTGGGAACGGCTGAAGCGGCGGCACGGAAAGAGCAGTGGGAGGCGGATGTGGCAGCGGGGCGTGTTGAAGCAAAGCACCGGGCGCGTCGTAGCGATGCCGGTGTTCCTCGCAAGCGCGCACGAACGGAGAACGACGAGAACGAGCCACCGGCGGGCTCAGACGAGGAAGACGAGGATGCCGATGCTGATACGGCTCCTCCAGCGAAGAAGAAGCGAGCTCGTGCGGGTGCGGATGCCAGCAAGCCGAAGAAGGCGAGCAAGAAGACGGCAGCTGCTGGGAAGAAGGGTGCCGCCACAGTTCGGGAGCCACTCACGCGCCGCAAAGCTATTAGTCGCGAGATCATCGATAGCGGCGACGAGATGGATGCTGACCCAGACGCTAACGAGGGCGGGGACGAAGGTCCCGAGGGACCTACTGCTGGTAGCTCTGCTCTTATTGTGTACACTCCGCCCGTGGTATCGTAGAAAACGTAGTATTATTGCGGGTATTTTTGAATTTTACATGAATTATGCGTAGGATTCGGGTAATTGGTAGCGGTGACGGCGGCGGCGGCCCTAGACGACGGGAATGAATGGTGAGCTGCCAGCAAGTGTAAGACACCCGCTGCCACAGAGGCGATAGAGGCGGGAAGACGGCGGGAGAGAAGTGTGACACAGTGGTCACGGCGATGACGGCCACGGCGGCACGTCACGGAGTTGCGTCAACCTCGGGAAGTTCCGAGGAAGGGCGGGAATGATGCCCGCAGTGTTCTTTGATGGGCCATCGAGCGCTCGGCAACGTCCGCGGAGCACTCTGCAGCAAGCAAGTCTTAGCGGCAGAGATAACCGCAGGTAATAACGGCGGGTTAGACAGATAGGTCACTTTTGATACAAATCAGTGTCATAGTAACGTGTTGATCTATGGGTCTGATTGGTATCTATATTAGGGTAGATCAGGTGACGTGATTGGAGGGTATTTGATCATTCAAACACTCAGAATTGACAAGAATCAATTAGGCCACGACCAACCTGCAGGAAGCATTGCTGTTGCTCCAGGCATCGATTACAGATCAGCCGGCCATCAAGGTGTTTCTCTCAAGTCCCAGTTTCATTTGATAGAACAATTAGCAGATAGTATGGTGCTTGGAGCCACATTTGACTTGAAATAGCCAGATAAAGGCATATGAATGGCCACTTGTTACAACACAATCGTGATCAACATTAGGGTGTTTCACGCTTGATTTTTTCGGCCTTTTTTCGAACCTTTTTTCATCTCCACGAAAAAATGTTTTGCAAAAAAGACCTTGTTTTTTGCAACTGTTGCATAAAAGGCCTCCCCCCCTTTTATGCATGTTTTTTTTCAGTTTTTCGAAAAACATTTATTGGTCTTCACTACCTTACTCATCCTCCCGGCATTGCACATGCTACCCCGCCGTTGGCCCGCCTACTTGGTGATTGTCTGATTTGGCGCTTGGGCACTTTGATCCCGCTATATGTGGTCGTCAAAAAGTAGCATTCCTTCTAAGCAATCAAGGTATGTATTCCCTACCAAGTCGCTCGCTGTCTGAAACAAACAAAACCAAGAGCAGTCCAAGTATGTATACGGCTCATATTTCACGATTGAGCTCGTTGCCCCTCTCAATCTTCCACTAGTCCCGATTATTACCGATTTCTCTAGGGGAAATATGGAAGTAAAAACATTCGTTGAAGGGGTTTCACTCTTGGCCTTTTTCGGCCCTTTTTTACCTCTTTTTTTTCGGGGTTTTTGCGTCGTTTTTTCTCAAAAAAAAAAAGGGTCGAAAAATGACATGAAACAACGTCGAAAAAAGGCCGAAAAAATCAAGCGTGAAACACTATTGTTCGTTGCACTGAATGCTTTGACAAAGGATACTCACAAGGATGCTATACCTGGAGTGATTTTAAGTGAAACTTAAGAGTTTTTGCCACCTATATTACATTGTTTGGGGCTTTATTAGTACTGTACCATTTCATTCAATTCGTATGTCACGCGTCACAGGGCCGATTTTTTACGAATATTTTCGTACCTGTCACGGGTCACCGACGCCTCGTATGAATGTCCCAGATAAGTCACAAAATGAGCGGAAAATTGCCCAAAATCGAGTTTTTCGCTCACACAGGCTTTTCTTCCATTGAATGGCGTCCCGAAGTCTGTTTTGATGTTTGAGTCTTGAATATGGTCTGGGTAGCTCTGATTTTGGCTCATTTTCTGTGTATTTTACAGGCAAACCCACCTGAAATCAACGAAATTCCGCTCAATCCCGATTGTTCTCCGTTTTCTGCCCTTCGCCGGGCTGTAGGTTCTCCGGAAATGGTGGATAAGGCAAAGGGTGTGATCTCAGCCATTTATGAATTTTTTTAGGTGTCACGGTCCTTCAGAGGCATTTAAGAAAACCAAAGTTCGAATATTTGGGTCACGCGTCACAGGCGGGGAGAATTGATCGAAATGGTACAGTAGTTTACAGCCTTTCCGGAAAGTAATGAGAATGACGAGTTTTTTTCGGGGCGTTCCGCATTAGGTATTTCCTAAAGTAGTAGCTATTTCCACGCTCGTCCTGTACCGCGACTCGCTCTCCCAATGCTCTCCACTCCTCCGCCTACTCTGTATATCTCTCTACGTCCTTCCCATGGTCAACCGTCGCATCAGCCCTGACATCAAGGAGTGTGCCCTACGACTCTGGGAGCTCGGTTGGGACAGGAGCGCTATTTGCTCTACCCTTCTCGTTTCGCAAGCTAGCCTCTATCGCTGGGCTCAGCTATTCGAAGAATTCGGCTCTGTCTCCCCTCCTCCTCCACCTATATTTGGCCGGCCTCGTATCATTGGTCTTGCAGCTCTCACCGCCATCAAGGAGATCTACACCCGCCACGCTGATACGTACCTCAGCGAGCTGCAGTGGTGGCTGCTCATCCATCATGACATCTCCATCTCCATCAGCGCGCTACAAGAAACACTCGAGAGGACAGGGCTCACTCGCAAGCTCTTGCACAAGATTGCGGTGGAGAGGGACATCGAGCGCCGTCGTGACTTTCTTCATACAATTCAAACTGGTTTCTCTGGAACAGGCAGGGAGTTTGTGACCGTGGACGAATCTAGCAAGAATGAGCACGATGTTGCCCGTCGCTACGGCCGTGCGCCCATTGGAATGCCCGCGGATTTTGAGGACTTCTTCATCCGGGGTGTGAGATACACTTTGGTGGCGGCGATGAGTATGGATGGGTATGTAGCGCAGCAGGTGGTCGAAGGTTCATTGGACTCGTTTGGATTCTTTGATTTTATTGTGGAATATGTAGTGAGTTGCAGCATTATTCCAAGTTGGTGTTGCTAATCTCTTTAGGTGCCGCAAATGGGTGTTTTCCCCGACGAGAAGAGTGTACTCGTCATGGACAACTGCCGAATCCACCACACTGATTCGCTTCAGGAGGTTTTGAATGCGCAAGGTAATTTGTGTTCTATATACTCCACCCTTGTTTGCTGATTTCTTACGCTAGGAATCATGCTCTTATACCTGCCGCCCTATTCCCCGGACCTCAACCCCATCGAGGAATCCTTTAGCACATGTATGTCGGTCAAATATCTGTCCTTCTTGTCGGTACTGATGCAACTACCTCAGGGAAAGCTCATCTGCGCGCAAATGTCCAATCAATCCGAGCCGCCGAAGATCCTATCCTGGCACTAATGGATTCAACGGCGTGCATTACGGCGGACAAGGCTCGGGCTTGGTTTGATCATGCGGGATATATTGTAAATGAATAATTGTCTTATTGCTATCTACTTCTGTAACATCGAAAAACAATTGTGATAAAAACATGCTGTTGACAATAACAATGCGAGAATTGCGGAGAAAAAGAAAAAGAATCATCGACACTCATCACCACAAACCAGCCTTGACGTCCTCAACAAACTGCTTATGCACCGCCAGCACCTTGTCCCATGCTAGAGAGGAGAAACCTGCGAAAACTTGCCACTCCTCGCGTCCGAGCCGCTTGATCCCATGGTCTCCGGGCTCGTGTTCCAGTTTATCGAGTCGATCGTAGTGTTTCATGATGTCGTAACGGATGCAGAAGTCCGTGAGGGAGATAGTGCGATGACTCGGTAGCTTTACAGGGGATGCGGGGGCTGAATGTACAGGGTTGACAGTCGACGTTGTGGGTGTAGGCTGCGCTGGGCCGGGAAGAGGGTGCTGGTGTTGGTGCTGCATGATCATGGACATGGTCATAAGTTCCAGGAGTTTGTCCGTAGGAGAAGAAGTAGCAGGCAGGGCGGGAGTTGCAGCCGGTGAAACGCTGACTATAGGGCAACTATGGAAAACACCCAAGAAATGAAAGGAATTAAATCCCTAATCAAATCTTAAATATAATCCTAACCACTATGAGATCGACGTGCGAGGTTCGGGGTTCCAGTCCAGTATAGACTGTGGCAAGGCAACTATCCTAATACTCAAAATATACTAAACTTAAGCTTTCGCGATTGCTGACTTTGTACAGAGAACGTCTATACGAGTCCTATGTTGACACAGGAAGTGTGGGTTTCAACAAAGGTTTGAGATGTAACTCTTCTCAAGAGGTTTAGGTGTTTAATTTGCTTGTTAAAGCGCCAATATATCACTCGCGAAAGATGTCCAATAACCGTTTCACGCGTCCGTATGCCAAAAGTTCTTATAATTCCACGCGTAAGTTCCCAAAATTCCCAATATTCCACGCGTACAATTCAAGAGATGATCCAACAGACAGTATATATTGACGAAACAAACCAAAGAAACAAATAAGCTTCTGGAGTTTATCTCGAATGGAGTCCAACGTCTAGTTGTTCACGAAGCCAATACTGGCTTGACGCTCACAACGAGAGGAGGGAATCCACTAGAGTACCAGTACAGGAAACGATGCCTTTTATACCTTTCACTAATAAATAATAAGAGACCGAACAATTGACAAACGGGTATATGGTGAGAGAAACCTAGGGCCCGCTATGCCCTCGCCCTATCCTTGGTTGCCAGAACAGGAAATGGATCAAAAGTGCATTGAGTTCCACTCCCTTATCCCGATCATTATGTTATGACAGTGGCCCGCTGCGGCCTGATCAATATTGCCCAAATTGGCATTAATGGGTGTCCCTCCTCGGACCATGCTCCTTGATCGTAATACGGCGGCAGCCACCTCGGCATGACGTGTAGTTCCTTGTAGGAATATTCTGCGTCCGCAAATCCCTCGCAATTGGTTTATAGAATTATTCGTGAAAGCCTCTTGCCTCCAGGAAACACTCCTTCTTATAAGTTCCAAGTAATATCCTACTCATTCTGCCTTTGGTCGGAACACAGGGCGACTCCCAATCCTATTCCGGATGGTTAGAGACCTATCGTGATAGGTCTGTTCTGGAATATTATAACTTCCACGCTATACCAGCGCAGTCGTAGACAGTGCCAGACCTCCCACTTAGTGTATAATCCTTTAACTGGCCGCTCAGGCAAACGCCAGTCCTCATACGAGCGTATTCCCTTGGTATTTGATTTATTACGCTTTTAATACAATAGCACTTGAACTGAAAATGAATAAATTCAGCCCTGGCCCAATACCGGGTCTATCACCGGAATGGGGGCAGGGTGTAGGTTAGTGTCATGTCTGTAAGCGCGTACTGAATTCAGTGACCTTGCTCGGCGGATGCGGCGGGTGGAACCTGGGGGGCGGGGGGAGGAGGGGGAGGAGGGGGAGTAGTAGAGGTCATGTCGACTTGAAGTTAAGCTCACGCGGGCTGACATTTATACAGTTTCGCATCAAGCGAGTCGAACTGGGTCCGGGTCGGTTCGTCACCGAAATGGGGTGAGCTGATCGCACGCGTACCCATAATCACTACCATCATTCGGTAGGTTAACCCCGCCAGCGTTCCTGTCCCCCAAAACGCTAAAAGCAATGCGAGAAGAAAAAACATGCCCCACCTTTGACTCTGAACTGCAAGCCCACGTTCTTTTCCGCCGGTTTCTCCCCTTCGCCAAAAGCACTCGCTGATTCTAGCCCTCCATGCGCCGCATCATTAACCCGTCCAGAGTCCCTCCTCCCCGCCGCGCGCCGATCCCTGGCAGACGCCTCGGCCACTACGACACCATGGGACTCACCCTGGCCGAACAGCTTGAGCCGCACATCGAGTTTGACCTCAGCGCTCGTCTCGCGCAGGAGCTCTCCATAAACGACCCATCCCTCCCGTATCCCGGAGATCCTCTGCCAGAGGAACTCCCCCCTCCGCCTCGTCCCGGCTATGCGAATGCGTCAACCCAAACTGAGAGTCGTCTCTCTCGCTGTCTTCCAGCCGACACTCGCAAGGCACGAAGGGCGCGGCTCGCCGCCGAACGTGCGGATCGTTTCTGTAAACTCTGGGCTGCCGCCATGACCGTGCGCGACAACCACGCTGTGCGTCACGTCAACCCCCACGCGGAGATCCAGGTGCGGGAAGGCGGGACATTCGACATTAGCCTCATCGAGGACCGCGATTACGCCTTTGATGAGGTCGTAGGCCCCAACTCTCGTTTCCGTCTGCGTTTGATTCCATGGCGCGGAGGGTACGCAGAGTTCACTTACACGTATGGAATCTGGGACTTACTTTTGTTTTTAGGTCACCGCGCGCCGTGTTTTCGCAAAGGCGCCTGGCACTGATGCTCCTCGGTCGGACCCACAACGGGGAATACGTGCGCGACGTCCTTTATCCCATCCATCGAGACTGCGAGAGGGAGAGGGACGCGTACAAGGCACGACACCCAGATGCGGCGCCAGAAAACATAGTCTTGTCTGGTGGTATAGGTGACAACTTCAATCGCCCCGAGTTTCGCGTAAGTCAAGTTTATCTTCGAGGTCGCCCAAGATATTCGCGTTGCTGATTGACGATCCAGGACCGCGCGCCCCAGCCCGGTCATCTTGCCGACACGCTAGCCTTCATTGCGCTCTTCACCACGCTGGCGATGTGCAACTTGATGGGATTCTCAAATGGTACGTCACTTTTCTCTCGGCTTTATCGGAATCTTGATCGCTGTGCTAGGTATCTTCAAACACTTTTGCCCTACCGCGTACGACACGTTGAATGAAGACAAGGAAGATATGCTCAGGCACAACCCCAACGCATACTTCCCCAACGAGGCAAGCATTTTCTCAGCGGCCACCATGGAGCTCGGCAGACCTCACTTGAATCTTCGCGACCACCGTGGCGACCTTCGTGACCTTGAGGCCGCCGGCTGGACTATCTTGACCGCCCTGGGGAAGTTCAGAGCTTTCCATGGTGGACATGTTATCTTCTGGGAGCTGGGGCTCGTCATCCAATTCCCCCCCGGAAGCTCGATCCTCCTTCCTGCTGGTCTCATACATTATTCCTTCGTCAAGGTCGATCCAGACGAGACCCGTTTCTCGTTGTTGCAGTGGGCGGGAGCGGGTGTGCGCCGGTTCTTAGATAACGGTTGTCGTTCGGACATGGAGTTCGCCGCCAAGGCAACTCCTAACCAGCATGCAGGACGCGAACATCGTCGCAACCGTGCTCATGAGATCGTCATAGACTCTTTCCCCCACGTTACGGAGTTCAAAGCTGGACATATAGATTTTCCTTACCCCGGCGTCAATCCTCCTAGCGCCACTCATTAGTTACAAATTGTATCCCGTCCGCATTCAATCACATAAAATGTCTTCAATGACTTTTCGTTGTGCTCAGCCTAACTTGTGTGGACTCTGGAAAGTAAACGGATTGATTGTTAATGAGTGAATACAAGTTAAAACAGAGTGGTGGACCATGAACGACGGAATACAAATGAGCAGACGACAGCATGAATTCAAAGCAAAGGCAAGTCCATAGCATAGCGTCCAAATCGTCAAAGTCAAAACCACCGCCGCCTCCCCGCTATCGTGCATAGCTCCAGTCGACCGAATCCCCCTCCCCCGCCTTCCTCTGTGCCGCGAGGATCCTCCGACCCGACCCCTTATCGATTTGCTGGTGCATCGTCGGAGACAGCGCAGCGGCGGCTTGACGTGTCATAGCATAGGTTTCGCGAGCAAGAATTGGCGTCTACGAACTTGTCTTGGGCCAGTCTTCGCTGGACGGATGTCTTTAGGTGCTTGGTAGAGACCGTGAGCAGCGCGGGCTTCGCTGTAGCCAAGCCTCGCCGTAGACGCCTGGGTCGTATCAAATTCGTGAGCTTCCACAAATGAAAGAAGTGGTCATCGCTTACTCAAGATAATCGCGGCGATGTTGTGCCGCCCACACTGCATAGCCCATTCGAACGGCCGGTGGAGCCGCGCGCACCTTGGCTCGAGTCCTGGAAGGATATGAGGATGGGATTGGGGATGGATTGACCACTGACGCCTGCATCCGAAGCCGCGCTTTTTCGTTTACCTTCGCCTTGTTCCTACGACACTGAGCAAAGTCATGTAGAAGATTTATAGAAAGCTCACCGTTGGCGATACTCCCATGCAGATTGTGCCCTCCTACCCAATAATTCTTGTTCCGTATACTTCGCCTTTCGGCCCATGAGAGTCAAGAGCAAGCGACAAGCGTGGCGGTGCCACTCAATGACACTCCATTTAGAAGTGAAAAGGGTGGGTGCTGCCCGAGAGATAGCGTTAGAGGGCGAGGAAGAGTGAGAGCAGAAAAGAAGTATCTTACATTGTACTGCGTCGTCGACGAAAACCGAAGATTGTAGGAGGACCCAGCTGCTGAGAAACTTGAGATGTACAGGAGTGAGAAGCGAGTCTGCGAGATGCGATTGTCGACGTCGAGGACATGTCCCATTGCAAAGATAGAGTGTTCGGAAGACAGGAGACGATCGCAGGAGAATGTTGTTAAAAAATTGGTGAAAAGTTGGACCGAGGTGTGAAGAAGGGAGGGAAGGCAACTCCGACATTTGTCTTGTAACCAGTAAATTGGCGTAATGATAGCAGTTCGTCACCGAATAGAAGAATCTTCCTATGTGAGGGGAGTTAGGCACTGATTTTGATACGTATCGAAAGCTTACATTCGAAAGACATCATATGCAAGAATATAGAGGGCTACAGCAGATATGGCGGGCACAGGAAGTCGAAGAGTTTGGGGAATGTGACACCGGTCACTTTGTGACGGAGAGACTAATTAGGCCGAATGTGGCTCGTCGCCTTACCTTGGCCTTAACTCTTTGCTCTCTATATCTCAAATATATTGATTGAGTCCATTCTTAATTGTTGATTTCGTTGTATTTCACAAGTGCAAGTACGGAGGGCATCGCAAAACGTGTTAATCATTGGCAAGAAACGGCATATGAGGTACAACGCGGATAAACTAGAAACGGGAGAGAACGCGAGTCTTCCCAATCTTCTCGACGTGAGCAAAGGCGGCGCGAGCATGCGCCGCCTTCCCGAAGGACGCGTACAAAGCTCCCGAAACGCCTGTGATGTTGAGGCTACACTCGAGGTAGGAGCGATAGACCCCGGGGTGAACACCACGACAGACAACATACCAACGGTCGGGAGCGCCGACGGAGAGAGGGTTGTCCTCCTCGCTGGGCGGGGGAGCGGACGGCTGGGGATTGTCACCAACTAACCCTCTGACGCTGGCGTAGTCGAAGGCAGCTTGGGCAGCCGCGAGCGAGGGGTAACCTTTGTTGATGGCGCCGCTGTGGTGCTTCACGCTGCGCATCACCTTCCCGTAGTCGGTAAAAACGCCGACCTCTCGCCCTTGAAACACGACGTGCGCAGCCCAAGGGCCTTTGCGCCCACCGCGCTTTCGGTTACCGACGCCGTACGCAACACCGCCGGTATCTTGAGCGAGAGCCCCGGCTTCGAGCCAAGTGATGGCGGTGGCATCAAAACCGTCTGCTTCAATGCGATATCCCTGGGTGGGGCCGCGACGTTGCGGGGTAGGCGGCGCAGAGCGGCTCGCGGAGGGGCCAGCGCGACGAGGAGGGGAAGGGGGAGCGGAAGAGGGAGGAGCCTCGGTTGAGCTCAGTGAGCTCTCGCTGTCCAGATCTGGGGAGTAGATTATGAGACAACGAGCAATTTAAAATAAAAACTCTGAGAGAAATACCGGATATGTCATACAAATCCACCCCTTCCATGCGGCTGGCGAGATCGTCGTCGTCGTCGGCGTTGGCAGCGGCAGCAGAAGTGGCGGCTGGGGCTGGAGCAGCAGGGGGCGCGGGCGGAGCGGCGGCAGGCGCGGGCGGAGCGGCGGCAGGCGCGGGCGGAGCGGCGGGGGGAGCAATTCGGTCGGCGGCGCGCCTGACAGCACCCATGACGATGTGGCGGGCGAGGGCGGTGTCAGAGTCCTCGTCGTCGCTATCTGCAGCGGGGGGGGCAGCTGTGGGAGCAGGGGCAGGAGGAGCAGGCCCATCGGAGGCAAAACCACGCGCAGCAGCAGTGACGCGCTCAAGGACGGGGAGTAGTTCGGCCGCCAGACCAGTGAGACCCATATCGTTGATCAGGAATGCGCAATCGTCTTCATCGAGATCCTCGAAAAGAGAGTAGAGGGCTCTGGCGGTCACAGCGGGCGAAGGAGTAGACCCAGAAGAACGTAGGGGCGAGGGACGCTGAGGCGGCTGGAAAAGCTCGGCGAGGCGGTCGAGGTCCTCCACAGGACGACGCTGTGAGGATTTTCTGGGGTTGGACATGGCAGACACAGGGATTCAAGGTGGGGTGCCGCTTGAAGAAAAGGATCTGGGCGAATTTCCAGAATGTCGTGTTAGAAAAGCACCGATGGTATGGCACATGAAAGTGTCGCTCTGGGAGAAAACCACGAGGTCAGGGAAACGGCGAAAGATGACCCCCGTGTGAGGGGAACTAGGACTAATCTGCAATGTTGGGCAGCTCACCCGGGGGGAAGGTGGTTCGCAAGAAGCATCGGAGGGTGTATGTCAGTTCGTAACGTGGAAAAGGTGCTAATTAGGAAGGAAAGGATGATGAGAATTGTGATAAGTGATACGCGACGGTCAGCTTACTGCGTCAGTTCGTTGGGGCAATTCAGGTGCGGTCGCGAAGGGGAGATTGCCGGATGGGAAAGTAAGCGAGGTAGGATGGGAGCGATATCCCTCTTGCTCTGGCTGGCGCAAGGCAAGAAGAATGTTAGCATTTACAGAAAGGCTCAATTAAAAGATAATTCGTCGACTTACACAGAGGGATCAGGGGATTAAGAAATTTGGAGGAACCTCAGGCTGAGCGGCGTGTCGGTCCGCAAATCATTCAATCAAGGGACAAATTGTGATGGAAACCATATGTTTGAATGGAGTCCAAGGGAATGGCGACGATTTCTTTCCGGGTCAGTTCGTTCCGGTTATTGCCAAGGTGTTTGCGTTGCAAGGAGATCAGCGGGTCGCGAATCAGTGCGGGGCATCGCAGAGGGCCAGAGGCACGTCCTGGAAGACTGGGGGAGGAGGGAAGCTTCAGCACGTACAGACAAACCAGAAAATAGATCCTCACCGTAGCCAAAAAAACAGTAAAGTAGCCAAGTAACTTTGCAATTTGGAGAGCGATGGCGGCGGGCGGAATCGGAGCTTCAAATCCAGTGTCTGATGGAAGATGATGCTTCCATGGAAATTAATGCCCATGTGGTGGGGCAGGGCGAGACCGTGAATGACATTTCTGATTGAGAACCGATTTTCTTCCCGTTCGATCTTGCTTTGATTTGATTCCGTTCATGAGATGTCATCGATAGTACATTGCAGTGGTCGGATTCGTTCGTGTTTTCGGGGGGCAGAGGAGAGTAGCACAAAGGTAGACATATATTTTTTAAAACGCGGCGGCGGCTACGGACAATAACGATGGATTCAAACAACGATGACGCCGCCCCAAGTCAGAGTGTCATTGAAGGCCGCAAGAGCCTCACCCTGGGTGTCGTACATCTTGCGCGCGCCTTGCCCGACACCGGCGACGGCGAAATCGGCCAACGAACTGAAACATCAAAGGTTAGTATTAGTTTATGAGGCGGCGCGACATGCGAGAGTGAAAGACAACGCACTATTGATTGAAGACGCCGACGAAACGGCCGCGGAAGACGGCGTACCACTCCTTGGCGGGGGGGTCTTCAGGGATGGCCTGCAGAGCGCTGGTGGGGGCGACGGAGAAAACTTCGTTGGCCAAGAACGGGCCATCCGTGCGCAGCAGCGCAATGAGAGGGGCGGGGAAACCCGCAGTCTTGTCCTTCGGGGCGGGGGCCACAGCTTCCTTGGGGGCAGAAGATGCCGCTTCCTTGTTTTCCTTCACCTTGGGGGCGGTCGAGGGAGCGGGGGGAGGGCCCTGGCCGTAGACGACAACTAAGCAGAGGAAAAGACAATCATTAGTTAAGATTGATGTAGATAGATAGGGAAAAACATACCGACGACGGGCTGCGCCGTGGGCAAACCGACAGGCGGGACAGTCAAATACTGGGGGATGGCAGCATAGGGAGAAGGGAAGTTCATGTTGGGACGAGAGAGGTGGTTGGAACGAAAGAGAGATGGTGGGAATCTGTTACAGATGAGGTCTTTATAGTAAGTAGATCGGCTCGCGGCATCCAGATCTGGCAGGCGGTTCGCTGACGCGCTGGTTCGTGACTTGAAATCCGAGCTGCAACGTGACACTCACTCGTTGACTACGAGTCGACAAAACTCAAGAGAACCTCCTCAAGAGAATCTCTTCTCAGACGACGCCACCACAAGCTTTTATTGAGCAGCGACAAGACTCGTATTATCCTCTGCGAGGGTGAGTGCTTCATCATTCAGATATTATCACGCTGAAAGTCACCCAGAAAATATGTAGGTCACGGTAAAAAAGACGTCCAGCAGTTATTGGGTGCAGCGAACAAAACTCTGATTATCCTCTGCTACACGGTAAGCGCTTCAGTATTTATTGATTGGGAGCGAATATTGCTCACCCAAGACGGTACGTAGCTCACTGAAAGATTATTTAAAAGGTGCAATGCGATTTTCTATACCTCTATTCGTTGTCAAGATTAGCTAATTCAGAAAATAGAAGCCATGGCAAAGAAAACGCGAAACTGGAAGCGAATCGCAAAGAAAGATCGCAAGAATTTGAAGCTTTGGGCGGAAGGAGCCCGCGACACAATCTTGAGGCCCCACATACCTGGTTACACCGATGCTCTTGAGCGAGGCTGGCGCTTTGAGAGGGACTATGTGCGAGAAGTATGCAATGAATTCCACGCTCGAATTTCCTGGCGCTTGCAGGATGACGAAGAGCCTGAGCTGCCGTTGCCAGACTACGACCCGTTTGCTAGTCGTGAGGAGGAGGAGCTAGATGAGGAGGAAGCAGAGCAGGAGCGACTGCGTAAGGAAACGCTGAACGCGGTAGGTGTTGACGATTGTAGGCGCCGTCGCGTGACTTCAATCTTCTCCTTCTCCGACGTAAAGCCGACGCTCACTTCTCTTCTTCTCCTCCCAGCGGATCGGGCGCTGGCTCAAATATCGCGCACGACGTCTTCGGCGGCCGCTAGCTCGTAACCCCAAGAAGGATCCATGGGCCCGCCTTCTTTGTAAACTCACTGGGGCGACACCACCTGCGAAAGCTCGGCAAGGATATCAGCAATTTATGCACGAATCTTACGAGAGCGTCATCGAGCCAATTGTTCGCGCTCGATGGAACGCGACTGCTGTAGCGGACGACGGATCGACATTGCGGACCAAGAAAGGTATCAACGCCAATTTTCGGGCCACCGTGGCGCGTGAACTCTTCCAAGAATTACCGATAACCGAGCAAAATGCAATTCGCCAGCGAGCGAAGGACGAGGCGGTGCAGGCGAAGGACGAATATCTGAAACATCTGAAGGAAGGACCTTCGAAAGCGCCTGAGGAGAGGCAGAAGTAAGTGGATTTCGATTTAAGAGTCGGGATGGCGTTGCTGATGATATCTTTGTCTACTGCGTATAGATGCATTGACAATCTGGGTGCTTTCATGTCGACGTTACTACGGGAGATCTATGAGCATACGGGTCTGGTTTCATTCGCGGTTTTTGGTGGTCCGATTCCAAATCATGCGGGAGAGCTGAGAAATTTGACGTGCGTTGGTCTTTCTCTGACCTTGGGGGTAATACTGACGACCTTTTGACTGTAGTGTGGCGCACGGGCGATCTCTGGGGGCGGGAGGTTGTACGTTTCCGCTGTGGATGAAGGCACGCTTCGGGCGCGACGTACTGGACTTCATGAAAGAGTGGTTGAAGGACGTATACAGTAAGCAGCGTTTCATGGATGAACAAGTTACATTTTGTTAAATATTGTCCGTTCAGCCCAGGAACAATGCGACGAAGCAGCGCTCGCTCCAGACGACGGACTTGCGGGGGCGAAGTATCGTTTTGACGACGATCAAGATCTTGGTTTCGTACACGTCGGTAATCCCGACTCGGACTCGGACGAGAGCTCGTCTGAGTCCGAGGAATCTTCATCATCGGACGGCGAGGTTGAGGTGGACGTTCAGGCCAGAAAGAAGGCGAAGAAGCGGTCGATGAGAGAGAGACAGAAGGCGAAGGCGAAGGGGAAGGAGAAGGCGAAGGGCAAGGAAGACGATGGGGAGGAGAGGGAGAAGGCGAAGGGGAAGGGTAGGAGAAGGCGAAGGGCAAGGACGACGATGGGGAGGAGAGGGAGAAGGCGAAGGGGAAGAAGAAGAGAGACGCAGGGAAGCAGAAGGAAGGCGAAGAGAGTGGCGGAAAGCGCAAGAGAAAGGAGGTGAATGCGGAGGAGGAGGTGGACGATGGCCACGCGAAGAAGAAGAAGACCGGAGAGGCGGGGGTGGCGAGGAAGCGAAAGGCAGATGAGCTCAGCAAAGATGCGGCAGCGAAGAAGGCGAAACGCGGAGAGAAGTCGGGGGACGGAGAGGAGACGGTGCGGAGACCAAAGCCCAAACCCTTGGAAAAAGGGGATGGAGGTGAGCATTTGCTGAACTTAAAGCGTACGAAGCGTAACTAATGGCCAACGACGTTTAGCGAGCATCACCAGGCAAAGGGATGGAGATGGAGCGGGAGGTCCGGGCGACGGCGGCGGGCCTTCAATTGACCCTCCAGGTGACCCAACACCGCCCGTGGCGCCGCCAGGCGACCCCAATCCTCCTCCTCCTCCTCAAGATCTCGCAGATGAAGAGGAACAACGTACCTACAGAGACCCGCCGCCGCCCCCTTGCCCCCAGGACGCTGGCGATTGGTTTAGGGCAGTGTACGGGGAGATCGCAGCGACGCCCGTGGGAGAGTGCTTCAATGACCTGCTTGTCGCGTGGGCTGAACTTGAGCGGGGGTATTCTTGGGTCAAGAAGCCGGAGACGGGGCGAAGCTCCCTGAGTACCGCTAGTCGCCCATCACAAGTGGTACTGTGGATCGGGGCGGGGCGGGGGGCTCGGGGCGGACCTATGTCGAGGGGAGCTGGGCCGACAATTGGTAGCGTGGTGAAGTTTGAGCAGAATTGGTGGCAGTGGTGGGCTAAACTGCAGCCTCATTGGCGTGTCCGCGACCGCGGACATCCCGAGCGATTCAGTCGTGAAGAGTACGGTGGAAAGACCCCAGAGGATTGGGAGAGCTTGCGGGTGCCTGGACAGAACGGGATGGTGAGCGTGCTGGCTACTCTGTACTGGTGGGGGGTGAAGTTGGTGAAGCACGTCGACAGTGAGGAAAAAAGAACCTGGGTCGAGGCGGTACGCGACGTCAGATGGATGATCTCGGGGCTAAAGGCGGTGGAAACGGGAGCAACAGCTGCTTGATGACCTGCGCGTTGACGCCCTTCACGGTATCGATCTTTTTGCTTCTCGCAAGCTTCTCAACGTCTTCAAGCCATTCACGTTTCCTCGGACTTACTGATGTCTTTCTCTGGTTACGCGTACAGATATCTCATCGAAATTATATGTCTACGATTACTGCACTGTCATGATATCAATCTCAAGTTTGGCCGCTCTTCGTGTACTTTGAATTTATACACTTGCAGTACGACTGAATGCGAACTCGATGAAAACTCATAGAAATCCTACAAGAACAAAAAATAATGTTCATTCTGTGAGATATAAGATACATAATATGAGGAAGCTTTACATGAGGGTGAAAAATGTGCAGGTAGGAGTCATTTTTATCTCACCGAAGATTCGTTGGACTTGGTAAAAATTGAGCTTGAGGTCTAAATCAGGGTGCACTGCCTGCTGTCAAGATGTGATGAATATCATATCTAGAAGATAGATAAGACATTGACAGGTGCTGAAAATCGATCAGCGGGTATCATATCAGGCGGTGATACATCACACCAGCCGCGCTGCCGAGGTGTTGGGGAAAAGGCAGGTAAAAGACTTCTTGAGGTGTCTGTAGCCAGGGGCCGTCTGGACACAGGCTGGAAGACAATTTTGTCAACTGGCTGTAGGCACGTCTATTAGTCTTTATATTACAGCTTCGGCTCGTCGAGGAACCGACACCCCCGCTGGTCGGCAATCTCCCGATATTGCATATGCTGGGCGAACTGCTTTGGGTTAAAGCCGATATCCTCGCGACGCCATTTTGAGATCGTCGCCCGAAGCTCGCGATTGTCGTCCGCGCGATGCCCCACGCTTGTGAGCATATCTGCAAACCAATCCGGGCATACATACTCGTTGGCGGCGAGCTGCTGTACCCGAGTGCGGCGTTCCATGGGAATCGTCTGAGAATACGCCCAGAGTACCTTGTGGCGTAACGCGTGTACGAAATACGGTCCGTTGAGCTGCATCGCGTGGGTGGTGCGCCAGGCCTGCTTGTCGGCAGGGTAGTTGCGGTCGAATTTAGCGAGCGCGTTCTTGAGATAATTGGTGTTTGGCGACCAGAGTAAGCAGAACTCTGCAGGTATCGGCTCGCCTTCCGCGATGCCGATCTTGGATGGTAACAGCATATCCATCGTGATATTGGGTGCATTCGCGGCGCGCGACGGAGGCGGCGCGGCGGGTGTTGTTGCCAACGGAGGCGGCGCGGCAGGCGTCATTAGCGTATCTGCGCCGTCAATGGTCGTCGTAATCAGCTGATTTCCAGCATTCGCAAAATTCCCCTCCTCACCGTATGTAGCGCCTGTATCAGGCCCAAGTGGGGAATTCGTTGACGCCGGGGTCGACGCGTATGAGGACGGTGGGCCGGTGCTCCCAATACTACCGCGCTTTCGCTTGCGCGCAGGCGAATCTTCTTCATTTCCGCGAAGCTCATCTTTGAGCTCTCTGATCACATCCTCCGCATCGCGCAGCTCTTTACTAAGCCGGTCGCAGCTTTTCACCACGCTATCGTACTTCCCCGAGTACCACGATACATCATTCTCGAGTGCCGCTGCCCTCCCTATCAACTTCTCTTTCTGGGCGCGCACCTCGCGCAACTCGTCGCGAGCTTTCTGCTCCTCCTTCTTCGCAACCGTCATTTCGACAGTTAATTCCTGAACTCTGCCCTGCAGCACCTTCAACGCGGCCCTCGTCTTCTTCAAGTCTTTCGACATTCTCGCCACACTCTCTCCCCCAGGAGTCGTATTACGACTCACTTCACTCATCCCGACGTCTCCCTGCATCTCTGCATCCTCATCTCCAGTTGCAGGTGCTGGCTCTGAATCGTCAACCACCTCGTCGGACTCTTCGATCATCTGGTCCAGTTGGCGTTGAGCTTCATCGGCTCTCAGATTGTCGACTTCAATGCGTCGAGCGTCGCTGGCAGAATTTGCCGGCGCAGGAATCTCACTCATTGTGAGGGGAAGAAAGAGGAAAATTTTTTGAGGAAGGCCTTCCCTACGTTCGCTTTAAAAGCTCTAGCTGGCTTCTGGTTAGCTAACGCTTTTCTCACGTCAACCTTATCGTCTGATACCGATAATTTACTTCCGCGGATGCAATCATTCCGTTCGTCATCGCTATGACTATTTCTATCTCCACTCATGTCTTCTTTCGTGGCAGTCCTTGCCAGCGTTTTACGCCGTGCAACGCGTAGTAATTATCAAGAGCTTCCAATAATTTAACATTTTCAAATGTCTCCCAAGTGTATCTCCTAAATTCCACCGTACATGAAACTCCACACGATTACTCACCCATCGATGAGCGACAATACAATCCACCAACCACTCGTCCTCTGCAGGCGCTCCAAAGTCATACTCGCTGGGTTTATTTCGATTAGGAAACAGCGCGTCGCATCCTTCCACATAGGGTCGAAGCAAGCTGACATGGAACCGGTTGTGCACTCGACGAGCCGCAAGAACTTCTGGTAATTCCAGTTCGTAGTCTGAACATTCGGGTAGTGCTTTCTGCACTCGGTATGGTCCTATAAACCTCGGCAGCAACTTCTTTGCTCGTCCCTTTGGCAATGCCAAATTCTTCGTGGACAAGTACACCAATGAACCCGCCTTTATAGTCGGTTCGTCACTGCGTTTCCGGTTCGCTTGTACGGTCGAGAATACTCTCGCTGCGATAATCGCATCGTGCGCTTCAGCTAGATTCTGCATAGCTGTTTCCACGAACGCTCTCACTCCGCGAGTTACTCTAGGCGCCTCTTCAAGCTTAATCAACATTCGAGGCATGTATCCCCCGCGTTACCTCGAAAGGCACAAACCCCGACGAGGGCGTTGATACTGGGAGTTAATTGCGAACTCCACCAAAGGTAATTTTTCTTCCCAATCCTTTTGATCAGGTCTGACTACTATCCGAAGTATTTGTCCAATCGAACGATTTACACGCTCAGTGGCGCCATCCGTTTGTGGATGAAAGGCCGTCGACATCAGCAATTTGGCGCCGAGCAATCTGTGCACTTCCGCCACCATGCTGAAGTAAATTTCGGATCGCGGTCGCAGACAATCGAGCTAGGCAGCCCGTGTAATCGTACCACTTCTCGTACGTAGACTCGCGCCAACTCGGTGGCTTTTATTGTAGTGGTCATTGGTACTAAATGAACCTCACTTGTCAGCCTGCACATTACGACCCACACATAATCAAATCCATTCGACTTCGGGAAACGGCCCTAGGAAATCCATTGAAATTGACTCCCAGGTTTGGTCGGAATGGGTAACGAATGCAGCTTTCCGGCAGGCGGCGCAGTTGAGTCCTTGCCTGCCAGGCACCCGGAGCATCCGTCGCAGAATTTGTGAATCTCTTTCGAAATTCCCGGCCACCAGTACCACCTTCTGAGATAGTCTCCCGTTCGCTGCGGTCCAAAGTGACCGAGGCTTAGGTGTGCCTGTTCAATCAACAGCCCACGAAGTATTTGCTCCCCCATTGATACGTTCGGGATACAGAGCACCTCTTCGCGTCCGCGGTTCCGCGTATAGATCAATCCGTCGCGAACTTGGAACATGCGAACTTGTCAGGTCCTCGATGACTTTGCCAAAAAGTTTATCGTTTGCGTATTCTGTTCGAATACTCGCGACCCAGTTCGGATCTAACGCTGGTGCCTCCCCCATCTCCTCGTTGCGCGGGGCGAGATTGAAACACAGTGGGATTCGCACTTGGGTCCGGGGCTCTCCCGCTCAAGCGACGTCCCACTCTCCGCATTCGCCTCCAGCTGACCAGCTCTTTCGTACGGTCCTCCGTTTGCTCTCTCAGCCCGACTACTTCGTCGGAGCTCATTAAATTGCTCCTCGATCCGAGCGCATATTTCAATCTCTTCTTTCCGATCCATGGGGAGATCCTCCATGTCTGGATCAAGGCGCACATCTGCGTTAACATAATTGTGAGCTTCATGCTGCTCGTCCCAACTATCATTTTCATAGTATCGGGATAAACAGTCGGCGCCTTTATTCAGCTCTCCTTTGATATATCGAATATCAAAATCAAACCGCGATAAGTATTCCATCCAGCGGGTTTGCCGGTGGTTTAATCGTCGTTGTGTCTTGAAAAATTCTAACGACTTATGGTCAGTGACCACATGGATTCGATAACCAACTAATTTGTCTTCCCATTTGAGAAGCGCTTCCAGAATTGCCAATGTTTCTTGTTCAAACACCCCGGTAGTTATGGCTGTGGCCGAGGTAAACTTTTTAGACATAAATCCCGCCGGTCGACAAGTTTGCCAAGTGGGGCCTTGCCCATACATGGCGCCAACACCGGACACTGACGCATCACAAATAATCCAGATTGGTTCACTACTTTTAGTGTCGATTGGGCGGAGTATGGGCTGTTCTACAGCAAATATTCTTAATATTTTCAAAACAGGCCTGATGTATTGGCCGCCATACAAATGGTGCGTTATTCTTTGTGATTCCAGCGAGCGGCGAGGTATATGCACTAATATCCGGCAGAAACTGCGCTAAATATTGTACTAATCCCAAGAACCGTTGAATATCATGGTAACTGCGGGGTTCCCGCCATTCACGAATGCGTTGCATCTTATCAGCGTCAGCGTGTAGCCCTTTATCATCAATCAAATGTCCAAGGCAATCCTATTTTCTTAGAATATAGATCGCATTTTTCTCGCTTCAAATTAAAACGAGTTCTTGCGTAACGTATCGAATACTTTTCCAAGGTGAACTTCATGTTCCGCAATCGAGTTCGAATAAATAAATATATCATCCAGATATACATGCACAAACCGGCCGATGAATTCTTGAAATACCATTGTCATTATCCGCTGGAACGTTGCGGGAGCATTACAGTCACCAATCTGCATTGTATGACTGATGAAAGTACCATATACTGTCGCGAACGCGGTTTTCCACACATCTTCCCCAATTATTCTGATTTGCTCATAGGCGTCAGACATATCAATCTTCGAGCGGTATTTCGCTCGGGCGCAGTCAAGCCGAATCTGGTCTTGGTCGGGGGAACGGAGTCACGTCTTTTAGCGTATTTTCGTTTTCGTTTCCTACAGTCGATGGCTGTCCGCAACAATCCTGTTTTCTTTGGAATGCACAGCATCGGCGCCGCTTGATTCGTTTGAACTGCTTCCCACCATCCAGTGCGAACATATTTATTAATCTTGGTGATCAACTGTTCTTTCATTGCGTCTGGGCACCTCGGTAAATGGTAGTTATAAATTTTTTGTCTCGTCTATTAACGGGATGCGATGATTCACCGCTCGTAGTGGGGGGCATCTTCTCAGGTACTCCCGACATAATGTCAACACTCAACGCCATCCAGCGGTCAATGAGCTTTGGAATGTCTTGCTCAGTGTACTGCACGCTACCCGCACGAATCTCACTGAGTTGCTGCTCCACCGCTGCTTGAAAGACTTCGGTCACTCGCTGCGTCATTTCTTCCGTGAGTTTTATTTCGACTCTGATTCGCGAGTATTGGGTGTGTTTACCGCTTGCTCGCTCTCTGCGGATGGCCCCGGTGGCTGCTTTCCGCGATGAATATGAGGAAACTTTGCCCTTGAAAATTTCTTGGAGAATTTCTCCGTATATCTCTCCATCTTGCGCAACAATCTCGCCTGACTCTTCAAGCACTATTGGTATTTCACCAATTTGTTGATACACTTCGTCATCCTCATCTACATCCTCAACCGTCACCGTGCCCTTCTTCGTCGATCTTATCGTTCGAGACGGCTCCACCTTCACCGATGATGCCGTCGGTCTATCGGCTAGGGAGTGTCACTCCTTTCCTGCTTCCCCTCGCGACGCATATCTGGCCGCGTTTCGCCGCTCTACCTCGGCCGCTTCGTCCATGGCGGTAAGCGTTGCGGTCGCTTTACCTCTGATCCTAATACATTTCGTTCAAAATCCAGATTTATGCCATGCTTTCGCATGAACTTCGTCCCAATTATCATGTCAAATCGGTCAAGATTCACGATATCCATATATTCCATGGACTCAATAGAACCATATTGAACTTTGGCATTCGTGCCAAAGTTGATCTTTGACCTACTACCTGCAGTACCAAGCTGCAGTGTGATCGCCGACTCAATTGGGGAACACCTTAAGCTTGGACACTCTCGCGAAATCAGGGCTACACGTATCTGTCGTGCATCCTGAGTCGAACAGTGCGAACGCTTTGTGTCCGTTCACCGTTACATACGCCGTCAAACAAAAGTTCTCGGCTTTCGTTCGCGCCGGTCGCGGTCGAGGTGTACTGGACTTTTTCAAGAAAACTGTACGCTTGCGAGGCGTTACCTCTTTTGGCGTAAGGGACGTTCTTTCCCCTGTGGCGAACAAGAATTCTTCCACTTCGCGCGTATTCTGCTGCCGAATTATATGGCTAGCCATTTCCCCGCGCAAGTGTGTCGATCTCCTCATCGCCAATGAATTCGTCTTCAGACCAATCATCGCACACGCGGAACAAGCCGTTTGCTTGCGGATCGGACGGCGGCCTCGCTTTCGCACGGGGTAATCTTTCCGCCACCTCATCATCCTCGTCAGAATCGTCTGAGTCGTAGTCCTCCCAACACTGGACAGTCTCATCGTGTATCTGCGCACACCGTTCTTCGCTGTCACTCAACGAGTAGTCACTAAACGCCTGGAGCGTGTATTCCCCCTCCGAGACCAGTCCATCCTCATGTGCTTCTCGCAGCTGTTCGGAGGGCGCCGACGTTTTCTTGCCGGATTCGCCATCCCCTTCGTCTGACTCGTCTTCCGAGTTATCGTTGACTATGTCCCGCTGCGCGTAGACTTTTTCCTCTGTGCAATCACGCTCATAATGCGGCCCTTACACCGATAGCATTGCACCGATTTTTTCGGCATGCTTCCTCCCCATCGCGACCTTTAGGTCGTGAGTTACCGTCTCTCCTTACGAATTTAAAGACCTTCTTTTTAGCCTCATCTTCGTGCCGCATCATTTTTGCGGATTCTTTGACTTGCTCCTTCTTGGGGGACCCGCTGGGCTTCAATGAGCTCGTGGCGTGGACGGTATTCTTATCCGTCATCCGCTTGTTTTTATATCTCTTCTTCAGCCCATCTTGCCATTCGTAGTTGAGTGCGCATTCCAACAGTTGCTTGATGCTGCACAGTTCGGCGGAGACATTCCGCGACTCATAAAATCGACCATCGGGCCGGGTAGCCGCCCCATGAACTGAATTCTTGAAGGTATACGAGTCAGGGCGCTTAATCATTCGATTAGCACAGGTCATTAACTCGTTATAGAACCCGGTGACACCTATCTCAGGCGAGAACTTTGTGGACCAGAACTGCTCGGTCGCCTCTTGTACACAGGTATTATCAATGAAGCGATCAAACAATCCCAGAATCATCTCGAGATGAGTCCAATTCTTTTTTGGACGATTGATACCATTCACAGTGGTATCATACCACTCCTTCGCAGGCCCAGTCAAATAGAAGCTATGCAGATTCATGCGGTGTTCATTATATCTCTTACCGCCAAGTCCACTCACTTGCATCCATTGACACAGGCTTTGAATGTGTTGTTCAAACACTTTGATTTCCTTGCTCCCTGAGTATTTCTCTGGGTTAGGATCCGAATGCTTCGGTGAATGTCAAACAATGCTGACGGTGGGTGCGATTTCTTTAATGTTCGATTATAAAATTTAATGAATGGAGCATGTAACGGACAATCTCCAGCGTTTCATCTGTTTCAGCGGTACCCCAGCAAGATACGGGTCGCCCCGCCGCATATAGATGGAACTCTTTATGCTTTTTGGCATTACGGCGTTTCCGCTTTCGACTGTTCCGTTTACGACGACGTTTGTACGCCCGTTCACTCTCATTCGGATATCGTCGTGGCGTGCGGGACGGATCACTACCACTCACATTAGATGACGACGAGGATTCATCGGGAGCTAGACGACGAATCGCTTGAATCGGACGGCGGGTCTCCCCCACTGCGTGCTCCATTCGGCTGCCGGTGAGTAACGACCCGGTCTCTCCTCGCGATACTCCCGCTCTCGTGAGATTTCAGATATAAGCTCCTCAGGGCTTTTCTCCAGGAGCTGTCGTCGGAGTCCGACGTCGTATCATCCGTCGACGAGGATGAGTCGGATCCTTCATCGTCGCTGGAGCTCGATGAACTCGGTGGTGACGGCGGCGGCGGTGGTGGGGGTTGCCTTGATGGCCAAGTTCCACTGCTGCCCCTTCCGCTCGTCGTCGCAGGTAATGTACTTCTATCCTGTGATTTGGCGGATCTAAACGCTGATGTTCGCATAGAACTGTCTTCGGACTTAACTGTCCGTTTGCTTGTATTCTTGCTCACTGGCAACGGCGGCGTGACTGGTTCACGTTTGATCGATTTTTCCTTTGAGTGTCGAGGTGGATCACTCATTGGCTTTCGTTCTGTGTACGCGCGTCCTGTCTTGTCGCCGTGACGAACCTCCTTCGCTCACAACATGTTTTCGTCCTCCAAACCCACTCGGCATAGGGGGCGTGCGCAAATACGTCAACTATCCGGCCGAGTGTGGTCCCATCGAATTCCCTGGTCTTTGATCCCAGAAAATCCAGTGGCTTGAAGATCCGCTTCGCGAAATTTCTGAAGAATAACGCGGTCTTTCAAATTAGTGGTCGGTGTTACCACTGCGTCGTCCTCCGAGTCACTGTCGACTTCTTCGACGACCACTCCAGGCCGTTTCTTCGGTTTGAGAGCAGCCCACTCCCGGCGTTCCCGGTCTGCGTCAAATGGACAGTCGTTGACTGTCGGCTTCTCCACCGTCTCAGGAACCCAGTCTTCACTCACAACGGACGACGATCGTCCAGCAGACAAACTATTCACGCGCCGCTCAAGATGGCGCCATTCCCGCTCTTCCAATTTGCGTGCAATTAGCGCATCTTCAACCTCACGCCTCGCGTTCGCCGCGCCATTATCTCCTGAGCTACGCGCAAGTCTTCTTCCTCATGGCAGCATTCGTACTTGCAGCTCAGCAGCCATCTCATGGTCTTCGGCTACGCGCACTTGCCGCATCGCTCGTTCAGCGCGCTGGGACGCCGCGTGGTCGTCGTCTAAACTCAATCGACGATTCATGTTCTGCTCGCTCGCGGGCGAGTGCCTCGCGAGCCGCTCTCAAGATCTTGTCATCCCGCCATGTGTCCTGCTCGGACCCATGTTCGCTATCCGGCGATGGACGAAGATCTTGCATACTTTCGTAGCTGCAATCTTCAGCTCAGCCGACTCGATCGAGTCAGATCGGTTCCTGCGGGTCTTCTCAGCCCGTCTTGCCGCCCTCCGCTCGTTCACTGAGGCGGTCGCTCTCACTGTGTGGATCAGTTGATCCGTCTCCACCTCCGGCTACTACTAGCGCCCTTCTATCGACTTCGTTGGTCCTATTCGCGGACATGGATCGCATATCGGAAGGGATCGGGGACAACAAGCTTGAGTTGGTCGCCGTGGGCGCACTTGATCGTTGTCGATCTGAAGCTGGAGTGGCTGATAGAAGTGGGTGGGCTGGTACCCGCTTGGAGTTGTTCATCGAGGCACGTTGCGCTCGCGATGCTGTAAGCTTTACGTGCCGGTTGGACACGTCTGGTAATCTTATGGCGATTCTTACGAGCCATCGATACGTAGTTCACAGTAGTGAAAGAATTGTGTAATTCCAATAACGAAAACCACGATTGTCGTGGGGTTTAAAAAAGTGTTAAAGCTAGACTTTACAACTTAACGAGACCTCGAGTAAACCGTCACAAACTATGGTGATTTCGGAGTAGACGTAGAAGTACAGGTTAAAGAGTAAGTGCTATCGTTTATTTGTCTACATCTTCTCATTTATATCAAGTGATGGCCGAGCCATCACTGCCCGGCAGGTGTGTCACCCTAACAGGAGGCCTTGCCCGAGGAAGAAGAAGAGGAAGAGGAACCTGACACGGATGAGCCGCTGCCTTTCAAACGAAAGACTCGTTCTGCCACAAAAGCCGCCGCGCGAAAATCATGAATTACTGCTACGATATCTACGTTACAATTTGAAACGGGATTCGAAGTCCTTTAAGTAATTGGATTGTCTTCATCTCCCGCCAGTGAGCAGCGACTAAGTTGCGCACCCGGGGAGTGTGTGGCGGCCAGCAGAAGGATGAGCCGTGAGGTGTCCGAAACGATTGAGCCAGTACCGAGTATTCTGAAGAAAGGGGGACCCGCCTGGGGAAGCTCCTTGGGGACGAGTCAGGGAACATGAGCGTCGACGCCGGCAGAGGAGGACTCGGGGGAACTCGCGAAGGCGAGCCGAGATCTTCTCTCCTTCGTCGAGGAGCTGCTCGCGCCGGGCCAGAGAGCTACGAAGGTTCTCGTGGATGACCGCCAGCTCGACCATGATGAAATACATCCGCTTGCGCAAGGCAAGGTGGTTTCTCATGAACTCGGTACCCATCTCAACGACGCTAGCGGGCCCTCGTCGACGACGCACCTGAAGCGGTGCCGAAGCATAGACTTCAGCCGTTGCTGCGAAAACACTCAGCGGGAGGAATCACTGACAGTGAACGGGAAACTCACCGTGGGTGAGGAAGGAGTCCTCGTGGAACGGGACGCTGTCGATGCGGGCGCGCTTGTTACCCTTGCCCTTCTTAGCGGGGGCCGGGCTATGCTGAAAGAACGAAATTTTGAATGAATGAAATTGAAAAGCAGAAATAACGGGCGACTTACAGCGCGCACACCCTTCTTGCCCGCCAGGGCTGACTTAGCCTTGGGACCGGTAGGGGGAGCCTTGGAGCAGGGACATGCTCATCGTCAATGAGCATCTGGGTGAACAAACACCCGACGGCGATGATAGAAGTATCAATCGTCAGCTCTACACAGGCCAGCTGTTAAATGAAAGAACGAACCTCGTCAGCACCAACGGTGGTGAGAGCGGGCGATGGAGCACGAACGGTGCCTTCGTCCTCGTCCTCAGACTCGGGTTCACCCTGAGACCGCCCGCGAGTACTCTTCTAGCGGGGGATGATGGTGAGTCAATGGTGAACACGGCAATAAAAGTTAGTGAAACCGACCCGGGTCCCCTTGGAAGAAGAAACGGTGGAGACGGGCGGGATCGCCTTCTTGGAACGGTCTTCGTGAATGGCCTTGGTGATCCGCCGCAGGGCATCGTACCCAGCGGGGAAGGACACGTCCCGTTTACCATCCGGGTCGTACAAGGTGTGGTAATATTCACGCGAAGTGAAGATTGCCTCACGAAGAACCGCGCTCTTGTCTTCCAGATGAAAGGCATGAGCGGGGGAAGGCGCGCCTACGAATGAAAGAATAATGTTAGCGAAACGAGGCTGGTCAAAGTAGCCGGCGGCTCTTACGAGAATCTCGGCGACGTCCTTGAGCTGGTTTTTACGAGACTCAGGCGGCGAATACTTGACGAGGTTGGCGGCAACGTCCATAGCCTTGAGGAAATCGGCTTTGACGGTGTTGTAATCGTTTTTGAGACATTTTTGAAGGAAGCAGAGTAAAGACAGTAGACGAGGCTGGGGAGTAGACCGTCCCCGCTGCTTCTTATACTCGAGCGGCCGTAATATAACGCCGTAAGGATAATTTGGACGAAATTTGGGCAACGGCCGAACTTGGATTACCATTTATGGTAGATGCACCCGCCGGTGGCGCAGAAAATTATTTCAAACGCGCCCGATCGTTCCGTGGCACGTAAATTTGCTGCCGGGGGACCTGAATTTCCTCTGATCGATCAACTGAGGGACAGTTTGAGATTTCTGAAAGGGGAGAGGTGGGTCACCTAGCACGTCATTTGAGGGCAGCGGGCACATCTTTACCAAGAAATAAATGTTTCCAAGGCCTCACATGGGCGGGAGCGTGTGTTATCGGAACGAACTATCCGAAGTACATGTGCCTGTATCTACACTGCCCCGCATCCTAGCCGGAAGATCCAGGAAAAGATTATTTGCGAGAATGTCTAACCGCTCGCGGATAACAGCAACATACGCAGCCGGGAGATTAGCCGTTTTGGCCTCTTGCAGAAGATGGAAAACCTGGCCGGCCTCGAAGTAAAAAGACAGCCGTTGGGTTGCCTCTGCGACGCTTCGACCAACGATTACAGCATGGTATCGTTGCCAGAATGGGAACTGCGCCAGGGTCCCCTCGTGAACGACGTCCCAAGCAGCAAGCTGTTCCTTCGTAGCCGCTAGAAGCGAGCGGGGATCAGTTGTGGCGCAACAGATAAGAAAGAAGTCGTCACTTACGATCGGGACCCTCTTTGAAACGGTGCCGGCGGGCAGCTATTTCATCGGCCAGCTCAGCGGTCTGAGTGTACGAGCAGTTGTGCTTCAGCAAGAAACAGCGGGTACACGGTGCTCCCCACTCAGTAAACTCGCAATGAGAACGGGCGTTGAGACACGCAGAGCATACCCGGCCAGGCTGCCGAATGATGAGGAATTACCCGAGGCAAAATGTTCAGGAACGCACATAGTACTCCCTGAGCGGGCCGACGGGGGTCATTCGGAAAGAGTGGATTTTCCAGCAAAGACATGACTAGACGACTGAAGCAAATGGGACCTTCCCGCCAGCTTAAATACCCCTCTGAGACCTGGCGGGAGACCCAAAAACATAGAGATCGACAGTGGGACTCATTGCACCCGACGCTCCCGGAAGATCCGCAATACATGTGGAATATCCAACGAGGTGCTGAGCTCCCGCTGAGCGAAAAACACGAGGAAGCCCTGGTTTCTAAGAAGCCTTCCTAATCGGGCAGCTTGAAACAGAGTTTTAAAGATGCAAGTTCGTTTTGACGGTGGGAATATATTTCCTACTACGCTTACGGCCCGATGAACATAACGGGCGGGAGCCTTGCGCCGGACTGGAGAGCTACAGCGGTCTAACCTATCCCGGAGGAGATCTACAATTTCCTTTCGCATGCCCGCCCCCTTCGCGTCAAACCACAGCCGATACAAGAAGCGTAGCTGGCCAAACCCAAGGGTGCCGAGCATGGACCTGGCGGCGAGGATGGTGCAAGTACGCACATCAATGTACAACTTCTCGTCGAATCGGGCAGCGGCAGCCCTGGCGCTAAGGCCCCGCCGAGAGGTAGAAAGAGAGAAAGCAGACTTGCCTGGCTGAGAGGCTAGAAGAGTGTCGCGACGACGGCTGTTCTCGGCCTGCCAGACGGACTTCTTAGTGTAGCAGCACAGGGCGGCGCGACCTATGAACATGCAGCTGAGGCAGCTTCACCCCACTGAATCCAGATGCAATGGCGGTAGTTCTTGAGGCAGCACTGGCATTCGTACTCCGGCTAAGAAGGGGCACCCGGTCAGCGGGAGAGCACTGAGAAAGAACGAAAGACCCACGAACTGAGCTTGAAGTACGAGCTGGTACTCTGAGGGACCGGTGAAGCTCCTAAAGCGTTCTGAGTAAAAAGTCGCTGCCAAAGAAAAAGGCGGGCATCGCTCGAAGGACTCACTGGGCACCGGCCGCTATAAGTAAAATCTATAGCCGACGGGGTGAGTACCACCGGCTGCCGGACCAAAAGCTCAGGTGGAATCAGACATCACGATAACGGCCTGCAACCGGCAAAGAGATTTATTTGACCCTAACGGGGAAAAGCTACTAGCCTGGATTATCGCTCGAACGTCTGGCGGCGCGTGCCTTGGGTCAAGGGCACGAAAGTCGGAACATGAGCGTCCCGTCGCCTGACATCATGAAGAGAGATAGCTGCGTCGACGTCGCCATTGGCATGGATCGAACGATCCTGAGCGCGCCACTCGCGCAAAACTCGAGACAGGATGTTGTAGAAATACAGCCGCGGCTGGAGTGAGCGGCATGAGACAGGTCGGGTGAGCAATGTCCCAGGTCACGAAGGTCGCCGGCAAATTCCTCCCGCCGACGTAAAAAGTCAGCGGGCTCACCGTCCACCGAGCCCATGAACATATCGGGGCTCAAGCCGCCGAGGCGCAGGTGGTACCAGAGTTCGAGGAATGCCAGGTCGTATAAAGTGCCGCCTGAATAACATAAGAAAGATGGGAACTTGAAAGAACGGAAAGGACTTACCGCTGCGGTAGATGAAAAGTGTCGGAAAGGTCGAAGATGGATAGGTAAACTTGAACCAATCCACCCCGGTGAACAGACACTTGGGGACCTTTGCCTCCGGCACCGAGTGCACTTCGAACCCCAGTGGAGAAATTCACAATCTTCGCCGGCGTCCACTACAAGGCGTGCAGACGAGATTCGGCTGGCGGTTGGTTGGACTTGGCGCAGAAATGCGTTGAGGAAGCCTACCACAGTATAGATCTTGCGCACGAAGTCTTGACTGACCGCTGGGAAGAAATGATAGTCGATAAGACTTCCCCTACAGTCTGGGCATGGCAGTGTAAAAGAAAAGAAGAATTTGATTGACTGTCTACCCCTATCAACTACAAGTACGGGTAGCGGGCAGCTCGGGGCCGCCGGGCCAGTCCTACTCTACGATTATCGCTCTTACGAGACCAGCGGGAGGAATGAGGAACTAGACACCCGGTGGAGTCCGAGGACAGCCGCTGGCAGCTAGAAGAGAGGCCGCGGGCAATCTCCGCTAACTGATGAAGCACGGTGATAAGCGTCGATGCCGCTCGGCATGTTGAAAAACTTGACGTTCAAGGTTCAACCCCGCTCTCTAAGTCGTATTCAGCCGACGGGTGTGGTACTTGGTCGAGATTCCTCAACTTGAACTCTTAACTCAATACTTAAGGGAGCTCGTGGCGGGAACTTGACTTAGGAACTTAAAGGAACTTAGAGATTTCACACAAAAGGGGAGCAGCGGTAATCAAGCTTTATATTCATCGGCTCTTTGGCCGGCACAAGCTGCTGTACTACTATGGAAGGAATAATTTATTTTTGAAAGGTGCAGCGGGCAGAACCGAATGTTCTGCCAGGCTGCACCGCGCGCACAAGACATTTTGCAATCGGGTTGAAGGGACCCGGACCCTGCGATACGTGGAGCGAATAAAAATTTTAGGGGGCCGCTCGGCCCCCGCGATGAAACAATCTCCTGGCAGGAACGGGACTTCTTGTCAGAAATTGAAGAGAAAGAATTTAAGAAAGGGGAGACTTACCCTCCCCCGCCGGCCGAAGACAGTGGCCGCCGACAAGCTGTGAAGTAGTCAGCGAGATGGGAGAGAGAGATCAGGTGGGGGACATACCTTCATGACGCCGCGCCATCGAACGGGGGCGGCCGTCGACCTCACCGGCCGCTGTCCGCGTCTGCCTCCTCCTCCCCCCGCGCTGTCGACTGGAGTCGCGGCACGCTGCTTGCCCGCCCGCTTGGCAGACATTGCAGGGGCAGGCGGGAAGCGGTCCTTCGGCTAGAGAAAGAAATAAGTGATTAAAAGAAAGATAAATGTTAAAACCACTTACGGTCGGTCGACTCTTCGGAGTCTTCGTCCTCCTCCTCGGCCTCGGAAGCGGCGAGTGGGAGTCTTGGGAGCGGGAGCCCTCGACTGGCGGCTCGTACTCCCCGTCAGACTCGACGGTGGGCTTGCTGGTCGGCGCCTTCTTGCTCTTGCGAGACTTCTTCTTGGCGGGAGCGGGCTTTGGCTCGGCGACGTCCGGAATATCGGTCACCTTGCCGAGCTTCTTGAGTTTGCCCAAGAACCCGGGTGTGTCGCAAAGGACTTTGAAGGGGTGGGGCCGCCCGTCGGCTGTCTTTTCGGGGACGGTGAGACCCCTCGAACCGCTGAAGCTCGCGGGCGAGGCGGTTGCGCAACTTCACGTCTGACACGCCCGCTGGCAACTTCTTGTCGTCCAGAAGGACGTCGAGGCAGTCGTCGGCCTGGCGGGTATTGACGAATTAAAGAAATAGAAAGAATTAGAAACAATGAGACTCACTTTGACTTCGACCCATTGAGCCTTGCCCTCTTTGTCGGCGAGAGCGGGGATGAGGAAAAAGCCGTAGTGGTCGTCGAGCTCGCGGTTGTCGACGGCTTTATAAAAATCCCAGGCGGACTTGAAAGGAGTCGGCAGCGAGGAGCGAAGGTCGTCATAAGAGAGACCGCGTGCCAAACCCAACCACGATGAAGGTCGGACTCGGCGGTCAGCGACTGAGCCATCGCCAACTTGAGAGTGACTTCCAAGAGGAAGTCGCACTCAGCCTCGTCCTCCCCGGCGAACCGATCCAAGAATTCGTCATAAGTCAAAGAGCGGCGGGTCTTGAGGATCACCAGAAGAAGTTGAAGGAGACCGTACTGGTACTCCGAGTTGGCACGAATGGCGGCGGTGTTGGCGTCGGCGGCAACGCGGCCAAGGGCCATCGCATTCTCCATCTTCTCCTTCCAACCTTGAATTCGAAAGATTGTTAGATAGAGGTCTAGCGGGAACTGAGAATTTAATCAACTCACCCGCGTTGGACATATCTGCGTAACGCAGCACCTCGGGGCCTAACGCGCCCAGAACCTCACCACTCATGAGCAAGGAGCAGCTGTTGGTTGTCTTCTTCTGGCGGCATCCGCGACACATGGCGGGGGTGCCCTCGATAACACAGGAACTGCCGAAGCTAAGACAGTTAGTGCACCGGGGGCCGACCTTGCGAAACTTGTGAATCGAGGTGAAGTTGAGAGGCGGCCAGAGAGGGCTTACCTGCGGGCGCGCCAAATTTAACATCTGGCGGATCCAGATGTCCGAAATAATGAATCGATTGGTCTCCTCGTCGAAGGGAAGGGTCTTCGCGAACTGTCGCCGGGAGCATGCTGAGGAACTGGTGCAGCACGCCCCTTGTTGGCTGGAGGAAGCCGACCTCTTCAGGCAGGCGGTTGCGGCGGGGGTGAGAACGCGCGTTCAAAGTCTGGCTGTGCGCAATCCCGCTGTAAGCAAGGGGGTCAGGATAGCCGCTGCAAGGAGGGAAGTCGAAAAGAGACTTATCTTGGTCGTGACGGGGATGATGTCCTCCGAGCGAAGGATGCTCTGAATGAGCATGGCCTCCGACACGTCCTTGACCGCGACCGACGCAGAAACGGGGAGCGGCGCCTTCGCGCCGGCCTTGACGGCTCTGGTAGCGGGGAGCGGCTGTTGCCAAAAAATAAGAAATCTAAAAGAAAGAATGAGAAAGAAAGGACCATACCTTTGCGGCTAGGACCCGCTACCGGGGCCTTGGGAGCTTCCTTCGTCTCGATCACCTCGATGTCGGAATCGTGGCCTGAGCGGGCGCGTTCGTTATGCTCGCAGAGGAACTGATAGATATTGAAGATACCTTCCGATGCCGGTGCTTTGGCGGGCTAGTAAAAGGGGCTAAGTCGAGGAACGAAGGAGTTTGGCTGGTAGCGGGACTTACCTTCCCCTTTTTGCCTTTAGGCTCCTCGTCCTCAGCGGGGGTGTCGGGTTCCTTGCGCTTTGAGCCGCTTGCGGGCGCCGGCTTGATGATGATGACCTGGGGGACTTCCTTGGGGACAGGGACCGTATCGAGGCCCGCCGCCACTCTGTAAAATCAGAACAAATCAGCTCAGGTACGGTGGTGGATCTGGCATACTCGGGCCTACCTTGGTGGACTTCGTGGACGCGGGAGAGCCGGGGTTGAGCTGTCCCCTGCAAAGAAGAAGACGAAGCTACCTTGGCGGGGGACTGGCTTCCGCGACTTGGAGGCCCGCTGGGTGATCCGACACGGGGGTGACCTTGGGTGTTTGAGGAGGCGCCGTGGCGGGCGGTGCGAGCGAGGGTGCCGCAGGCAGCGGCTTCGACGCGTTGACCTCCGTAAAGTCGCGCACGTACGTGGGCTACGGCAGCGAGCGGAGGGGTTCGTCATGAACTAGAAAGAAAGAAAAAGGGTACTCACCGGGCCAGCCGCAGTGAAGGATCTCCGACTTGGTCAACAACATCTCCCTCAGATCTGGGTAGTCTTGGCCCCGGGTCGGCCGAGGTTCACAGCGATCCGAAGCGAGTAATGGAGGGCGATCAGCCATGGCGGGCAGCCACGGAGATCGCCTAGCCTTGGTCCGCGAGTTTGTCTAGAATAAACGGGCGATCAGGGGGAGCCGCCGCCGACTAGCAGCAGCGGGGACCTACCATAGTAGCCCGGATGTTGTGGAGGAACCTGAGAAGGTTGTCGAGTCTTGCTGCTTGGCCACAGCGGGGATGGCGATTTGCTTGACGTCGCGGAATCGTCGCTCGAGAGGCGACGAGGGGTGCGTACCAATCCTTGGCGGGGAGCAGGAGCGGCAGCGGAAGTCATGCTGGGTGTGATCCAACATGATCCCAAAAACTCAGAAGTGAATCAAAGACGGCAGGCGGGGAGGACTCACGTCGATACGTTGGCGGGCTTGGGATAAAAGAAGTGAAAGATAGAAGAAAACAGGATGGAAAAGAGGGAAGTTTGATGGGAACCTCGACAAACCCTCTGGCTCTTTATACGTCGAGCGGCGGAGCTCGAAATTCTTGATGGGATTCTCTGAAAAACTCAGAGAAAAACATTTGAATGAGGAAGCGCCGCCGTGAGAGCGAAAAATCTGAGTCAGACTGCGGCCTGCGGGCCTAGAAAGGTGGAAGCAGGGACCTACAACGATAAAGTTTGGATATAATGAAAAGAAGCTGATGTACTTCCCAATCGGGAAGTCAATACATTTCCTATGACGTTTGACGAAGTCCAAGCGCCGCAGCGAAAGGATAAGGTTCGAATTGAATGGCCTTGCAGGGTCGGCCTAAAAATAGGTCGAAAGAGAGTTTTGGGAGGGCCCGAGGGCTGATTCTGAAGTGGAATACTGAAGGGAACTGGCGGGATCGCCGGGCCTTGCTGGCGGGCCGCCAGAGGTTTATGAAAATTGTTCCAAGACGAGATTGTCTTGAAGGTCCCCTTCCTCTGAAAGATGACAAGTCGCCCAGCGGGCGGTACACCAACCGTCAACTCGGGAGAGTTGAAATCTAGAAAGGGGGAGATGATAGGGCCGCTCAGCGGCTATGCATTGAAACCACAGAAATTTATCGATTTCTGCAGGCTGGACACAGGTCAGTGTTGACTTTGATTCTGATTTACTTTATAGCCAGCAAATGCCAGATACACACAATGGCTTGAAGTTGAAAGGGGTAGAGTGCAGAACATGGATAGATGTGTCATGTATTATGTAGTCGCGATACTAGTATATCTATTCAACCCAGTGACTTGACAGTCTTGAATCAAGCGGAAACTTTCTTACTACTAAATTGGTAAACTTCTGTGGAACAGAGTCTGACAGACTAACAGGAAAACAAAACAAAGCAGACCATCTCGTTCAACCATAGAAATCCACTGTTACTAATTATGACTCGAGTAAGTAGTTCAGCAACACAAATTCAAAGCAACCAGCCTGTACTGTGTCTCTGTGTATTGAAGCAACACCAAATCGACCGTGACATTTCCGTTGCCTTTTTCAAGGGCAACGGCCAGCATCGTGACAGTGACCGTTGCAACAAAGTGCAACGGTTGCGCCTAATTCAAGGCATATTAACAGCCGCTGGGATGGTTGCGTATTTATTTGGTGTCCAACAACCGAGAATTTTGGCTGAAAATGCAATGTAGAATGCCTCGGAATTTTTTTCCGCTTTTTCCCGCAAAATGTCACGGTGGTTCAAAGGCAACGCAGGCCGCCGTGACCGTGACCAGGCAAAAATTTTGCAACGCAACGGAGGTCATCGTGACCGTGACCGTTGCTTCCATACAGGGAGACACAGTAACCTAATCCAGTTTTCAAACCGGCCGCAACAATCCAGGTGAATTCTTCTCCACTCAGGCTTCCAGTTCGCTCCCAGAGCACCAATAAGTAAACTCCTAGTGGAGTAGTTTCCGATGTCGTTGTTGGTTCACAATCCGTCAGTTTGGGTCGGCATTGGAATTGGAAGTGTCAGTGTTGGTGTCGGAGGTCCGAGTTCAGAATTCCTCATATCAAAGTCTCATAAAAAGTGGACTCTTCCCTTTTCCCCGCTGCAAATTATTTTGCCCACTACGTTCTCGCTGACAATATAGTAGTTTGGTCCCACTCAATCGTAGCAATTTGATTGTGTAAGGCTCCAGGAGCACTTACGAGGGTTACTGTCTATAACGGTGATAGGGCCGCTCAGCGGCTATGCATGAAACCACAGAAATTTATCGATTTCTGTACCTATCAGCGGGAGGAAGTAAGGCTAGGATCACAGAAGATATACTCTACCTCGAGGGTAGTATCTTATTGCTTAAGATGCCGATAAGCCAGCGGGACATCATCATCTGGTAGCGGGAGCTTAGCGACGTCTCCCTAAACATGGGAGCGGGGACTCTGACTTCAACTACTACTACTGTTGGGCCGAGAGCGTAGCGGGAAACGTTGCCTTAAGGTGCCGGAGGCCACCAAGAGGAATTAACAAAACCCCGATGTTAGGCGCTAACCCGCCGACCACCATCGACGAATCGGACGGACGGACAGACGAACTCTTTAGTACTGGCAGGGAATGCCCGCCGGGAACATCAACCTTCGGCGGGTCGAACAAGACCTCACGGGAGGGCCAGATCAAGGAAGACTTGATCTTACACGAGCAGCGGGCTTATCGCCGAGGACCCGACTACCAACCGACGATGCCGGTGTCAAATACCGTTGATATCGGGGAGTCTCCCGGCGAGTGGTGAACCCTTGGATTATATCGGCTTGCCCTGCTTCAAGCGGGAGCCTCTTTCCTGATGACAGAAGAACTCAGAAGAACTTGACCGCACTCAAGCCGCCACCCAGCACGGGTGGCGGGAGGCGACCTTTGCCTTCACTCGACCAGCGGCAAGCAGCCATTATGAAGAAGATATTTCGTGTCTCCCCTTGAAGACATGGCAACCAGCACGCCATTGCACTGCAATAAGGCGCAATACCCACCCACCCGCATGGACTTTCTCCGGGAGGCAGTCTTTTCACTCACGACTGGCAATCCTGAATATACCATTGGTTCCCAGCGGGCGCGGCATCACTCTTGGACACTCTCTCATCATGATTTTATTTGGTTGTTTCTGCTCCCGCTGCGTGTATTTAATCTCCGGTGTACTTTTGGTTACTCAGTCAATTACCTACCCGTAGACAAGGGCAGTTTGTAGCGGACTCTAGAATTTGAATCGGAACTTTGAAAGAGACTAGACTTGATATCTGAGAGAGACTCGAGTGATACGGAAAGACTTGTGGCATACCGAGCCGCCAGAACTTTGAGAGCCCCGCCAGCCTTTGAGCCCGCGCCCTCCTGAAATACGAAGCCCCGTCTCTTGCAGTTCCGCGTATAACCAAGACCCCCGTTCGTGCTTGATTCCGCGCCGTCGACGCCCCGTGTGCCCTGCCGTTCCGCGGTATTCAAAGACCCCCGTTCGAGCTCGCCGCCGCGTAGTGGTGTAAGTGCCCCGGCCACTGTTAGTGTCCGCGCCATCGACGTAAGAGCCCCGCTCCTCGCCAGAGCCCGCGCCAGTTGAATAAGAACCCCCGTCCCGCTGAGCCGCGCCTTCTGCCCGCCGGTTGTCATCCAGAAAGCTTCTTCCCGATTGACGATCCACTACCGGGCGACACTTTTCTATTGGCACGGAGACCCTCCCCGCTAGACTCAGAATTTCTCATTTCGAAGTCTCAGAAAGAGTGACTCTTCGCTTCTCCCGCTGCGAATCGTTTTGCCCGCTACGTTCTCGCTAGACAATCTAGTAGTTCGTCCCGCTCAAACGTAGCGACCTTGATTGATTGAAGCTTGCCCAAGTATTCTGAGGACGATACGTGCTCCCGCCACCCCGAACACACACACACACACGTCGTATTGGATTAGATTTAGTGATTTTATATTTCGGTATATTTCACGCC